>JADMNF010000053.1:0-188551 GCA_016097085.2 Sporothrix curviconia
CCATCTCCGTCTCTCTCTCTCCTCTCTTTCTCTCTCTCTGCTTCTACTCCCTCTGGTCCGGCCGGAATTGGCCCCGGCACGGCAGCTTCCACCGCATGCAGCACCTGCCGGCGTTTGGCGGCCCGACAAAGTTGCCCGTGCTGCAACGCGTTCTGGATGCCCATGCACTTCTTGTCCCAGACGTCGCAGTTGGCATCGCCCGACGGCGCGCGCTGCTGTAGCATGCAGCCTCCTGGTGGAAGCAGTTCTCGGACGCGTCCCAGCATCCGGCCTCGTCCTGTAGCCGGGCACCTCGACGCCGCACCAGTTGGCGTTCTTGATGAGGCACGCGCTGGGCACGAATGCCACACCAGCCCGCTGTGCTGCTGCTACCGCGACGGCGCCGGTGGTGGTGTGTGTGGTGGCTGATGCCGGCGAGTCCGCCTTGTTTTCCGTGGGCCGTGCTGCTACTTGTTACTGGGGAAGAAACACGGGCGGTCCGGGGATGGGATAGGGGAACACGGGCCCGTAAATGTTGAACGTAACGCTCGGGTCGCCAGCCTTGACGTAGCCGGGGATGGTGGCCTCTGCGGCCGTCGGGGATGGCGAGACGGCTGCTGCTGGCGGCTGACGATGACGACGCCGCCTCTACAAAACCTGTGCCACCCGACATAAAACTGCGGGTCGCCCACCTGCGCCTCGTGCAGCCCAGCAGCTCTGGCCGCACCAGGTACGCGCCCGCAGGCAGCCCGGTCGGCAGCGTCCACCGACAGCAAGCCGTTGGCGGCGATCAGCTTCTCGGTGCACCACTGGCTTCGTGCGGTTGTCGTAGCCGTCCTCGTAGACCTTGAACGCAGCCGCTCGTGGTTGGCCGGTTGTTCGTCGCAGACATGTCGATCACCTGGCGCAGGTACACGGCACAGGGGCCCCTTGTGCGAGGGGTCAATGGCGCCCGGCCTAGATCCTCTGGGTTCTCGCGAACTCGAACGTCAGTGTCGCGCCGGCCGGCACAGGGCACGTAAACGCGACAGGAGCGAGTCCATTGCGGCCTGTGAAGCAGTAGTCATAATCAGCTCCTGTTGGACGTAGTACTTTTGTTCTTAGTTCACGTTCCTCCTGTTCCTCCCGACGTACCGCAGATCATTGTCTGAGCTTGTCAGGTCCCGAGATGGGAAAAGTCGACGTCTGCGGGTCTGCTGGGCTGACGAACGCAAGTGCCGTCGCCCTGGTCGACACCGTTGATAAAGAGGGTGGTGAAGGAACGTGTGGGCTGTGGCGATGGCCACGAGGGCAGCCAAGACAAGCGCGTTTGCTCCGAGCATCGTGGTGGCGTGTTTTGAGAGATTGAGTGTGTTTGTGTTGTGAGTTGTAATTGAGGAAATGAATACGCCTTGTGTCTTTTGTTTGCTGTCGTCAAGCGTGTTTGCCAGTTTATCGTTTCGTATCGTTTTGTCGCGTGGTCTCGTGATATAATGTGTACAGCAAAAGAGCGGTGGATGCGCAATAACGCAGAGTAAAAGGAGTGTAGGCGAAGTGGAAATGATAGTCAGTCTTGAATGAGTGTAAGATAGGGCCTATAAGTGAAGTGCAAGGAACGGACAAGACCATGCAGCAAAGAAGAGTTTTGCCTGAAGACAAGCCATCTTAAATAGCGAGCGAGAGACCAGGCGGCAATGGCCTTGATAATATACCACACGCTGAAAGCCATCTAACTCCTGGCTAAAAAGCGAGAAAAGGAAAGCGAGGACGGCGGTTGTGCCATCCAACCCGTCTGCATTCACCAAATGCCAAGAACAGGCACGGGCGTGTCAAATGTTTCATTCCAGGCCTGCAACATGCCGAATCTCCTCAAGCCGTTCATCCCCTGAACCGAACCTTGGCCCATGCTGAAGATGTTTCCCGCTGCTATGCAGCCTACAAATAAATTATTTTGCATATTAAGCCACTTGCCAGTCCACAAATCTTGCAGGAACTCAAGTCCGTTCTCGTCGGCCAGGGACGTGCATGCTGTTTGAGAATAGAGCGTATACGGAGTCTCGCTTCATGATAGGGCAAACGAGCAAAGGGACACACACGATGTTAAATGACAGGAGCTGTTCCACCGTCACAGCCAGGAGGCAGGAGAGGATCAAATAACAACAGAGCACCGCTTAAACACGTGGCGTAAAGGGGGAACAAAAAAAAAGTGCTCAAACTTCATACACTTCATACCACAGAAAACGTTCGTCGTTTCACCCGGGTTTTCACTTTCCTATTTTGGTTTATGCATTATGTATCATATATGACCAGAATGCTGGACCCGGAAAGGATTAAAGGCCATCCCTCGCCAATTGCCGTAGCATTTTCGCGTTTCCGCTTGCACTATACCAAGTTTGAGGAGAGCCTTTAAAGAAAAAGTCCGCCTTGGAATAGACATGAAAAAGAGAAGCGTAGTGCCGAGTAAAATGCGTGTGGATATATGCCTGTAAACATCTGAAATGTAAAGCTCTATATCGAACGAATATATGGTCTTCAGGGGACCAACGCCTCGAGATATATTCCCTTACGCCGCGGGTTGATATGGTCTGGCAACAATTACCTCAACTGGGCGGCAGGCTAAAAATAAAAGTTTACGGAAACGCTCAGAATGGGCGGGAGGAGAGTGAAGAAAGATAAAAAAGAAAGATAAAAAAGAAAAGGGAAAAAAAAGGAAAGGGAAAAAAAAGAAAGGGAAAAAAAAGGAAAGGGAAAAAAAAGAAGACTGATGGTGCTGGTCAATAGGTTCCGGCCCTGCTTCGGAGAACCGAGCGGCAGATACGTATCGAAGCGAGGCGAAAGTTTGCGCGGCAATGTCTTTTGATTGATTCAGGGTGGTTATGGGAGAAAGAACAACACCACGAGATAATATCCCTGACCAGCGCATACTTTGAAAGCTCATTGGGCGCCTGTTTGTTTCGCCGAAAGGCCAACTCAATGTGAAGATACATAAGATTGCCACAGCGGACATCTTCTGTCACAGGCGCCTTACCTTGCAACTAAGCCGAGACAGCGTAATCAAGCGTGCGGAGATGTGAAAAAGAAACAAAAAAGATGCACTCGGGCCGAGACGCTGTGCCCGTGTTAAGGACTGAACTTCATTAATACGAAAACAGCTGCTCGTATTTAGGTTGGCTGGTTGCAAGCCTTGTAAGAGAGAGAAAAGGGCTGACGTGCTCTCGGGTCGGACAGAAACTGAGTGACCCGTAAGCCCTCTCCGTTCCTGGTTTCTTATTTTGACGTATCTCCACGATAGTTGAAGCGAGGCGCAGAAGCAGGGGCAAGTGAAACTTAATGTTATCGTGAGTGGAGATGGATTCGCCTGTTCTATCTACATTCGGAGGATGTCCGGGTGCCACTGTTAGGCTCTTCCCCTCTTTTCATCGGGCATACTCATCCTGCACGCATTCTCGGTTCCCTCTTTCTATCCAAAAAGTGTACAATAGACAAAGGCGGGCTAAATTTCATCAATGTCATGTCCCGTCCCTTGTCGCCGTCTTTTGTGCAGTCCAATTGGCAGAGAGGGTCCGGTATTTTGTTGGGTGTTTTAATAATGTGTTAGTTATAAAAGGGATCCAGGGTCGAACAAGAAGAGAGGTCCGAAACAATCCGCGGCGTTGTGGTTTGATATTGCAGAAGGGACAAGAGTCCTCCCTGTCCTGCCACGCATGCCATCTCATCCCATGCACTTCTCGGACGCCGCCCATTGTTCTGCATGAGTCCCTGCAGGTTTCTCTTCTTTTTCTTCGTGTTGTCAAGTTTTTTTTGGGCACTCAGGCATGCGTGGATACCCTTCGCTTATTGCAAGTTATTTTTTTTCTTTGTATTTTGGTATATGGCGTCTATTATCGTGGTCGACAACGACCGAAGAAACAACAATTTATATACGTTTGGATCTTCGGCCAGGATCCTGTGAGAGGAAGGAAGAGAGAAGCCGTCAGTTAAAGTCTCCATAAAGCCAGCCTATACGGTGCTCATTGACTCCAGCACCGCCCCCCGCCCCCGAAAAAAGAAAGAAAAAAAGAAAACTTACTCGCTGTCGCGGAACAGAGTGTACTCCTCTCGCCGACCTTGATCGGCTGCCGCCGTACTTGCGGGATCAGCACTTGTCGCCGGCCAGCAATCGCCCATCGGCGTCCGCTTGCCTCCTTGTCAGAAGGCACCGGGGCGAGACGCCAAGGACGCGCCTCGTTCAGAGTCCTTGACGCTCGGACTCGGGCAAAAGATACGCTGGGCAGTCTTGGGCCTGCGGACTTGGCGCGCTGCACCAGCACGCGGTCCCAGGAGGGGGACGAGAGAACTTGATCGAGCGAAGGCCAGACTGTGGTAAAAGCAGAGGACAAAAACCATGGTAAGTTTTGATTTCCGTCGTGTAGAGGGGCTTCTCCCGGAAGGGTGGCTTTGCTTCGGCTTAAAAATAAAATAAAAGAGAAGCCCCGATGTTGAAACCGAGAACGCTGGAGGGGGAACGGCACTCACCATTGTGAAGCCAGGGTGGTTTGGAGAGGAATTGGGCGGTGAGGATAGAAGAATAAGAAGTGGAGCGTTGGTCGAGAAGAGTCTCGTTTGGAGAAAGGGGAAAAAGTCGGGGAAGTTAGGTTTGGTCGTCGAGAATTGGGCGAGGTCAAAGAGTTTAAAGTGCCCTTTTTGCGCCGGCCCAGGAAAGGAAGGAAGGATTTTTTTTGGCGGGTAACAGCCGCACGCGACGAAAAATCCAAGAGCTTCCAGGAGCATCTACGTTTCGCCATTCGCCGTCCGCTCCTTTCCCCAATGCCAGTCAGTGGGACTAAAATAGCCGACTGGCAGGGGTGACGAAATGAGCTCCCCAATTTTTTTCTCTGGCCTCTCTTTTTTGGCGCCGGCGCAAAGATTTTCCGGGCGCCGCCAGAGGCTTAGAAGCACCTGTAATAATAATACAGCTTTCCAGTGCCTCACACGGGGCCTCAACAGCGCTTATATGCTTACATGAAGATGTCCGTGCGTGGTCCCTCGTCGTTCATGATGAACCTGGTAATGTGAAATTGGCCCGAAATAACAAAATACTGTATTATATAAATCTAACCACTTTGGTCTATCTGCACCTCTTCCCAGGAGCTGGTCCTCATCCAATTTCTATCAAGTAGCCAAAATTCCCCGACAGCCGTCCCCCCCAGCAAGAATAATCAAAAACATGATACCTTACGCAAAAGAAAGCAGTAGAGGCGAGGCGAAACGCAAGCCCTAAGATGTACAAATAGATAGAAATGCAACAGTGAAAAAACGGACGGCGCATGACAATAAAGAAATGCAGAAACCAGGAATGAAACTAAAATGTATAAAAGATATATGTTTGGGTGTATGGTGAGCAAAACGGAGAGCATATAACCAGAAAACAAGAAAACAAGAAAACGAGAAGACGAAGAAGGGAAGAGAAAAGAAGAAAACGGCTGCCGTTCCCGACGGCCTCGTCTCATATTAACCAAAATCGTGTATCTGGCGGTTGATCTGGTTCGATAGAGCACAAGAAGATCTTGATAATGTGCACGTGGGCGCTGCAATACTTTGCGCCATTCCTCTGAAATCTTTCATTTCATCGCCGGTGTCGGCTGCTCGAGGATATGCGTGTGGGTGCTGGAGCGGAGGATGCAGCCAGGCTCGACTTGCCGGCAGATGACCGTGTCAGCAACCCAGGGGTCTTGAAGAAGCTGTGACATCTTGATTCTTTTTGCAGGATCGATCTCCAGCATGCCGCCGATGACGTGCCGACTCTCGCGGGGAAGGAGTCGCAGAATACGCCACGGGCCACGGATGACCTCTTTCTTCTCCGCTGGCTTCTCTTCGGAGTTTATGGCGTCGGTCGTCTTGTCACCCGCTTCCTTCTTTTCGTGGTTGCCATGGTCGTGTTTGTCGTCATGGTCGTCCTTTTCTGGGCCTCGATGTTCTCGGGGTGTGTCGCTCTTGTCCGTTGGCCTGGCAGCCTCGTCCTTGGCGTCATTTTCGGCCTTCTCTTCCTTTACCTTTTCAGACGGCTCCGCAGAATGGTCGTCATCCGCCTTGCCCGATACACTAGCGCTCTTGGGCGGTCCAGCAATGGACAGCTTCTTCGGATCGTGGCCAGGTGTCGGCTCAGAGGCAAAGAGCTTGTAGGAGTTGTCGGTCATGCGAGGAACCTTCCACGGGAATCGACGCAGTTGTCATGCAGCAGAAAATGATTGCGAGCGACCAAATGTCAACTGCTGTCGGGTCGTACTTTCTCTCGTCGTAGACTTCGGGGGCCAAGTAAGGGTCAGAACCAACGATACCTACAGAATGATGTCAGTTGGTGCCACAAAGAACGTCTAGAAAAGGGAGGAGGGAGAGGAGGGAGAGGAGGGATAGGATGGAACAGGAGGGGGAAAGGGGGGTTACACACCAGACGCCATGACAATGCCACTCTCAAAAGGATACTTGAAAACGTGGGCGCTGCCAAAGTCGATAATCTTCATGATACCGTGTTCGCTGACCACGACATTGTCCAGTTTGAGGTCCGGTGTGCCAAGCCCATACTGTGAAGGTAGGTCACGCCGCTCAGAATTTGCAGGAAGCAGCATGCCACCTCGGCACGGGTCATGCGGCCGGTCATGACAATGGCAAAGAGATCGTAAGGAGCATATTCCATTACTTCGTTACCACTTTGTCTTCTCGCGAATAATGTCAAGAGTCTCGATGATGTTGCCGTGGTGGAGGGACGAGCCAATGCAGTATTCGGCAGTTGAGCTTCTTGACGTTAGTCCTTTTCGTTCTCATAGGTGTGCCGGGCACGGAACCCTTCACCGCGAACACGGTGTTGTCTTCGCTTCTCTTCATAAGCCGAACGGAGCCTCCGGCACCGGCTCCAAGGACCTTTCCGAGCTTTCCGTACTTGGACGTCAAACTGTGCTCATCGCCGAATGGAATCTGGGTGGTTGATTTTGAAGCCGCAGTCTTGGCCGAACGAACGGAAACAGCCGGCGACACCGCGCGCTTGATCTTATGGTGGTGAGAGGGTCCAAGCTTGAAGAAGCGCTTTCAGGTCGGACATCGAGCCCTGGCGACTGTGCGAGGTCTGCGAGTGGCTATCCTCCTTTTCCAATGGCCTCGCCATCCTTTTCTTTTCTATGCTGGTGGGTTGCCGAACAGTCCAGAGTGGCGCTTCTCGTCCTTGTGCTTCGGAACCGACATTGTCGAGGCTGTGGGCGAGGTATCCTTTCTCCTGGACAGGCGAGAGAAAACAAAGCGAGGCTCAATCTTGTGCTGCGGTTGCCGCCTGTTCGCCGCGTACGGGTCGTGCGAATCGCCAGAGGGCGTGAACGGACGACTATAGAATTGCGATGCTGAGTTGTTTCTCGAAGGGCTCACTTCACGAGACACTGGAAGGACTTTCCACCGGCGCTGCTGCTGCCGCCGCCGCCACTCGAAGCCGCTAGCCGTCGGGCCAATGCTGAACATGCCTTGCGGTGGTTGCCATCGAGAACATGGTCATGGATGCCAGACGAAGACACGGGGCGGCGTGAGATATCGCCGGATGATGCAGGCCCGGTCAACAGCAAGGTGGCCCCTGGATGCCGGGGGCGATGTATCTTGCGAAGACTCTTGGGGGGTGATAACGCCGTGGCGCGGGCTCTGGGACGTGGGCACATCGGTCGAAAACACGGGGCGATCTTCTCTCGGCTTCGAGGTAAGGCGTGCCGGACGGTGTCAAGGGCGGGGTATTGCATCTCGTGGGCTCTTGCGCTAAGCATGGGAGATCCTCCAGAGACAGGAGTGTGCTGTCCGCTTGCATGGCGGGAGTCGTCGTCGTGAGAGGCCGTCTGGAGAACAGATTAGCAAAAGAAATATTGGCAGCGCGCAGGGAGAAGGCGTTGCAATAGATCGGGCTGTCTGTGCTAAAACAAAAAAAAATGGCACAGAAGCAGAATGGGGGGTTGGACATACTCTAGAAGCCGGCAAGGACATCGGCTCGTAGGCAAAGTTGGCGACACGGAGGCCTTGGAGGCGCGCGGCCCCAAGGGATGATGTGAGGTCCTTCAGCTGCTCGGGGGTCACGCCCGTGGACGTAATGCTCTGCTGCGTGCCACCGGCTGTTGTCCCTGTTCCGCGGGAGACGGAGTAAAGTCAATGTCCTGAACCTGATGCTGAAATTGGGCGCCAGACTGCGACCACTGCTCGTCGGTCGAGCCGGGCGTTCCGGCGGCAGGAGACGCATCGTGGGCCTGTTCCTGGGGTCGGTCGCGACCTGTCATTGTCGCAGTCTTTTGTTAGCATTCAATGAAGGGAAAGATTTTCTTTTTTTTTGTGCTGCAATTGCTGGGTGGCCGAAAGCTGCAGAGCGCTCAACAACGACTCGGCATAAAGAATCAGGTTGTGAATGGCTGAGCAAATGGCAAATGTGCAGGCAAGGTTTGGGAAAGTGAGGGGTTGAGGGGGGTTTCCTGAAGCGGCTGTTTGCTTTGAAGGCGGCCGACTTGCTCGTGGTTTGTGACGGCGGCGGGGTACGGTCTAATCGTAATCACAATCTTACCTTCGGCCTGAGAGCCCTCTGCGCCAGCCATTTTCGAGTCGGCAAAACGATGGGACTTGTGCGGTTAAGACGAAGAACGAAGCTGCGGATGCCCTGCGATAGGGCAATGCACGACGAGATGCGGCAGTGGCGAAAAGATCAACGGATTTGCCAAAGGGCCCGACGAGGAGTGACAGAGGACGAAAAGAATGCGAAAGCAAGGAGACCGAGATGGGCGCGGGCGAGGTGGGCAAATGGGAATTGGAGAAATTGGCAGAAATAAGGAGGATTGCGATAAGCCAGCTTTCAGGGCTTGTAAAGGAAGACAACAGAAGACGGCGGGTGTCGGACAGCGGTAAGTAAGAATAACGAATGGAACGCACGGGAGAATGGCCGGGATGGTCGAGTCGTAGATCACGACAAACGAAACACAGGATGCAAAGAGAATGAAAGAGGTAAAGCAGAAGGAGGAGAAAAAAGTTCAATGCAAGGCGCGGAGAGAGTGCGAGAGGTGGCCAACACTCAGCAGCCGATGACCGCCACTTCCAAATGGTAGGAGCGACAGGGGCGTAAATTTTTGGGAAAGAGGCCCGAATGCTCCTGCCAGAAACGACGTAACCGCAATTGCGCAGACATGTGCTCTGGCTGTCGGCGGGGCAGGCGCGAACGCCAGGTAGGATACAAAGAAAACGCGGTAGCTTTGCGCGACCATGCATGTATCCTACCCTTCGTCGCCAAAATGATGCTTCAGACCCAGCCAGGCCCTCCCGAGGTGGGGCAGGAGCGAACGGGAGCATTGGACTGGTCGACAAAGGAGCTTTCAAGACTTGTTGGAAGCTGGTCGGGGAGCCATGCGAAGCAGCGAAGCAGCGAAGCATGCGAAACATGCGAAACGCCCTTGATGGTTTATAGCTGTACAAGTACGTCGTAGGCAGTGAGTCTGCAAGTGTCCATCTCGTGGCTGATGGAGCTTACGGTGCTTCAGGAACAAGCAACCAACAGCAGCTATGCGGTTTCTCTTCCGCCAACCTGCAAGGTGCGTAAATACCGGAGCAAAAGCACTATAGCCCTGTAAGACCTCTCATTGCTGGTAAGAATAGACGGCCACGCGGCTCACCGGCGATCGTTAATCGCCTGACAGCCTCTGCCAAGGACCTCCCGAATGCTGAGCTTCACGACTGCCGAGTTCGAGAAAAGTCATGTAGAGGGCAGTTGCAGCCGAGGGAGTCGCGGCGAAAACGTTACGGGAAGGTGCACGGTGTGCCTGCCGCTTTGCCTCAATAGGTGAAAAGCTTGCCTTGGCCAGCTGCGATTGCGGCAGCGAATAAACGAAAATATTTTCATTTCTTAAAATGGACGCAACCACCATGCGGCTTCTAGCCAAACTCTTTTTGTTCCGCGCTGCATGGCCCCTGCCCTTCCCGGTGCGGTGGGGTATTATCCGCGACCCACGCACAGGCTTGGCCAGGCCAGCAGCCCTCCAGCGTATTAGCACCTATATATTAGTGGACCGTTCTGGAAGCTTTGGATACTCGAGTTTCATAGTATTACGGGAAATTCAATCTGAGGCTCCCCGGTGACTTCTGATTCTCGATAGCCCCTGTTCTTTTATACAAAGACAAAATGGCTGTTCATCCCCGCATTACCATCTGCCATCCTCCGAGGCTGATGGAAGAACTCGTGCGAAAGGGTCCCCTATTCCAGGGCACTCGTCTCTCCAGCAAAAGCAAAAGACGAAATCTACATTCCGGTAGTGAAATATTCAGTAGGATACCTCTTTTAGGGCTGCAGGCATTGTGTAACACCCTATGCATGCTGTGGCTGAAATCACATGCCCTGTCTAGGAACTGTGTTCCCACGACAGAGCTCTGCGTACAGCTTCGATTTATATTTCTATCTGGCTCCCTTGCCGACTGGCTCCGCAATTCCGGGTTGGCCAAGCGAGAAGAAGCCGAAAACCAGAGGCTTGTCACCGACGATTGCATGGCACAAAGCTCGATAGGCCTTGAGAGACGCCAAATTACAGCATCGTGCAAGATGTCAACGGCAAATGGCGTCTACCAGATCCACTCGGAAGCCGATTACGGTAAGAAACATGTCCAATCGGGGGCTTTTTTCACTAACGTATTTCTTTGTCCTACAATTCTATTCCGACTGTGCTGTGCGGTCTTTTTGCCAGTGAGGCCGGCAAGAGTCTTCACACTACGTCATAATCGCGATTGGCTGGGAAAGAGCACCAACTGCACAACCGCTAAATGACATCATGACCTTGAAAAAGAGCACCTGTCAACGCAGCAACACAGCATATATAATAGACAGGAACCTTCTGCGAATTGGCATAATTGAAGCAGTCTATAATCAACAGACTCATCCGGTGAGGACACGATCTTGCATATCAACAAAACAACCAACTCCAAACACCTCCAAACCATCAAAATGCCCTTCCTCTCTGAGCTCACTTTCCGCCGTCTGGCTACGGGCGCCCCGAGATTCTCGGCCATCGCTGTGGCACCGCGTGTGACCGCCACCTCTACCCTCCACAGCCGCCATCTGTCGAGCTCGGCACCGCGGGCCAAGACGGTCACGGAGACCGCCAAGGACACGCTCAAGTCGGTCGACCGCGCGGTGTCGGACAAGCTCGTCGACGGCATCAACGTTGGCTGTATGGATCTATTGAGTCCCCCTGAACGCAATCAAATGCCACCACTTGCTAACATGATACACAGCTGCCATGGCAACAAGGTCAAGGAGGCCGGCCAGGACATTGCCGACGGCAAGGCTACGGGCAAGGCACAGCAGCTGCGCAACGAGGCCGAGGCCACGGGCAACGAGCTGAAGCGCGACGCCGAGGTCAAGGGCCAGGGCTTTAAGGAAGCCGCCAAGGACAAGGCCAGCCAGGCAGCAGAGAAGACGAAGCAGGCCGCTGGCGAGGTTCAAGTCGCGGATGTAAGGTTGCGTGTGGTGATCTGAGCGGGAACCTTGAATTAAAGGAATCGTGAAGGGGCTTTGTTGCCTTTCTCCTCCTTCTCATCGGCGTTGTTTTTTTCTTTCTGCATGGGCAGGCTATGACCTTCCAAATTGGACTTGTACGATACAATCGAAATGTCAAAAAAAAAGAAGTTAAAAATTGACCAAACGACATATCCATGATCGGAGATGAGTAGGCCAAAAGTGTTTCACATGCCGGATCGCTGCTAGTGATTTGCGGCTGTCGTGGTGATTACTATAGTGGACTTGACAACCGGGCCGTATGGCTGGAACCAACAGCTCTTGAGCCGCCCGAAAAGGAAACAGCCCTCGGACGGCACCTGCCAAGTGCTTAGCCCAGGCCCGCCGCGCCTTCCCAGCGCCATCAATGTTCGGAGAACGGTCAGCCCTTTCCTCGCCCGCTGCGGCTGAGTGGTCTGGCGGCCAATATGGAGGAAAGAGAGGCAGGTGCGAATGGCTAGCAAATACAGGAATAAACAAAAAAGCAGGGCCGGCCGAGACAGTCTTTACCGAGTCGAGACAGCTGACGACCCGCTCAAAGTCCTTTTGCAAGCCAAGCGTAGCTTCCGGCTTCCGCCATGGCACCTTCCTGACATAAATACAGCAGATTATATCCTTTCCTGTTGCTGTTGAAAACATTCCTTTTCCAGCATCACCATCCTTTTTTACTGTTCGCATCCAGCACCGCCGTCTATTGGTTTTTTGGACAGCGTTGGCAACGCCCACCCGGTTTCTATTGTTTCTTTACATTGCTTTGCATCAATACCCCAAATCTCGCATGCCCCGCCGCGAGCCACCCTCCATCTCCACTCTCTCTATCTGTCTATTATTCTATCTGACATTATGCCCGACTCGCTTGTTCTCCACCTGCAAAACACCTCCAACGACGAGGTCTATGCCTACGTCACCGGCCTCGACATCAAGAAGAATGGCGCCCGTGTCCTGGTCGGGGCCGACGGCCGTACGCTTTACTACCCGGCCGACCCGCCCACGATCCTGCAGCCCTCAAGGCGGACGTGGCCATCCCTCTCAGCAAGGGCGGAGCCATCAACGAAAGTGACCATTCCGCAGATCGCCGGTGGGCGTATCTGGTTTCAGCCGTGGCCCGAAGCAGCTGGTTTTCCTGCTGAACCCAACCAACAACCCGGACGCCGGTGCGGCGCTGGTCGAGCCGTCGGTGCTCAACCCGGCAGATCCCAATGCAGCCATTGACTTCTCCTTTTGCGAGTTCACGCTCAACCAAGACCAGCTGTTTGCCAACATCTCGTACGTGGACTTTGTGCCCCGTCTGCCCATTGCACTGACGCTGCAGCGTGCGGGTGGCGCGCAGGAGGTGCAGCATGTGTCGGGCATGAAGGCCGAGGCGTTTGCAACCGTCTGCGACGAGCTGCGTGCCCAGGCCAAGCGCGACGGCCGGCGTGGGACAAGCTGATTGTGACACCGTCTGGTGCGGGGCGGGTGCAACGCCGCTGCGGGTGCTCAACCCGACCCACAGCGACGCCGTCGGTGCCAGCTTTGATGGCTACTACGAGGCTATGTCGACCAGGTGTGGAAGCGCTACGCGGCTAGCAAACCAGCTGAGCATCAATACACAAGCGGGCCCTGGCATTGTCTCTGGCAAAATTGACAACGGCCGCCTCGTGTTTGCTCCGCCCCCTAACGGCGGGTCGCCCGAGGCCTTCGAAAAGCCCACAACGCATGACATCTTTGGCTGCAACTCGGGCCCCTTTACCACAGGCAGCAGCCCGATGCGCAACGCCATTATTCCCCGGCTTGGCCGCTGGGTTCCAGCGTAGCACGCTGCTCACGGACTCTATCCAGCCCTTGGTCGAGCCCCGCGCATTCTACCAGACCGACCCGACCAACCACTACTGCCGCATTGTGCACGCGGCGAACCTTGACGGCAAGGGCTACGCGTTTGCCTACGATGATGTGCAGCCTGACGGTGGCGCTGACCAGAGCGGCAAAGTCAACGCGGGCGACCCGGCAACATTTTTCGTGTCTGTGGGCGGATATAACGTGTACGCCGGCGACCGGATGCCGTAGAACGACAGCTATCCCACGATCCGTGTTATCCCAGGCAAGGATTCAGACAACAACTCTGTGTACACAATCTACCCGACAAATTGTGCGAGTGGCAGTCATGGCACTAAGGGAAAGAGTCACGGCACACACGACAATAGCAGCGCGGAGGAGACCCAGCGTCTGGCCGGAGAGGGCAGCAACAGCAGCAACGATATCGGCGGGAGTGTTGGAGACAAGAAAAAGGCGGGCGGTGCGAAGATTGTAGTCTGTGATCTGGGCAGTGGCCTGGGCATCGACAGCGAGAACAACGGCAGAGAAGCCCCGTTCTCAAACGGGGAGGGGACCGGCGATCACAGCCCGCTCCCCGCGGAATCTGTTTCAGGAAATGGGGATGTGCTTGACGAAGACGGCCTCGCAATCGCTTTCGCTTGGCTCTGTGCTCTAGGTATCAATTCTTGTGTAGACTGCTGCAGGGACATTTTCACGCTTCGTATGTGCAGAGGTAGAAGAAGCTAAGGCTCTTGGGGTAAATTGTCGGTCAATAAACTTTGCAAACAGAATAGAAAAGACAAGACGCAAGTAGCAATAAATATTAGAGCCTTAACAATCTGCAAAAAGGTATATCCTCTTCCAGAAGCTCTCTTTAGCTTCATTCATCCCTCCTTTCAAATAATTAACCATCACCGGTCACTTTCATATTCTTCATATTCACACCCCTACATCCCCCGTATCCCATCACTCTATGGCCTATGGCGTCCACCAAAGCGACCGCCGAGGGCACCGCCAACAGCCTTGACGCCGCTGGCAACACCGCCACCGACTGCCTCAGCGCCGTTGCGCAGCGGCTCCGGCGTGCTCGACGGCAGGTAGCCGCCCTTGTCGTCCTTGCCGTTGCGCTCGGCCCGGTTCACGCCCTCGCGCGAGGCCCAGTCGCCCACGGGCTGCGCCAGCCCGCCCTGGCCCAGCTGGCCGGCCACGACGCCGTTGACGCCGTCCTGCAGCGTGTCGACCTGCTTGATGCCCGTGACTTTGGCCTTGCCGAGCGTGTCCTCGGTCGTGTAGCTGGCCTTGTTGTGGCGCGTAAAGTAGCGCAGGTAGATGTCCTCGACCCAGGGGACCCAGCTCTCGTAAAGTTCGCTGTACTTGTCGTAGGCAGCGCCGGACCAGGTCTTCTTGTCCTGGTTGTTGTTGTCGTCGTGGCTAGAGGCCGAAGACGGCGACGACGGGGGCGCGTGCGTATGGGACATTGCTGTGGTGGTTGCTTGTAATTATTTTTTAATAGTATTGTTGTTATTTATATATGAAGATTTTTGGAAGAACGCCTGAACAATTTGTCTCCAATGAGAAGAGGCGACGAGTTTGTTGATCTTGAATGTAAAACCCTTTTGTGATCAAAAAGAAGGGTCTCAACTGCTACTTTATAGCAGATTCTCTTTCATCAAATTATATCATTTCCCTCATTCGTTCTTCTTGCAGGCAGCCTATCCATGCCTGTTTTTCTCATTCTTACGTCGTTGCACCCTTCTTGCGTCGTCTTGTGGCGAGTCGTAATTATCGAGTCCACTTGCCTCGACGTCGACGTCATTTTCGTGCTGCCCTGGGCCTGATCCCTGGACCACCTTTCGAGCCCTGGAAGCCACCCCCGTGCATCGCTGTGAGTAGACGCACCCATAGGCTGACATACAAATATTGTATAAAGAAATGCCACCAACACATCAAAGATCATCGTCAAGCCGACTCACCTTGATATTTGGATGTAACACTCCGTCTTCACGTCTTTGTTGCTGACGCGCAACCATTCCAGGTCTCGCGATCGCAGATGAAGAACCTTCTCGAAAGAAGGGCCAAACTTTGGACCACGTGATAAATGTGCTTTTTTTTTGAAGGCCAGGGAAAATTCAAGGCGTCCCTTTTTCTAATATCTAGCGGAGCCCAACGGTCTCTAGTAGTAGACGCAAGGATGGCAAACAGTCCAAGCGTCCTTCGTGCCGGCATGCTTTTGCTTGTACTGATAGGTATAAATAATAATACATCCGTTATATGTCGTAAAATGCCGTACTCCGTCCATGCAATACAAGAAAAAAAAAAAGAACAAGACCCTAATGTCAAATGAATGGACGCGGGATGAAAGTAGAATGTGGGTATAAAAAAGAAAGCCGTGTAACTGGGGTGTTTGCGAATAAAAAAAGGGAAATATGACCAGTTAAACCGAGAATCATGCCTCGTTCACACCGATATCAGGCTACGGTCGCTCACACCGAGGTTGGCTGGCAGAGCAGTGTTCGATGCAGCTTCTGGAAGAGCAACGAGCCCCAGCCGGCCTGGTCGGCCGTCGGTGGAGGAGACGGTGGCCGTTGCATCGGCGCTGTGCGCACATACAGCGCCACGCCGTCGACGGTACCAAAGTTGTGCGGGTCGCGAGGGAAGTCGAACTCGGCATAATCTGCCTCAATCATTTGCTTCACACGCGACGATGCAGGATCCGACCACCCGCCCATGTCGTCGATCAAAGGCGACGCCAGGGACCGTGCGGCGTCACCCCCAGCACCGCCATCCACGATGCGACCCCAGATCATGGCGGCTGGCCGTGCAATGTCGGCCACAATCTGGCGCACGGGAACGCTCGGCGCCACCGATATGACAACGCTCGTTTCGTCCACGGCCAAGAAGCCGTATGGGTCTTCCAGAACAGAGATGCCTTCCATGGCGAGCACGGCCCGGTCGGCCGCGTCGTATGCTGGATCCTGGGCGAAACAGTCCACGGTGATCGGCCGTGCCGTTTTTCGGTTCGTGGCCGTGTCGTTCGCTAGAGTTTCGCCTATTGTTTCGTCTGGCGACGAACCGGCTGCCGAGTCGGTCTCAGAATCGGAATCGGACTCGGACTCGGGCGCACGTGTCCGCCCTCCTCCTCCTCCTTCCCGTTGCACATGTTCTTGACCGCCCGACTGGATGTTCTCGAGCACGTCTCGCACGGTCAAAACCATCGCGTGCTGTACCGCGTGGCGTGCACTGCCGCCCTCCCGCTCTTTGGTCATGGACGAGCACGCAAACGCAACAACTTTGTGAACGGTGGCCCTGCCACGTGGCACAAGTTGTGGCGCCAGGCTCACAAACAGTGTTTCACGAAGCTGCTGGCAGGCGTCGCTTGCCTCCCACTGGTCTCGGTGGCGCTGGAAAGCAGCCTGCAGCTCGTCTACGCCGACTCGTTCCCGTGGCGCGGGTGCGTGGGCAGGGTCGCGTCGGCTGCTGAGAGGGCCATGTGTGCCAGGGCGCTGGCGAGCTCTGCGACTGTGCTGCTGCCCCTGGCGCTGATGGTCCCGCCGGCGTCTCGGTACGAGCTTCCTGGACGTGGCTAATGCGCAGCGGAAGCAGTGCCCTCGAGGGGTCAAACCGCCGGATGTGCCACAAGGCGTTGCCTGTGAGCTTCTCAATGGTCCAGTAGTCGATTTGAGGTTTCACGCTGCAGAGACGGGGCTGTTAGCTGTGAGCAAGAGAGAGGTTTCTCCTGCGTTTCTCCGACGCCAGCGACAGGTTGGCGTTATCTCGACAGAAAGTCACACAATGACGTCGGGCCCACATACTTTACCAAGACAATGTCTGGGTGCACGGCGGTGGCAGAGACGGCGCCTGACTGTGTCGCCAACCGCACCTGCCGGCCGTCCATGCCGGCAACAGTGATCGTGGCATTCTTTTCGCCGGAGCGGACGCCGGTGAGGTGGTCGAGCTGCAAGGCGACGTTGCTGAGTGTCTCGCGCGTGAACAGGGGCACGCCGGCATCATAGAGGGCAAGGACGCGGCTGGCCAGGGCAGCCATCTCGACACGACGCTGCTTGAGCTCCGCGAACTCGTCCGTGTCCGAGTCACTGGCGTCGGAGGTGGCATCGCCGGTTTTTGGTCGTCTTTTCTCTGTGGCGGCAGCTCGTTCCGGCGCGGCTGTCGAGGCATTGCTCGCCAGAGTCGTCATGGCGCCTAATGTTGTGGTCGAGTTCGTCCGAGGCAGACGACCAGGCGACCTCCGTTGCGATACAAGGCAGCCCATAGATTCCGTGCTGAGCCAATGGCCAGACCAGTCAGCTGGAAGTGCTGGAACGCGTGCGGTCGTCTACATGGAGACGTGCGTCTGTCACAGGGGCCCGGCGAGGGAAGGCCATTGTGCTCTCGTGCCTGTGAAACGATTGAGTGATGGGTGAGAAGAAAGACAGACGCAGGCAGAGAGCAGTGCACTCGAGACCGAAGTGATTAGAGGGCGGCAACAACAACGACAGCAAGGGCAAGGGGATAGGGGTGAGAAGGTTAAAAAGGAAAATCACAGACAAACAGGAAATGATGTGCAACCCGCTGTCAAGCTCTGGCCCCAGCTAGTGGGTTTGGATGTGTGTAAACCGCCTGGGTGGAGGGTTCGGTGCACCCAGCCGAAACGAAAATCACCCCGGATCTTGGAGGATCGTCGTTGCAGGGCGCCCTGACCAGTGGTTGGTTTACTGGGTATTATATGTCGTAGACACAAAGGGCAGGAACACAAGCTACGACACATAGGATTCAGTCTACGTTTTCGGTCCGGGTGGTGCCTTCCTTCTGTCCAGCCATACCGACTTGTCATGAAAAGAGGAAGAAGAACCCCAAATAGAGAAGCACGGCTGACACGTAGTACGCAACCAAAAACCTCCTTCCCTGCCTGGCTAGGTCTGAATGTCTGAAAGTCTGGATCCCTGGTCTTGACTCCTTCCCGGAATAACGATGGTAGGGTAGGAGCAGGGCCGCCAAAAGGGCAAGTGCCAGGAGGGACGGAGCAAAGGACGAGCCGCAATCCGTCCCGGAAAGGCAAGGGCGGCACGATAGGGATGGGCAAAGGGGAAAGAGCAAAGAAACACAGCGCAGAAAAGGGCAAGAGAGAGGCATTGTTACGAGGCCCAGGAAAGCGCGACATCGACCAGCCCGGCCGCATTTGTCCACTTGTGTGCTCATTTCGGTCAATTTTTCTCGTTTGTTTTGAAAGCCGTTACCAAGGGTCCATCCTTTCGTACGAGCTATTTGGCCCCTCCAGGCGCCCATTGGCCCCGTCAGAAAGTGATTGGGTCTGTTTGGTCCGTTCTCCTATTTTTTTCTTTTCTTTTCTTTTCTTTCTCCCCCTGCCTCTGTCGTCCGAAGCGAAGCTCCGTACCTTCCGTGTCTGGCGTGCATCCTGGATTGTAATGTCCTTTGCTGGGGAAGGTACGCGTCTGCCACTGTTGGCCCCGTCTATGCCTCTTTCGACAAGCCAGGGCTTCCTTGGCTTCGTTCTCGGTGGTGGCCCCATGTAAGCCTCCTTACTCTCCCCCTCCCGGAATCTACTCGTACGAAGTATTACAGCGGATTTGCGTAAGCTTTCTCCCCTCGCAGAGACAGTCTTTCTTGTTCATTTTACCTCAGCTGCGTCCTCGACGACTTTGCACTCGTCCATATCCACCATGGCTTTCCGTCCCGAACAGGGCAAGGCTGCTCCGTTAGCGCCTACGGAGATGGTTCAAGCCTCCGTTTGCTCCGTTTGCGCAGTAGCTCCTCTGTGAGGGTAGTAGCGTCCCCAAAAGTCCCTTAACGACTTTGTTTCAGGGCAATACTACAGGACCAAGCTACGCTAGATCACTGGGACACAGGAGTGCGCTAGAAGGGGAAAACCTCCGCAAAAAGAAGAATTTAGGCCCCCGCGGGCACCAAAAAGACACTAAATGGAACGCTGAGGCGCCCCAAACAAACCCTAATTCTGCTCTCCTCCGAGGCGCTGCTTGCGCCGCCATGTCTGTGCACAAAATCTGCCAAGAGCAGCGTGCATTCTCCGTTTTGTTAAAGCGTGATTATGAAGTATCGTTTGGCTCGTCACGTGACCACACCAGCCACTACGCTGTGATGGCCCCTTCCTGAATCGGCGCGATACACAGCGTCGCGGAACCACGGGCAAAGGAGCGGCCCTCGGGCTTTAAGCACAGGCACTGGCTCATGTCTGGCTGGACGGCGCCGTAAATCGCTCTTATGGCACCTTTCCAGGCGGTTTTCCGTGTAAGTGCACGCCACCGATATAGGCTAAATGGTACCGGCAGGCGTCCCACGATGGAGAGATGGGGAAACAGAGGGGTAGCTTCGTATGCATCGCACCTTCCGCGGCAGAGCTATATAAAAGGACGCAGCAGGAGCTTCTGGCAAATACGCCCCTTTCAGTGATTTTGATCCTGTCAAAGACAAATAAGACGAGGCCATTCCAATCTTTTTTGCCAGACAATTGCACCACAGTAGCCGCGAAGCAGCACAGAACACACTAGTTTGCTACCCCATACTACCAACCGCCAACCGACGTCATGGACGGCTCTGCCTTTACCTTTTCTCGCGCGGGGCGCCATCATCCAGCACTTTGAGATCCACGGCATCGACATTGTCCAGGGCTTCCCGACCACGGAGCTGTACGAGTCGCACAACAGCCCCTTTTTTGGCGAGACCATTGGCCGCGTTGCGAACCGCATCCAGGGCGCCACCATCAAGGTGCCCGGCGGCCTCAACGGCCAGGAGGCGTACCCGCTGGCCGCCAACAACGGCCCAATGCGCTGCATGGAGGCGTCAACGGCTGGGGCAAGAAGACGTGGGATGGCCCCTCTCCGGCAGGTGTGAACCGGAACGTGCCTGGCCTGACGCCTTCGGCGCTTGACAAGGGTGGCGAGACGGTCAAGTTCACGCTGGTTAGCCCCGACGGCGACGAGGGCTACCCGGGCACCGTGAACGTGTCGGTGACGTACTCGGTGGGCAAGCAGACGCTGCCGGAGAGCAACCAACGTCGAGGCAACGGTGCTGGTCATGGAGTACGAGGCCGAGCTGGTCGACCGGCGCTGACGCCACGGTCATCAACATGACTAACCACAGGTGTGTACAAGAAAGAAAACCGGAGATGAAGAGAAATGAAGAGAAATGAAGAGAAACAAAGAGAAACAAAGAAGACAAAAAGAAAAGGGGTGTAGAAAAATATCTAGCCTGACGAAACATGACAGCTACTTCAATCTGGGCAACCTGCCCACGATTGAGGGCACCGTGGCCCAGCTGGGCGCCACCAAGTACCTGCCAGTCGACGGCGGCGGCATCCCGACAAGCCGGTCCCTCGACCTTTGAGCGTGTGGACACTTCCAAGTCCTTTGTCCTGGGAGCCACCGACCCCGACATCGACGACTGCTTTCGTGCGTCAACGACCAGCCGGCCACCGTGCCCATCGACACGCGCGGCCAGCCGCTGTCGCGCCACCTGGCGGCCACACCACCCCAACACGGGCATTCCACCCTCGAGGTCCTTTCAGCACCGAGCCCGCTTTCCAGTTCTACACCGGCAAGTACATTGACGTGCCGGCTATTGGTGGTCTGCCGGCGCGCGTGGCTCGCAGCGGTTTCTGCTTGGAGCCAAGCCGCTACGTCAACGCCTCGAATGTCGAGGAATGGAAGAACATGGTGCTGCTGAAGAAGGGCGAGAAGTACGGCAGCCGCATCGTGTACCGCGCATGGAAGGAGTAAAAGTCATGGGTCCGAGGCAATAAAAGGATGGGGCCTATCCGGCTAACCCAAGTTATGTTGAAAATTCGGGGGAAGAAAAAAGAAACAAAAGAAGAGAGTACAACACAGTCGCTAAGTTGACATGATTTATTAATGAGAGTATATAGACAGGCATATTTTCTTCTGCTTCTGCGAAACCTCGCAACGTACTACTCCCCATCTGCATCTTTCGCCTGCATCGTTCGCCCGTATTTGCAGGGCGTGCGTCTTGTTTCCGGCAGAGTCCGGCCAGGAAACTCGCTGGTGCTGGCTTTCGTTCAATACCCTTGTCCTCGCGCTTGCGCAAAGAAACCGCGGAAGCGGAGACTGAGCCCACGGCTCTCGTTCACAAGGCCGATTGCCGCTGTGTAGGTTGGGCTGACGGTGATGTCGGCAAATGCCATTTCCCACACTTCCTGTGGCTCAAACCACACATCTGGCTCTGGCCCGTAGTATTCGACAAAGCTGGGCTTTTGTGAGCGCGTGTTCTTGCTTTTGTCGCCATTGTCACCGTCCTCGTCGTCCTCGTCGTCTTCGCCACCCTGCCCATCGTCATAAAAGGCCACGATTGGCCTTGTAGAATGCATCCGTAAAGCCGGACATGCATTTTGTTGACGGCTTCGAGCGAGCCCGTCTCCTCGTTGCGCACCGCCATGAGAATGGGCGACCACCACTTGGCTTTGCGGCCCATGCCATGCCATGCGGCGATTGGAATCAGGTCGAGGGTGTCAAAAGTCGACCCGTAGTCCTTCTTCACCTTTGAGCCACGAATCGAGTCGCTTGTCCGGCTCGTACGTTGCCAAGAGAGGCTTCCGGCGACCGCCCGTCTTCTTTTCGGTGCCATTTCCACTGCCACCGCCCGCTTCGCCCCCATTCTCACCCTTGCCCTTGGCTTTTGTCTTTTTCTTTGCCGGCGCAGAAGGGGCTCTTGTGTCGTCTTGGTCGTCACCATCCACGCGCCCGTGTACGGCATGTCTGTCAGATTGTCCAAAATCTTGACCATTGATGCCCTCGCACTTGGCATCAATGGCGCCCTTGAAAAAGGCGGATACCGCATCCCCATCCTCGGATGTTGCATCCATGCTCTTTACCCACGTGAAATTGGTGCGGAATCTCAACAAAGAGAGAGCGCAGCAGCTCGCGCCGTTCGCGCAGCGAACGGTCCAGTAGCGGCTGGCCGTTGAGGAACATTGAGGTCAAAGGCGAACAAGCATACGTCAATGGTGATGCTGCCTAGAGCCACGTCCTTGCGTGGCGCGGTTGGTCAGCGTTTGGAACGTGCGCAGCTCGCCTGTCTCGCGGTCCACGGCAACCACCTCGCCCTCGAGGATAAAACTATCGACGCCTTCGCCGCGGATGCGCGGCACCAACGAGACCAGGTCCGGGTACTTGTCGGTCATGACCTCGAGATGGCGCGAGAAGATGGGAAGGACAGTGCCATCCCGGTCGCAGTGGACCTGGGCGCGCTTGGCCGTCGTATTTGTACTCGCAGGTAAAAGCACGCCCCTGCAGCTTGCGAGCATCTCGCCCAGATCGCGGTGATGGACCCCAGCATGGGTCGCAAGGGGGCATGCAGGGCCAGCCCCACAGCGCAACCAGCAGCTCATCCGTGACGCCAATCTCGAGCAGGACGGGAACAAGATCGTTGTAGTTTGGCCGCCGTGCAAAGGAAGCCTTGACAATCTCCTCGGCACGGGCCCAGACCTCGGCCAGCTCCTCCTTTTTCATGCGCTGCCAGCATTTTCGGGTCCCGCCGCGTGTCTGGTGGTGGTGCCCTCGTCGTCGGCCCCATCGCCGGACGGTGGTGGCCTTGACAGCAAAAAAGCACGGGACAGCGCAATCAGCATCGTCGTCTTGACGGCGCCGATGCGCAGGTGCTGGCACAACGTCCGCACTATATAGCGGCTCTCCTCGCCGCCACGCGCATCCTGCAGCAACCGGTCGACGATCCGCTGCTTGGTTTCTACGCTGCCAGGACCCTGGCTGCTGGCCACCTTGACCAGGGCCTGGTACACGCCGCGGATCGTCAGCGGCTGCGGCCGGCGCAGCGTGAACGCCTGCTTCTTCTTGGCCTCATAGGCCACGTCGCCCGGGTCGCCGTACTTGTCAAAAAAGCGACTTGAGGCTGCGTCCATCGAGGCCGCACACCTGCTTGAGCGCCTTGCTAATGGCAGATCCGCCCAAGCCCAGCTCGAGCGAGATGTACGGCGGGCTAATGGCGTTGGTAGCCAGCCAGACCGCGGGCAACAAGCTGGCTGGGTCCGCTTCGATCAGGAGCCGCAGGCAGTTGACGAGGGTATCGACAATCTTGATCCGGCTCTGTGTGGCGTTGACGAGGACAAAGCAGCGCGTGAGGAGTGCGTAGGACGCTCCTCCTCCGCCGCCGCCGCCGCCAGGGCGCGCGACAGCCATTGCTTCTGCAGGGCGGGTATGTACTTGGCCGGGTCAAAGATCAGAGGGCTCTCGTCGAGTGGATCGTTGTTGCCACAAGGTCCTTAGACGTTGTCACCGACTGGAGAGACAAGGTGTTCTTTTGAAGCCGGCAACAATGTTGGCGGCACATCCTCTTCAACGGCTTCTGCCGCGCCGTCTGTCATACCAGCGTCATCCTCAGCCGTCGTCAGGATAGGGAGGGCTTGTTGTTCTCGCCGGCTCTCCTCGTCCCACTCTGCCTGGAGCTTCCTGGCGAGCTCCTCGTCGGTCATCTCCACGCCGCCGACATCGGCCGTCCGACGTCCTCTGTCGCCAGCGGGTTTCTGCGAAGCTGTCGGGCCACCGGAGCTTCCATTTTCACGTTGCTTCGAGAAAAAGTACTCCAAGCCTCGAGCCTGCGTGCCTTTCGCATTTTCAGCGTTGAGCTTTCTCTTTCTTGGCCGGGCTCGGCATGGTGCTCGCGGCTCTTTAAGACCGGGCGCCGCCAATGGTCTGCTAGTCGGGCATTCCCATAACGTAACGTCTTTGAAACTCTTTGGAAAGGGAATCCAATCGATTCCTTGCTTTTGTTTCGTTGGGTTGATGTTGGTTGAGTACTTGGCCTGTTGACGCAAACGCGTAATTGCTGTTAATTAACGCGGCGATATTATAGCGCCTTCCAAGCGCTGCGTCGAGCACATAGCGCCAGTTGGCTGCCTGAATGGCAAACGCCTTCCAGAACCGGGTGCGCACGTGACCCACACGGCAAAATGCCCTGTGGGCCCCTGCTCGTTTTTGCTTGCCCAAGTGGCGCTAAGTCCGTATTCAGCCACCGCTCTTCACAAAAAATAGCATCGCGGAAACTGAACAAATTCCTTTTCTGCCCCGCGGCCGCACAACAAAACGACAACCACAGCCCCTGACCGCACCCACCCCCCACTCGCACCACCCACACGCCCTCCTCTTCTCGACGCCTTTCTTTTCTCTCACACAACCCATCCACATTCGCCCATCATGAGCAGCGAAGACCCAGCGGAGCGGCCGGAGCAGATTGCCGCCATCATTAACGGCCTCGAGCGGTACAACCCGAGGCTGTCGGCAGCCTCGAGGCGTACCTGACACAGCAGTGCGAGGAGCGGTTCACGGACTGCAATGCGAACCGGACACTGCTGAAGCTGTAAGTCGTGTTTGCTGCGGGTGTGCTGTTGAGAGCTGCATCGAGAGCTGCGTCGAGCCGCCGTCTTTTTTGTCTTGTGTTTTTTGATGATGACTATATAAACGTTTCCTATTACCTGACTTATATCCCATGAAGTCACTTTGTGTGAATGTCTGATCTACAAGACGAGCTGTGCTGTGATGCTACTGCGATCTGGAACGGGCCTTTTTGGCTTTGCGTGTGCTGTTCTTGACCCCGCTGACAAACGCCATCTCTCTCTCTCCCCTTCCACAGGTACCAGCTGAACCCAGACCGCATCAAGGACGAGGTCATCACCAACGCCCTGGTCAAGTCCATGACCGAGTTCCCCAGCCCGCAGTTCAACCTGGCCATGCACCTGCTCAGCCCTGCCGTGGCGTCGCCAGCCGCGGCCGCGGCCTCCAACAACACCGTCTCGTCGGAGCTCGCCGAGGCTGTGTCCAAGCTGCGCGCGCTCAATGCCCTGCTCGAGGGCGCACAGTTTGCCCGCTTCTGGGCGACGCTGGACTCGGACGACCTGTACGCTGACCTGACGACCGATATCGACGGCTTCGAGGAGACCGTGCGCGTGCGCATTGCCCATCTGATCAGCCACGCCTTCCGCGAGATCCAGCTGCCCATCCTGGAGCAGTGGTTCGGTCTGGAGGATGCTGCCGTGCGCCAGTTCGTGACGGGCACGTGTGGCTGGAAGGTCGAGGGCGCGACGGTGCAGATCCCCAAGAACTCGGAGAACGAGGCAAAGAAGACAGAGATCCGGGAGGACGTCAACATCGAGATGTTTGCGCGCGTCATACGGAGATCGTGGGAGGAGTCTGCATAGAGCTGTGAAATTGAAATTGAAATGAAATGGTAAAGCGTGGAAGACTTTGGGTTATGGCGACAAAAAAAATCTAGGGATGCGGGTCGTTGATTCTGTCTTTCTTTTTCTTCATCTTTTTGTTATTTTGGAGAAAAAAATACGAAGAGGGGGAAAGGACTGGGCATATCCTGTTTGTTTTTGTACCGGCGTTCTATTTCAACTTCCTTTTAATAAAATGTTATGATATTTATTCAACAAAAGGTCAATTGCTATGAGTATGCAAACGCTGTATTCCACCCTCGCCATCTATAGAATGTATCTCTACCGCCGCTGGGCCTCGAGTCCTCCCATTGCACACCCACCCACTCCTCCAGGTAGCTGGCCTCGTTGGCCGCGGTGTCCTTTGCCTGGCAATCCTTTTCGCACACGCCCACCACGACAGTACCCCAGTCCATGCCTCCAGGCCCAGCTCGTCGGCCTCCAGTAGGTCAATGGCATGCGGCATCAGCTGCACCTCGAACACGCGCCGGCTGCGCAGTGGGGCAGGCGGCAGGCGGCCTGAGGACGAGGCTAGACTGTCGATATGCTGCCACCAGTCTGGGGTTGGGCCCAGATGCCGGCAACTGAGTCGTCCTTGTTGTACAGCAACGGCTGGCCGCTGAACTCGTACCGGATGACCTGATCGGGTTCTGTGCCACGCGGTCTGCAAACTTTTGGAAGGCGGCGTCCATGCTGGACTCGAACACAAATTTGTCCTCCTTGCCGCCGCCACTGCCGCCTGCTGAGCCGTCTTCGACCTCCATGGCCTCAGTTACACGCCGGGAATGGCTGCCGGTGTCGGGTCGAGGGTTTCGTACTCGGCCTCGGCGATCCAGCTGACGGGTATGCGGCCGGCCAAGTGTCTGCTGCCGGCCAGGGCTCCGGGGGAGATGCTGCTGCCGTTGCTGCTGCCGCAGCATCCGCCTGGTCGTTGTTGAGCGACAGCGTCTCGGCAAAGGTCTTGGGAAGGGCCTTTGCTGCGTCGTCGACTGCTGCCTGTGGTTTCGTAGTTGGTGGTGTCGAGGAAGAGGATGGCGGAGGTTGTGATGCCTTTGCTGCGCCACCAATGCTGAACGGGTTCAAAGCACCCGCTGCCGGAGAGGATGAGCCGCCGAGAGAGAAAGGGTTGGCACTTCCACTGCCGCTGCCGGACGAAAATGGGTTTGCAGCACCAAACACCGAGTTGCCCAGACCCGGTACTGTGCCCACGGGCCTGCCTGACTGTGCGGCCTCGGCCGCCTTTGCCTTCTTCTCCTTCTTTTCCTTCTCGGCCTCGGCTGCATTTGCCACCGCTGCATCCACACGCACCCGCGAATCACCCGCACGCTTCCTGCCTTGCGCCGGCACGCCTTGTTACGGCACGCCAACACGTACAGCCGACGCTCGTGGCCAGGAAACCGATCGGGAAGCTCGCCGTTGAGCTGGAGCAGCAGCACGAGCAGCGCCTTGCAGACTAGGCAGCGTGCCAGGCCGGCCGATGGTGGTGCTTGGTCAGTAACAAGCCAGTCGGGTCGGCCACCGAGGCGGCTCACAGTCTCATTGCCGCCATCGCCGTCATCACCAGCGTCTTGGTCTTCGGGATCCGCGTAGCCCAGGAGGACATTGGTGTCGGTGTAGCTCAGTTGGGTGCCGGCATCTTCGTCATCGGACGAGTCGCTGTCATAGGGAGCCATTCTGGGGTTCGAGCTCTCTGTGTGGTACTGCACACTTTGTGCGGGTTTTGTTGGCAGCGAAAATGCGTCGAGGCCTGACGTTCGTCGCGATGCGATTTCTGCCCCTCTTCACTTTTTTTGCTTATCAGCGATAAGACTTTTTTGCAGAGGAAACCAGCGAAAGCGCCACTCAGGCCAGGTCACGTGCATCTTCTAACAAGAATAAAACATGAGTAAGGTACTCCAAGACAGACAGCGCCACTCGGTCACAAACTTGCCTTTCACCCGATTCTTGCCTTTACTTTGCTCAAATAATGAATTCCGTATATTTTAGAAGCCACATCTACATGGTAAAACGCCCGTTTCGTCTTGTTTTTCTGGTATTTGCAGCTATTCATACAGCTCTTTAGATTGCAACCTCTTGATTCCCAGACGCCTCCGCCCTAGACTTTTCTTGCTTTTACTCCATGCCTGGCTGGGGGCCGTCCATGCCTGGCCCCGGGCCACCTTGCCGGCCCATCTGGCGGGCCTTGAGCAGTTCGTCGCAGAGCAACAGGTTGGAAGCAATGCCGGCACTGGACGCGATGCAGTTGCGCAGCACGCGGAAGGAGTCGTACACGCCCTCGAGCTCGGGATCCATGGGCAGGCCCGTCGTCAGGTCCAGGCCGACCACGTTGCCCTCGGAGAGTTCGTCCTGCATAGCAGCCACTACACGTTGTCAGTAATCAGTAATCAGCTATCAGCAATCAAAAGAGCCAGGTGCGGAGCAACACCGGGTCATTGGCGTCTAAATACGTACGGGCATCCTGAATGTCGAGACCGGCGTTGGCAGCCAGGGTCTTGGGGATGATGAGCAGGGCATCGGCAAAGGCCTCCACACCCCACTTGGCCTTGCCCTTGACCGTCTTGGCAAAGGCGTCCGACTTGAGGTGGGCAGCGCAGGCCACCTGGAACGCGCCAGCGCCGGGCACAACGCTCTTGTCGACAATCATGTTGTAGACGCTGCGCAGGCCGTCGCGCACGGCGTCGGTAATCTGCGTGATGGTGTGCTGGTTAGGGCCTTGATCATCAGGGTGACCGACTTGGGGTCCTTGACGTCCTCGACAAACGTGTACTTCTCCTCGCCGAGCTGCTGCTCGTAGACCAGGCCTGCCCAGCCGAGAATGTCCGGTGTCAGGTCGTCGACGCTGTTCTGCGAGACGCCGCCGCACACCAGCTGCAGACGCTCCATATTGCGGCGCTTGGCGCGGCGCAACGCAAAGATGCCGTTCTTGGCCAGCACGTCGAGCGACAGCGGGTCGATGCCCTTCTGATTGATGATGACAAAGCCCTTGTTGGGGTCGTTGCCGCACACCTGCTTCTTCAGCTCAACAATCTTCTTGAGCTTGGCGTCGACGAAGCGGCGCTCGCTGTCGACCAGCTTGTCGCGCTGCTCGGCGCTCGAGTAGAAGAAGCTCGAGTTGATCTCCGTCTTCTCGTACTCGAGGCTGACGTTGAGCGTCAGGATGTGGGCGTTCTCGACGCGCTTGGGCATATCCGGGTGGCGCGCGCCGTGGTCGAGCGCCAGGCCGCGGATCAGCTGCGTCTCCGACGCTGTGCGGTGCTGCATCTTCATAATCTCCACCATGTGCAGGTCGGGCTTGGCAGGCGCCTGGTAGATGGCCAGCACGGCGTCGACAATGTCGGGCGTCAGCTTGCTGGCCAGCGTGGCGTTGAGCTTGGTCGACAGCGACGTCCGCGCAACCGACAGCAGCAGCTCGCGGTCCACCTCCTTGGGCAGCTTGAACTGGTCCAAAAAGGCCAGCGCCTCCGTCTTGCCAATCTCAAAGCCGTCGATGATGATGCGCGGGTGCAGGCCCTCGGCAATGTAGCGGTTGGCCTGCTTCAGCAGCTCGCCGACCAGCAGCACCACAGACGTCGTGCCGTCGCCGCAAATGTCGTCTTGTGCAGTGGCTGCGCGCGCAATCATGACGGCCGTGGGGTTCTGTATTTGCATCTCGCGGAGCAGCACGTTGCCGTCCTTTGTGAGCTTGATCTGGCCGGAGCCGTCGACGAGCCTGTACGAGGGGAGGGTAGCCACCCGCGGTCAGCATGCTTCACAAACCAGAAGACCAAAAGGACCAAACAAATCTCACATCTTAATCGTGCCCAGCGGGCCTAGATTTGACTTGAGCACATCCTGCAGGCCCTCGCCGGCGGCAATGTTGACGCTCAGAGCTTCGCCGCGCCTCTGTTGTTCAATGGTTAGCACTGTGGTATGGTCGGTGCTGCGATCCCAGGGCCCGGCAGAGCTCCCCCGCGCAGGAGCTCAGCTTCCCCTATTTAATAGCAGAAGGGGAGACAGGGGCAAAAGGTGGCGGCTTGTGCTTAGACGTACTCTCGACTCGGCCTTGGGGTTGAGAAGCTGTGCGGCCGACATGGTCTCGGGTCGAAAAGAAAAGAAGACTTTGGATGGCGGCTGAGGGGATCGGGGGTGGGGAGGGAGAGGGTCGAGGACGCTTTGGTGCTGTGTTCGACGCGGTTTTGGAGGTCGTGATGCTTTTCACCGATTTTGACCCTTTGGCGGGGAAGGTTCGACAGGCAACGCAGTGAAGTGGCGGCTTTTGGCGGTGCCTGCTTCTCCTATTTTTCAGTACCTTCTTTCTGGTTGCTTCTTATTATTTTTTCGCTGGGACTAGCTCTTTTACTAATTATTTTTCGATTTATTTTAATTGCGGGCACCATTGCGCTTTTGCAGCTGCCTACTCAGTAATACAGGGCACAGCGGCTCGGGTGACTAAGCTGTTACAGGCTACACAGTACCTCACCCCCTGTATTGAGAGCGATGCCGCCCCAACATGACATCTTCGCCCCCTGAGACGTTTGTTTACAACAAGACACAATTTAATATTTGTAAAGAAAGACACGGGGACAATATGAATCCATTCGGTGTAATGCATCAAAGGGGAGAAAACGCAAAACGCCACGCTATGAAATCTAGATGGTCAAGAAAACATACAAGTATATAAAATAAAAGCAAATGCTTGGCCGGCAGCTTATGTAAATCGTCTCCAGATTCTTTCCTTGAAATAATATGCTTTACGAGAGATGTGCCCTGGGCGGCGGGTGAAGGCCCAGCTCCTCATCCGCACTGTCTCCGTTCTAGTTGATGCTGCTGCCGCTGTTGCTGCTGCCGCCGCTGCCGCTGCTGCCATCCCTTTCGACACCCATGTCCACGGCGGTGGTCATTGATGTGTCCGAGATGGACTGTCTGCCTGAAAGGCTTGCTGTGGCCGAGGATGCGACAAACTCCAGTGCACGTTTAGCTTCATTGGCCTTGTCGTTCCCGCAGGCATCGCCGGCTGCCGTGGACGCATCGGCCTTCTGTCTTCCCAGGTCGGACCCCTCAGCGTATTGCTCTTCATCATCATAGTCGGCCTGGCCGAGCTCTTCCTCGGAGATCCAAAACTCAGTGCGCTTCTTTATTACGCCAGGACCAGCAGACAGTCCGCTATCGTTACTCGCAGAAGCTGCCTCGGCGATGGTGATGGATGATGCAGGCCACGGCTTTCCCGCACTGCCGCTTCCATAGGGTGCTGTTTGCTGAGGTGGTGGTGGTAGTAGATACTGCTGCGGCGTTGGCTCGTCACAGTAGTGCTGCTGCTGATGCTGCGTCCGTTGCGCGTATGGACCTGTTCTCGGTCACGGTCGAGTGCACGGCTACGGCCGCCGACAATCACAACTGTTGAGGTGATACTTCCCCGACGGCCACCCGCCTCGTCTCTTGGGACAACAACGCCATCAAATATTGCCACACTGCCATCCTGGCTTCCAGCGGGTGATATGCCGACGACTTCCTTGCCCACTTTCCTGAATTTTTCGCCTTTTACAGTTGTTCCCGGAACTGAAATGCTTGTCGAACTCGAACGATGCGCCAAAACTGATATGATGCGGCGAAGAGGCGCCGACAGTTTTGTTCTTGTCGACGTCGGCGTCCCGCCCTCTAATGCCGTTGTCGTTGTCTCCATCGTCACTGTCCGGGAGCCAGATGCACTGGAGCTACTTGTGTTGTTGTTATAAGCCAGCGTCTCGCCAGGATTGCGGCTCGGAGAGAACGACGATTGCCGACGAAAGACATGGTACCGGTCAAAGTTTCTCCTGTGACTCCGGATATTCCAGGACCAGGCAGTCGAATGTTGTTCAAGAACGTGAGGCCGTGTCTGTGGTAGCCGTAAAGGCTCAGGCGGTGGATAGATCTGCTGCTGGGGCCACCGCCATTGACGAGGCCGCCGCCGCCGTTTCCGCCATTGGCTCCTCCGCCGTTGCCACCCTGCAGCAGGCTGGTATCCTCGAAAAGGTAAATGTATATTGAGCGGGAGAGTGCCAAGTTGGCGGCAATCGTGCCGACGAATAGCTCGCAGTTGGCCCAGATTTCTGTGATACAGAAAGCCCCTGTTAGAGAGACAAGTCAGTTTGTGCAAGATACTTTGACAAGGAGGGTTAGTGGGTAGCATACAGGTAAAGTCGTTGGTTGCAAGACTGAGAGACGCTGCTCGGCCGATGCCACAACTCGTCGCAAACAATCCCAGGCTCATGAGCCCGCATACTAGCAGCTTGGACTTGAGCGGGATGCGAACCTTCCAAATCACAACCAACGGCAAGCAGGAGCACAGGAGGTCTGTTAGGATCTGGTAGGCAATGGCAAGGTAGATGCTGAATACGCGCACTCGGGGTCCCAGCATGAGCCGATGTCATCCCAATACTCGTCAACAGGGCGGCACTCGGCCAACAAGATGACCACGACGCCGCCGTTGGTCACCACCAGTCCCGCCATCACGCCATAGATGAGCCATCTGAGCCACCGCTCGTTCTTTATACGTAGCAAGAGCAAGCAGACGGAAATCTTCATGAAACAGATGGCCATGAAAAAGAGCAGCAGGGCATACCATCCAAGCCGGTTCGCCGCCTCGTAGTCGCTGCTGTTGATGTATGCACGATGACGGCCATCACCGTGCCGCACCTGGGCTATTTGGCAGCCGAGGCGAGCAGCCGAGAGAATAGCCACACAGGCAATGGTCAAGTCGTCCCAGCCAACCATGCGATTTCGAACGCGGACCAGTAGGCGGAGGACTGTGGTGACGACGACGAGAGACATGAGGGTAGATGACGAGATGACGAGCGCAGGGCCAACGTTGTTATCTGGGGGCTCGGTGTAGGGACTGACGACTCTGTGGCAGCCATCACGATAGATGAAGCCATGGTCGTCATGCTTTCCATCGGGGGCAGTTTTTTCTGAAAACCCCCTCTCCCCTTGTATTCTTTATTTCAGTTTCTCGCAAAGAAAAATGTATAAACGGAATGTGAGGCTTGAACAGTATCTATTTCGAATGTGGTGCAGATGCACAGAGTGGCAGGACATGGAGGGGAATGTCGGTGAGTGAGTGTGGCAGTCGTGTCGTTTTGCCAAGAGATTATAATTTGGTTCTTTCACGGGGAGTTTTCGAGGCGCGAGGCAAACAGATTGGATATATATAGAATCGGGCAAGAGATGTGTCAGGGAGCAGAGGAAGGCGCCTCCGACGATGCCTGACGTAGAGGGCAGGCGCGATGCGCAGAAACATGGTTGAGCACATCCGCCAGGGATAGAAGGAGCGAATGCCACCCGGTTTGCTTCGAGAAGGGCGAGGAAGGAGGAGCCAAGAGAAGAGATGAGAATGGATAGAGAGAGAGACGAAAAAGAAAAACGAAAGAAAAAGCACAAGAAAGGATACCCCAGCGTCATAGTTGCGACGCTGGGGAACGTCAATCACGAGAACCAGCGAGATGCGGCGGCTGGCTTGCATCACGTATCACCAATAAAGGCGTTTGCTACCGGGTGTTATCTCGATTACGCGTTGTGAGCATCTCATTATTCTAGCAGAGTGACTTGGTTGCACACGGTGACGAACACACAGATAAAGGTGTGCGGTCATCTGAGAGTGCGACGTTGATGTCTACGCGGGGATCGAGGATGTTATGAAACGGGCTTGGCATCGCATGAACGGTCGATCGCACACGCCAGGACCATGACGTTTGATGGGAGGCCAAGGGGCAGCAAACAGCGAATGGCAGTGAAAATCGCCCTGAAAAAGCGTAAAAGGTATCAGAACATAGATCAAGTTGGTAGACTTTTTTTTTGTATTCTTTCACGAAAGAAAAATCCAGAGGGAATTGGAACAAACCCAGCATTTGCCTCGTCGCATCGTGATGCTATCTTGAATCTTTATTGGCAGTCAGCGGCTAGAAGAGTCGGCTCGAAAGAGCCGATACGAGCGCAGGGCAATAATGGAAGAGTCAATGAAAGTAGAAGGAAAAGACGGTGTAACAAAAAAAATATAAATGTGAATATAATATAAATAGACGGTTTAAACCGTGTAATCAGGATGTTTGAAAAGATGTAAATTAAAAAAAGGCCTAAAAATGTTCAATGAAAGCAAGTTGTCTTCATTACCCCAAAAGCTCAGATAAAAACCTGTAGATAGATCTCGGAGCCGTTGGCTCTCTTTGGTCTGTGTAGTTTCTTGCTCTGCATCTGAGCGACTCCTGTTCATGGTCTCTGAGGCAGTGCTTTTCGGCTTCGAGTTGGCAGCAGTTTGCATATATAAGTCTTGATTTTTATTTCTTTTCAACATGAATATAATTGTACACGAGAAGCCGCACCCAGGCCACGTCTCACGACCCTGCCAATGTATACAAGAGTGATCTAAAACAGAATCAAGTTCGTCCAGTGGCTTCCACCTCTTGGGTTTTGGCCGATTCCCAGAAGATGCCCTTCTATGCAAACGTTTATCTGAAGACCTTGCCACCGAAAGCGGCCACCGGTTGGCCGGAGGTGGCCGTGCTCTTTGACCCGCGAGGGCCGCATTGGTCTTGGCCATATACCGCGCCATCTCCTCCGAGTTCTCCCACGTCACAATGCCATCCTTGGCATCCCGCAGCCGCCGCTTCTGTCCCATCTCGCCGGCTCGGCCCAGGACGCCGGCCACCACAGCAGCCGTCCGCAGACTGTCGTCGTTGCCCGGGATGGCGTACGTCACGCGGCACGGGTCGGCGTCGGTGTCGATCAGACCAATGCTTGGGATCGTGGAGAGCGCACACTCGCGCAGCAGCACCGAGTTCTCCAGCGGGTTGAGCACGACAACGAGGTCGGGCGTCAGCGGCCGCTGCTTGCCCAGCAAGGGATGGAACCCATTTGCCGTGATATCGCGGTCCTGCTCGTCGACCACGCGCGTGGCGGCCTTTGACAGGATCGTGTCGCGGTTCGTGATGGTGCCGGGCTTCCACTTGGTGAACATGTGGCAGGCGCCCGAGAGCTCGGCTGCGCGCACGACCATGTCCATCTGGCCGCGGCGCGTGCCGACAAACAGAATCAGGCCGCCGTGGTAGGCGACCTCCTCGACGACGCGGGCAGCGCGCCGCAGGTGCATGGCCGTCTGCTCGAGCGAGATAATGTGCACGCCCTCGCGGATGCCGTAGATGTAGCGCGAGTTGGCCGGTTCCAGAGCGAGGTGTTGTGGCCAATGTGCGCCTGCGAGGCCATGAGTAGCTCGAGGGTAATGTCCTTGGGAGCCGGCGGGTTCTTGATCAGCTCGCCGGCGAGTAGCGGCGCTCGACCGACGAACCAAGGCGGTTGGTCTTGCGCTGCAGCTTCGTCATCGTAATGTAGTCGTTGGCGACCTCGACGGGGGCGGTGGCACGCGCGCCCCAGGCCAGGCGTTGTGGGCCGGGGGTGACATTTGGTGAAGCCTCGCGTTGGCGGGCGGTTGTGATGATGGTGCCGCGTCGGCAGCCGGGAGTCTGTGTGAGGGTGGCGTGTCGTCGTCGCGTCGGTCGAGAGGAAGGCCCGAGTGCAGGCACGGCTGCTGAGAGGGGCCGTGGCGAGCGGTGTCCGGCCTAGCAAAAGAGTTAGAAACTTGAGAAGAGCCTTGAGAAGAGCTTTGAGAAGAGGCTTGGGCAGTCTTTTTTTGGCACAGCCAAGCAGGGCACATACTCTGCCGGAGCAGAGTCCGGACAATCATTTCGTTGTAGAGAAAGTTCCGATCGTTAGCTTGGTCAATTGATTTGGGAGCAGCGTTCGTCTTTGGGCGTCGGGGCGTCGTACCTGGTCGTCTCGTCAATGGTGGCACGGTTTTGCTGAAGCATCACGAAAATTGAGGAAGCTCAGCCTATTTTTTTCTGCGCTAAAGGGACGGCCGGCAACGACCCACATCTTCCAAATTCAGCCCTCTTATTGGCTAATATCCAGCCGCCGACCGAGCCTCGTCCACATTGTCACCTCAACTTTCATATTTAACCATTGTGGAATTACCTTTTACACATGGTTCCTATTACAGTAGTTACGGGTTGTGACAATATGCCATGTCATCATGTGCATTGCTGGTAGCTCCCTTTTCTATAAAGAAGGCAAAGAATAAAACAAAAAAGTGGAGAAGCCGGAAACATTGAACTCGTAGACCTCGTTTGCGGAAGGAACGATGGAAGAAAACAAAAGGCATAGGCTACCGGAGGAGGGAACCCAAAAAGGAAAGAGGGCAAAAAACTCAAAAAGAAAACGACGTGACTCGGAAATCTCTCGTCAACCGTGAAATCGTAAAGACCCCAGGATCACCACAGACAGCGTCACGATCGCGCGGGCAGCAGCAGTCGTTGGCACGCCCTGGATCAGCTGCTCGTCAATGCGGAGCCGAAGTTGCTGGCCGCGAACTCGCCAAACGCCTTGCTGGCCGCGCCCATGCTCTCCGCTGCGCTACCAATCGCTGCCCTTGCTGCGGTTGTTGTTCCGGCCGTGCGCGCGCGGCGCGCCTTGGCCTTTTGCCGGCGCACGTGCGAGTCTTCGAGTCCTCTCGGGTCGCTGGCGTCGCTGTCGTGGCTGGAACGAGGCGCAGCACACGGCGACTGCGGACGCCCGAAGGAGCACGCTCCGAAGACGCCGGCGTCGGAACAACCGGCGCCGAGGCAGCGGAGACCGGGGGCTTGGACGGTCATGGACAAACAGGTCGACCTTGGTCGAGGTGGCCGTTTGCGCGCGAGAAGGACAGCCTCGAGAAGGTCCTGGTCGGCTGTGATGGACACGGAGTCGCCCTCGTCGTCGAGGTAGCTGATGGCGAAGCCGGCGCCGACAATCTTGCGTCAGCGACAGCGGGGACGCCGCCAATGGTGTCAGCCTCGGCGCCGAGCTTGGACGCAACATTCTCGACGAAGACGGCAACGCCGTGCGCGGCGGTCACCTGCAGACGGTGCACACGGCCGCTCGGGGCCTTGAACTTGAAGGGGAAGGGGATCTCGCTGGGAGGTAGCTCGGGCGTGATGGGGGCCAGGGCCGAGTGCGGCGGCGACTCGATGCGACGTGCGAGGCAGAGTCGCCAGGAGCGACGCTGTCGACGCGACCGTGGATAATATTGCCGTGGGAGTCGCGCGTCAGCTCGGGCGACATCATGCGCGACGAGGTCATGTGGGTGTGGTGGTGGCTGCCGTCGCCAGACACCATGGACTCGGTCTCGTGGTCGAGGGACAGCCAGAACTTGTTCCAGGCGGGGCCCTCGCTGTCGCCGCTGGACATGGTGTTGATCTGCTCGAGGGTGGCGTAGGTCAGCTTGAGCACATCGACCATGCCGACGATCTCGCCACTGTCGTTCATGACGGGCAGGTTGAAGGTAGTGGCCGTCGTGCATCTTGCGCAGTGCAGCCTGGATGCTCATGTCCATGGGGGCAAAGTCGGGGTGCGGCGTCATGACGCGGACGACGCTGCAGTTGGCGGGGGCGAGGCCGGGGCGATAACGCGCAGCACGACGTCCTTGCTGGTGAAGATGCCGGTGATGGCGCCCTGGTCCTGGACCAGCACGGCGGTCGTGTGGTTGTCCTTCATCAGCTGGGCAGCCTCTTTGACGGACGTGCGCACGCTGACGGTGGTCGGCGGCAGGCCGTTGAGCACGGACTCGAGCGTGGGGCCGGACATCTTGGAGCGCAGGGCCTCGACGTACTGGATGATCTGCTGCGGCTGGCTGGCGCCGAGCTCGGACTGCACGCCCTCGAGGGCGTCGTACAGCTTGCGCGACGACGAGTAGGCCCGTTCCAGCTTCTCCATGGCGTCGTAGAAGCACTTGGTGATGTCGAGGATGCCCGAGATGTCCTGGTTCTCGTCCATGACGGGCAGGTGGCGGAAGCCCTTGCGGACCATGAGGTCGAGGGCGTCGGTGGCGCTGGTGTCGGTGCGGGCGCACAGCGGGTTCTTGGTCATGATCTCGGCAATGGTGGCCGTGTTGGCCTTGAGGCCGGCGCCGACCACGCGGAATGCCAGGTCCTTGGCGTGTGAAGATGCGGCAATGCGGTCGTCGTCGTCGGTGACCCAGCACGCAGTCCTCGCGCTTGGCCGCCATCAGCTGCGCAGCCTCAGCAACGTCGTCGCGGGCTTGATCTGCAGGGCCGGCTCGGCTTGAGGGCCAGCACAGTGCCTGGCGGGGCCTTGCGCGAGCTCCGAGTGCGGCCGGGCACGGTCTGTTTCTTCTTGCTGAGATCGCTTTCGAGTTTACGGCGGATGGCCTGGAGGAAAGAAAAGTCAGAAGGGGAGGGATGTTACAGCCGTATGTCACGATTTCATATACACCCAAGGGCAGCTCACCTCATCACGCTTCGACTGCTTCTGCCGGCTGGCACTGACAGACGAGGCCGCGCCGGCGGCGGCGCCACCGCCGGCTGCACCGGTCTCGGAACCGACATGGCTGTGATTGTCGTGGATGGGCCGAGGGATGCCCGAGTTGGCTGCCGGGCTGTTGTTGAAGGGGATGGCACCGCGGGGCTGGCCCCGGTTTGGCGTGCCGCGCATAGTGTTGCCGGACATGGTGACGAGGGGAGAGGGCGAGGGATCTCGAGACGAGAGGGAGAGAGGAGAGGGAGAGGAGGGAGAGAAGCAGGCGGTGCCGTATAGAGCCCTGGTCAATAGTAGAGGGCGAGAACGAGGTTGGCCGGATCACCGAGAAGGAGACGGGCCGGGGAGGGGAGAGCAAACGATCGCAGGAACGCAAAGGGTCGTCCGATGCCTGCCACTGGCGGTCTCCTGTTTTCTATCTTTCTTGATCCCGTTTAATTGGGGTTCCTTTTTTCCTTTTTTTCTCGTGCCGACCGTTTCGTTGCGTTTTCTTTGGCTGCAGGCTCGGCTGCCCATGAACGTCGCGGGGCAAGTCGCAGGGGGGGAAGGCACACAGACACTGGCAATCGAAGAGTGGGTTGATTTCGTTTGCCCTAGCTGGGACAGGACGAGAGGGGCGGCTTTTGGGGGCACAGCAGGAGTTTTCGGGTGCTGGTTGTGCCTGTGGTGGTGCGTGGGGACGGCTTTCTTCGTTTGGGATTTGTCGTCTTGGAGATGCACGGATCATTGGTGGGAAGGGACCAGACGGCGTTCAGGGACCCAGAGCGTGCTAGGCAGCTGCTAAAAAGTGCTAACAGGCGGGAAGGGCCAGGGGCAGAGGGGCAAAGGTCCCCTGAAGGAGAGAAAAGCACCGAAGGCTCAGTATCTGAGTACATACAAGCGCGGTTCGTTGTGCCCCACATCCAGTCGCGTTCCGAACCCAAACAATCGACTGAGGCGCTTCGACGATGCGATGACGCGAAAGGCTGCGCAGCAGCAGCACCGTCGCCCTGACTATTTACAGCTCATGCCCACGGCAACAAAGAAAGGCATCATGATGCCTCGTCTACCTGCTTCCTGCCGCACTTCTCGCTCTTTGCCAACCATGATACACCCGCATCGGATTGTCAACAAAAGCTGCAACTTTGACAGTTTGCAGAGTAAATAAACAAACGGGAAACAGGACGTCCACTGCTCCGCGTGAGCATATTCAAGTCAATCGTCTTGGCCTGGCATCCTCGGTCTTGCAGGGTGCATATCGGCCGGGACTTGTGCCCTGGAAACGTGCGAACATGGCCTGGCCAAACGGAGAAGAGAAACAGCAGAGAAGCAGGCTCGTTTTCTATTTGTCGTTTGTGCAATCTTTGGACAATCTCACGCTCGCTTGCCCGGTTGTCAGTCACGGCCGGCGTTGCTGCATAACCCCCATGTCGCCTCCCCCGGTTGCGGGTGCCTTGCATAAACGCCCAAAGTAATATCGGGCCCGGGCTATTGGGACTCGAGATTGCCACGCGCCGAGTTCTTTTCTCTTTTTCTCTTCCACGGTTTCCACTGGCTCCTGCTTTGTTTGCTCCTCTTTCAAGGCCTGCGCTTTCAGCCCAACCGCAGAGACAGCAGCCAAAACAAAACCTCAGACAAACAGCAAATGCAACAGCAACCACACAAGCAACATCGCGGCCCTTCCTCCCCGTCTGCAATTGCCCGAGCTCCCGAGATGGTCGCGATGTTTATCTCCGCATCATTGTGGCTGTCTAAGTCATCCACACCCCTTGCCCGACATTTGCAACTTGCGGCAGTTGTACGGCCTCGATGGGTGAAGCCTACTCTTATGTGTCGCGTTCAGCCACTGTCATCAATATCCGTCTTGCGGGTTTCCCTTTTCCCCCACCGCTCCAGCGCCACAGGGCACGCCACCAGAGACCTTGATGTGCCGCGGGACTGGAGCGAGGTGCAACGGCGGCCCTGGGGACTGGGCATGGGATTCCCGTTTGTCTGATCACACGCACACGGGTCTTTTTGTCCGCTTTTGCCTATTTTGCCTGTCTGTTTTCTGTTTTCTCTGTTTTTTCCCGTTTTCTTTGTTGCCCCGGTCCAGAAGAGGCAACGTGCTGCATTCCTGTCGTGGCCACCATATCGCCAGGCATGCAGGCTTGTCCATTCTGGCAATCGAGAGCGACCAAGAAAGGCCAATACCCGTGCCAAGGCCAGGGTTCGTTGTCGTTCATGTCCATTCCTGCAATGGACAAAGAGAGCCGGCCTTTCTCCGTACTCTGCTTAGAAAGAGACGAAAAGAAAACGAAAACGAAAGCGCCCACCCCCGAAGGAACATGTCGATGGGCCGAATCTTGACAACGGCTCCTCATTCCTCGAGTGCTCTCTGACAGAATTCCTCGCATGCTCGCAAGCTCTCTATCACCTGACTCGTCACGATGTGGGTTGCAAGCAAAGGGGGAGGGGCTCAATGGCTCAATGGCTCAATGGCACAAAAAGGGCACATGCATCACACAACATATATGCATGCCATCTCTTCAGCACCCTCGGGATACAACTACCGCACGAACGTGACAGCCGCTGTCAAGACATGCATTAGGCGGCCGGCCTGGAGCCCAGCCGTGCAGGCTTTCCCCTTTCTGTATGTTTTTTCTCGTTTCTTTGCTTCGTTGTTTTTTGCAGATGCACACGTTCACGGTCGGTGACTAGGCGAGGTGCACTTACGTCCTCCTTGCATCCAGCTGGCATGGCGCGGAGCCTCATATCGCAAGTTTCTCGACAAGTGTGTTGAACAAACCACGCTCCTGATAATTGTGGTGCCACGATGCAACGGACAATGCACTTTGCCTACATTTCGATGCTTCTAGAGCCCGTTGCTGGCATTGTATGTGCTGCCTCTATTATTTGCACCAACGTCTTTGCACACCACGCCCTCTTTACGTCGGTTTGCAACGGCGAGGCCACGATTCTGCATCGGTCTGGATCGAATGAAGACGGAACGTAGCCATGGTGACAATTGTTGTATTGTACATGTGGAGGCAAAGGGGGGAGGTGTGCTTATTTCCTATGAGATGCTCGTCAAACAGGCGGCACAGGTGCACATGCGTTTGTCCAACAACAGCCGGCATGGAATTCATGTCCTCGGAAGCGTCTTGTTCCATTTTCCAGCGCAGCGGTTCTACCTCGGGGTTGGAAAATGTCTGTGCCAGACGCATATTATCATATTATCATCTCGTTTGTTGGTGAGCACAGATGCTGTTCTGCTCCGACCATCTGGCACAGTTTGACAATCGCAACTAAAAAAAAAATTGTCCGGAGGGATGTCGTAAAGTGAGACCTTGTTTTCGCGGTCGTCCTGCCAAAACAATCGTGTCTAAGCCATCCAAGTCGATCGTGTCTCTCAAATACGTCGTATTGTGGCTTTAGATGGACAAAGAGGTAGAGAAAGGTGAGCTGGAGTGACGGCAATGCTTTCTTGACTGTTGTGCATTTTCCTTCTGTTTAGTTTTTTTATCTTTTTTTTCTTTTATACGAAAGACAAAAGATCTACAAAAATCATGGAAAGACAAATACGGGGAAACTAATAACCAAATACAAGTACCGATTTACAAAGTGTTTTTGATAGGAGTACACCTTTTGCGCATCGCAGGACTTTTGATATTGCAATTAGGGGAGTTACTAAAGCTCATAACGAGGTCAATGCAAGGAGATGGAAAGAAGCAAAAATGAGGTGATACGAGGAAATTACCAGAGAAACCGAAGAGGCGACCGAGTATTGTGCTTTTTCAGGTGTCACCCATCGGGTCAATGATTTATTGTGGGGCGCCACTGGAAAACAAAACAAGACCCGTCAACCTTCTGGCATCATTGGCAAAGAACGGCCTCAGGTCTTGTTCCCATCGTGATCTGTGCAAGTAAATGTTCTTCTCGTATTCAGTATCGCCATTTATTCACGTGATGTCTACATGCACATGTGCCAGCTGCGTCGCGCCTTCCCTCCTTCGCTCGCCGGGTGCCATCTGTCTTTCCCTCGGCGGATTGTTCCTGTGCAAAGTACCTCATCCTGCGCCAATTGCTCTTTCCTCGCTTTGCGCTCCGTCCGTGATACGTCGTACTCCCTACTTCGTCTGAACTCTTTTCTGTCCAATTTGCATTGCTCCCCCTTCCTTCCCTGAGTGGGCTTTTCTGACGTTTTAGCGCCGTCTGCCCAATTTTGTAGAGCTGAGGGCGTGTGCATTGTGCGAGATGTCTCTCGCGGCAGGAGCGAACAGGAAGGGGGGCGTGTGTGGAAAACAGCGAACAGCGAAACCAAAATGGACGAGAAGGAGCGAGGGATGACAGTGGACTCGTCATGGTCATTGTCTAACCTAACACACCAGAACTCGGGCGGATCTGCCAGAGCTGGGCAGGCGCCGTCGGGACCATTGCCCATCGCGCCTGCCCCTGTCGATTTTACACCCACGCCCACCTTCCGCAATAAGTGGCCTGTTGCTAGGCAACGCCAGTCAACAAGGCAAGCACAACGCCGCCCATCGTCACACTCACAGACTGCCACTAACAAGGCCCCATCGTGCTCCTGGGCCTCTTTTTACTCGAGCTGCATTCCAATAAAAACTTCATCACCTTGCTCTACTCTTCCTCTCCTGCATCTCCTGCTTCCTACCTCTTCTCGCTCCTCTCCTCCTTTCTTCTTTCCTGATACTCCATCAAGAAACCAAACACATCTCCTTCCAGGAACAACCAACAGTTACTGATCTCTTTCTTCGTTTCTTTTTCGTTGTCTCTTCGACTCTTTTCTGAAGAGCGAACAAGAGAAGCAAGAAGAAGAGGAAAGACAACAAACACACCGCAAAACCAGACCAGCTTCATCCTTCCCGAAGGACTCCGAACGCATTCACACTCGAGAGGAACTTCGGTTCGCGCTCTCCCTCCCCCCCAAGACCTTTCACAACCTCTCGCAAGTTGTGCCATTGACAACAAAGTCGTCCTCGACTGAGCACAACTTTGGGGATCCCGTTTTTCGCCCGGCCATCTGGCTTGCCCTCTGCGTGAGGTGAGTAGGACGTGCAATGCATCCATGCCTACGCAGCATCGAGGCTGCGTGGGGACGCAGACCACTGACACGAGACGCAGTTTCGGAACCTACCTTTTCGATATAGGTACGCTTAATTGCGACAACTTTTTCGACAAACGACAACAACAAAAATCGACGACGGACGATACGACAACAACAACAATCGACAACACTTACGACCAAACACGACAACTACGACAACCATCGACAGTCGACAATCGACACCGACGCCAATTTCAGACAATTTCCGACGATTTTTCATTCCGAACTCTTTTTCTCGCACGCAACTCTTCGTTCTCGACATCACAGCCGTCAACAAGAGCCCTCAAACCATGCTGTCCACACACACAAACAACCCCCAGAGCAGCGCTCTCCAGATCGCCAGCGGATTCCACCGGCGACAGAAAGTCCACCCCCGTGGTTTCTTTCGAGGCGATGAAGATGAGCCCGACCTCTCTGCCACCAACAAAACAGCAGGCCGCCGCCGCCGCCGCCGCTGCCATGCAATCTGCACACGCACACGCACAAGCCCAGGCACAAACACAAGCACAACTGCAACTGCAACTGCAGCAAAAGCAGCATCCGCTCGCCAGGTCGGACACCGCAGAGGACTCAGCCTTGACACAAGACGGCAGCAGCTCCAGCAGCGCCAGCAGAGACAACAGCAGATCCAGCAGATGCAGAGCCAGCAGCACGCACAGCAGAAGCAGCAGCAGCAACAGCAGCAGTTCATGGCAGTAGCGGCCGTGGCCGCATCTGCAACTACTAACCTAGGACAAACGACAACAACACAGCATGTTATGCAAGAAAACGCAGCAGCAACGCACAGTACGCCAGGGCATCGAAGCCCAGCAACTAGCCAAGCACTCGCGCGAACAAGCCCTCCTCTTCGCGCAGCAGCAACGGCAACAACAGCAACAGCAGCAGCAGCAGCAGCAGCCGCAGGACTGCGCTGATGCTTCCTTTAATTTCTACAATGGGCCCACCGCCGCCATGATGAGAAAGACGCTCTCCAGCAGTGGCCCGCCCATGCAACAGCAAGATTTCCAGCTCCTTGCCAGCCCCAACGCTCAGGGCCTCCAGACCACAACGGCTTCATGAACATCCTGACGCGAGCAGCATCACTGGCTTCCCTCCATCGGCCGCCTCCCCGCAGGGTTGGACGTCTGAGGACGACACGTCAAGTACACGCCGTGCCTCGCGCCGCGTCAGCAACGGCAACAACAGCAACAGCAACAGCAACAGCAACAGCAACAGCAACAGCAACAGCAACAGCAACAGTACGTCGTGCACTTTCTCGTCCCTCTTAATTATCTACGACAGTGATGGCTGACAGCCACAGAATATTTCCCGCCTACACGACGGAAAACTCCATTGGAAAGAATGGAGAAGCAGCAAGGTGCCTCCTCGTCTCGATCGGTTCTCCGACAACTACGACGAGTCCATGGAGGAGACTCTCAAGCCGCAGCGGACCCGTGGGCGTCACTCCAACAGATCATCTGGCGTCTTTGACGAGCTGCGCCAGCAAGCGAGGCCATGGTTCTGGCCACGCCGCCTCGGTCCAACATTGATCCGCATGCCCATGACCCCCGCTGACTTTATCAACATGAACAACATGAACAACTTGAACAGCCGATCAACAACCTTTTGGAACAACATGAACAACATGAACAACATGAACAACATGAACAACATGAACAACATGAACAACATGAACAACATGAACAACATGAACAACATGAACAACATGAACAACATCATTGGTCGCCCGAATGCCTTCACCAGCAAGCCGGACCTGTGGGCACTGACTACATCCAGTCGACCGTGTCGCCCTTTGGCGCAGCTCACCCTGACTCGCCCTCGTACACCGAAACCCTGGCCCTTCCCGGCGCAAGTCTCCTCACAAGCGCAACGAGTCCATGGCAAGCATTGCCAGTGCCGCCAGCATTGCAGTATCAACATGACGAAACCCGCACCGAGACTGGTGTCACCCTCGACGACATTGCTATTTACATCGAGGGCCCCAACCCTTGCGATGGCAAGTGGCGTTGTCTGTACGAGGGCTGTGACAAGCGTTTTGGCCGCAAGGAGAACATCAAGTCCCATGTCCAGACACACTCTGAACGACCGCCGGCAGTACCAGTGCCCTCCACTGCCACAAGTGCTTCGTCCGCCAGCACGACTCAAGCGCCATGCCAAGATCCACACCGGTGTCAAGCCGTACCCTTGCGAATGTGGTAACAACTTTGCCCGTCACGATGCCCTCACTCGCCACGCCAGCGCGCATGTGCATTGGCGCGTTTGACGGCGCCGTTTCGCAAGATTGGCAAGCGTGGCCGTCCTCGCAAATCCCGCCCCAGCCTCGATGCGCGCCGTGAGAAGTCGTCTCGCACGCGGTCCAAGAACAAGGAGTCTGCCTCTCCCGACGCCTCTTCGCACTCCGGCTACTCAGGACAACTCAGCCGGCAAAAAACTCCCCGGAGAGCGACGAGTCTGACAGCCCCTTTACGAGGATCCGTTCAATGTCATGGACAAGGACATGCTGGAGATGGGCTGTTGGCTCCAACACGGCTTCTTCGGCTGGCGCCGTTTTCGCGCAGCACCACCCCAGCGCCCTTGCAGTCTCGTCTGCGCCCATGCCGGTGCGGCATTTCTGCACAGGAGATGGTGAACATCATGCCTGTGGTATCGCCTGCCGAGCATGCGGCTGCGATTGCCGCCTCGCCGTCGCCATGAGCCACCTACTCCCCGTGTCCCGCGCCTCTCTCCCAGGCTGCAGCAACGAAAGCGACGAATTTTTGCCCTCCAACCTCCCGACCTCTCCACTAAGAGCGTCGCCAGCCACTAACACACACCACCCCAGCACCCCTCCCGAGCTGTCAGCGTCGAGCTCACCTCCCCAGTCTTCTGCTCGCTTCTTCGACTTGGATCCCAACTCGGCTGCGCAGACGAACGAATGTTGGTTGGTATGAGTGCTATCCTTTTGACTTGGGCGGGTGGGGTTTCCCCTGGGCATGGATGTGGGTAAACCTGTCGACTAGCTCTATCGACGAGGACATCATGTTGATGAAGGCCTACACGTCTGAGAGTGCTTGTTCAGCTTGACGACTCCTGGTCTCAGCATGCTGAACACGAGCAAGTTTGACGACGAAATACGGTATGTTCACCAACAATGATGATGTCTTTTTCGGCAACAACTAGTGGGTGCAGCGCCATATACCCACCCGGCTTAATTCGTTTGCTATTTCTTTGCTTCTTTTTTCGGGCGTCTTGTTTTTTGTGTACTATATCAGATTACGCCTTTTGATGAGTTCACGATGACAAGACCTTTAACATTGTTTGTGTATTATGGGAATCATTCGGCTTTTGCTGGAACTGTTCTTGTTTTTTTTTCTTTTCTCAGCAGCCTGCGTCTCCTTTGTGTTCTTCCAATTTGCTTTACGATTTGATTTGTAAATTAAAAGGAATATAAAACCCGGAGGCTGTCAACCGGGGGTGCCATGTTTTTGTTTTTTATACTCGGCTGGGGAACAACTTTTGGGTATTCTTGATTTTGCGTGGGACGGATTTGGAGTCAGCCAGGACATGGAACAGCATGCATTTGGGAACGGGAAGCAAAAGAACAGGGAGGAGAGAACAACGACGCACGGTAGGGACGAACAGGCAATCAGTGGTGGCCTCAATCTCCCTTTAATATTGCTCTTTTTGGGATTTCTTTTGCATGATGGCTGGCTTGATGTCCACCTCGCAATGGTTTCTTTTGATTTTACTTTTTGGAATAACGAGCTCTGCCAGCTTCCATAAGTCTTACTAATTGAGCAAGCTTTTTTGGGCGATACAACCCTTTTGTGTTGAATCTCTTTTCTGGCAAGATTTTTGACTTTGAAACTTCCCGTGGGGTAAATTGTTTTTTTGGGGGCGTTTTTGGGGGAATCTGTATAAATTTTAAAAATAAAAATTGCCCCCCGGCCTCTAGAAACCAAACAGGCCCAGATTTACCATAAAACGCTATGTTTTCATCTCTCTATATACCTCTTGCTACTCGTTTCTCTGCAATCGCTCCATATAGATATATATAAAAAATTGAAAAAAAATGAAGGGGTGTGGATCGCTGCTAGTGGTCCGTCTAGTCATGGCGTCGTATTGTAGCCGGCGCAGACAGTGTGAAGGATGACGTCGACATGCCGCGCTGCTGCTGGTCCCATGCTGTCGGCACACGGACTCGCATCGAACGCCCGGGCTTTGGTGCCCCATGCGGGTTTCCGTTTACAATGCAGCTCAAACGCCTCAATGGCCATCTACGCTGACGACCTGCGAGACCCGGGTCCGACAACGCCCCAAAGGCGGGGGGGAAAGGGTTATCCCGTTTTGGGTCTGCATTTTTGCCCAAAAGAGGTGTGATAAAGCGGATCGAAATGCAAGCTAAAAAAGGGCAACGGCAAAAAAGGGTCAGCAAGGCGAAAAAAAATTAAAACCGAAAAAAAAGTTTCCAAAATTTGGGGGGTGAAGCTTCCCCTCAACGACAACCCCGGGCCTGTCGGGCTGTTGAGCCCGGCGGGGAAAATCTAAAAAGGGCAGCCCCCGGGCTCCCAATCGGGTTGGGGCTGGCACACATGAAAAAATCATTGTGGGCTGTTTAAAATTTCCCGGGGGGCCCGGGGGTCGGACTTTGGAAAATTCCCGCAAAAGGGCAGAGTTTAAATTATTATTTTTTGTTGATGTTTCCGGCCACAGCTGGTGAAGCGCCATTGGCGATTGTGGTGGGGGTTTCGACTTTCCCGACGCCTTGTTTGCAGCGGCTCCCGAGGTTGTCCCGGGCTCGCCCCCCCCAGTTGTTAAAGTGCGGGGCCCCACGTCCTCTGCGTTCTGGGGCCCGGCCGGTTTGTAGAAAAAAAATATGAGGGCGGGCCGAGCCGGATGGGGAAAATTTAGAGGGCGGCGCGTGCCATGCCGCCGGCGCCAATACGAGTGCCGTTGCCCGGGGACGGTGGACACGTTGCGGGGACTAAAGCGCGCGCGGGTGCACTTGAAAAATCGAGCTCCAGTCTGTGTTGTCCCCCGTAAAACCCCACTGACTTCCCGGGCCCTTTTTGGCGCGCCTTGACGGCTCAATCAGGTATCGGGCGGGCCCCTTTGGCAGAAATGACGTTGACGGCACCCACGGGGCGCGTGTGGCTCTCGAGTTTCCAATTAGGGCCCAAAAGGGCCACCTTAAAACGGGGGGAGGAAAAGCGTCGCGCCCCCAAAATGGGGGGTTTCCCCGGGGCTGTCGTGGAAAAACAGTTTTTGGGAGGTGGGTCGAGCTTGGCTGCATCGGGGGGAAGTGGAAGGTTGGGGGACAATCCGGGGAAAAGGGCCCGAAACCCGGTGTGGAGGGGGGGCCGACATGGGTAGGGGAAAAGGCCAGCCTTTTGTGTTAAAAATTGCGGGCCCTTCCCGGCCCACGCCCCGCGGAAATGCATTTTCAATGGCAGACTTGCTTTTAAACCGGCCCCAGTTCGCCCCGGTTTTTAAAGGGCCCCGGGTGTGTTTTGGGGGTTTCATGTTACACCTTGGGAACAACAATGGTTAACTTTTTATCCGACGGAGAAGCCCCCGGTAGGTGGCAAGGGGCTTTTGGGGGTCCCGGTTTTTAAAAACCCGGGCGATCCCCTTTTGGGAATTTTAAACCGGGCCTGGGGTCGGCCCCCCGTTTGCCCCCGGTGCAGAAGCACAAAATGCCCCCAAAACGTTGCAGCCGGGGGCCTTGGCCCGCTCTTTACTCCTGGACAAGGATGGGACGAAAGACCATCGGCGGGCCAGTGAGGCCCGGGGTTACCAAAAGTTGCCAATAATGTTATTGATTGACGGCCGCGCCGGGCGAGCAAATGCGTGGCGGGACCCTGAGGTCGTTGTTTCCCACGTTTCAGGTCGAGGCTAAGGTACTCGACAAATTTTGAAGCGCGCAGGCGAGCTCGTAACAGCTCCGTTGTTCGACACGGTCGCGCTACCTCTTTGCGGCCGCGTGCGCTCCTCGCGCGGCTTCTCCTCTACGCTGTAGATGATTGGCATTTCGTCATTTCCGGGGCAACCCCACTTGCCGGGGCAATCACGCCCAGCATATCTTCCGGCCCAGTGGTCGATGATGAGCTCCACGCAGTCGCCGCGCGCCTCAAAAGGGTCCTTTTTCCCATCTCCAGCTTCCATGTCGAGCCAGGGTCCGGACAGCCCGGGTCAGGCCCGTAAAGAAAGTACGAGTAGGCGCGGAACTCCGGGTGGCAGGGCGTTGATTTCGAGAAAAAGGGGCTCCTGGCGGACCACTGTTTCCCCATGGCAGCTTCCCGCAAAGCAGGTCAAGGAAGCGCGTAAATCTTTTCCTTTGGCGTAGAAGAGCCCCGTGATATGACGACCCTGCGGTAGGGGGATTGCTCTTTGCGGTTGCTCTGGTTGGACTCTGGTTGGCTCCTGGCCGTTTGCTTATTGCTGCTGCTATTGGCAGCAGACGTGTGGGCGTAGAGTGCCGGGTAAGCCCCCCCGTTCTGGCTGGTTTCCCATGGGGCTTGCTTGCGGCCACTGCTGTTGGAGTTCGCCGTTGGCTGCCTGTTCGGGCCGAGGAGCAGCCGCGGTACGGCGTCCCGTAAAGGTTGAAGTATTCCCGAGGTTTGCGCCCACCTGCCGGTTTGGGCTTCTGGTCTGCGCGCAGCAGCTTTTGGGTCGGCGTCGGTGGCGTCGAGGAACCGCAGGGATCTGCTCGCGCTCGCCCGGGGGACGTAACGAAATGAAAACGGGCGTTTGCGCCTCGCCGTATGCCCGCAACGCCAACCTGTGGCGTCCTCAGCCAGGCTGCCCTCATGCCGTCAAACTCGATGATGCATCGCCGCGGGTTTGTTCTCTAGCATTGACGAACAACCTCCGGCGGATTGACGCCGCGCAAAGGCCTCGCCGCCGTGCCGGGCTAGGAAAGTGGCCACGCGCACCCACGCCCGTCACTTGCTCAAAGTAGTGGTCCCTCTGGTGACGAGCCCGCTCCGGGCGCAGGTGCATGGCCCCCCGATAAACCCGAGTGTCCGCTTGCCGGCCGGCCCGCGGGCAGCCCCACTAGCACAATGGAGGCATCCGGGTCGAAGCAGCGCCGCTGATATCGGCCGGCGGGACGGACAAGGGCGCAGCCATGGGCGCGGCTGTGAACGGCAGAGATCGTGGGTAGCTGGTGAGAAGACACGAGGTAGCCGTCGCAGGGCTCGAACTTTAACAGCTTTAAAGGTGTGTTGGACTGGCGGTTTTGCCGTTTTGGAGCGATTCTTGGCGGTCTTCCACGCTTCACTCCACTGCTCTGCTTGCTGTTTTTGCGTGCTGTTTTTGCTGTTTTTGCTGTTCTGGTGCTTCCGTGTTGCACTGAACTGCCGTCTTTTATTCCGATCCCCACTGGCCCCGTGGCGCCCTATGCAGCAGGCGACATTGGACCAGCTCCAGACGCCGTGCTTCTGCTGTACCCGCCTGCTTGCGCTGCTTGTGCTCCTTGTGCTGCTTGTACTGGCTTGCTCGTTTTGCCGGCTTTGCTCTTTTTGCTGTTTTCGTGTGTACTGTCCAGGTCGAAGTGTATGCGCTCGTCTAGCGTGAACTCTCGACGGGGCGCTGGGATTGGATAAGTCCTTTTCCGCGGCTGGCTGGTCTGTCGTCGCGTTTGGGCCCTCGCTTCGGTAGACGACCGTTGAGCGTATCGCACAAAAAGCTGCGCGTGCGTTGTGCTGGGCAGGATTGAAGGGCGAGGAGAGAGTTGCGTGAGTTGCGTCTGTCTCACACGGCGTTGCTTGTGCACCGTGACCTGCCAGGTTATAAAATCGCCCGTGTGCTGCCCGATCGGTGGCAAGATGTAAAGAGTTTAGGTTGTATTGAGAGGTGGGTTTTTGGGACAGGGGCAATCGTCCAGGACAATTTCTACTTCTAGACAGGAAGAGGAAAGGGCGACTCTGCCACATCTTCTGAAAGCCTTTTTTGGAAAGAGAATGGAGAACTACAAAAGCATGCCGGCAGGTACATCCTAGCGGATTATTGTGAAAGCCCTCGGCAGTGCGTTTTGTCATGGCGGTGGACAGACTCTGGGTTGGTGCCACCGGCCAGTGCACCAAGGCATGAATGACAGGTGCGAATGCAGTGGAGCGAGGACCGGCTTAACATAACCCCCAAGGCGCGGCGCACTAACACGGTCGCGCCTTCCTCCAGCGTCCTTGCATTGCTTTCTTGGATATACTTCTGGCGGGGAGCAATTAGCGGGGCGAATTGATATCGACTGGGTTAGAAAGCGCGAAGCGCAAGAAGCGCAAAGCATGACACAAAGCGTCACCTGGGGGAAAGAGCCAGACCGCAGGCGCTAGCGCTTCTGTAAGCCAGGCGGTGCTGGCAGCCAATCGCAGCGCCCTGAAAGGAAAATGTGGGGGCCCTTCCTTTTCTTTGAGAGCGAAGCCGTTCCAGCCCATGCAAACCGCTTTCCTGGGAGCGGAGTCAAAGTCCAACAGCAATTCGGTCTCAACTCGGGCCGCCGGAAAACAGAGCACGCAGACGACGGGCCGCCAACACGCAAACGACACACGACACAGACAATGGGCACAGGGTCCCCCGCCCTCTCAGGTTACACACGCGCCCTGAATTCAGCCTCAGTCCCACCCACGCTACGCGAACCGCCAGGGCATGGCCGTCAGCAGCGCGCGTCTCGGCTGGCGATATCTGCGGTGAACGGGGCTGAATCACGGATACCAGCCTTGTCCTCTGTCGGGCCTGCTAGCAGCTGCATCGCATCCCGTCTTATCCTGTCTCATACGGCTTTGTCCCTAACTCATCACCTCTTACCGATCCGGCCGAAAGCGCGTCCTGGGTCGTCCGCGCTGCTTTATCACAGAATTCCGCGCGTCGAGCTGGTCATGCCCGCGGCTACGCTCATGGACCAGAACGACATGTCGGCCGCGGCGGTGGACGAACCCATCGCGGCGAGCGAGACGACAGAAGCTCGACGTCGAATCCCCGGAAGCGGAAAGAAGAGCTCCAGGGCGTATGTGTCCCGGCGCAGCATGTGCTTTGTTTCGAAAGCCCGACGCTAATGATCGTTTCTCCTCAGTTGCGACTTTTGTCATGTCAACCACCAGCCCTGCGACGTATGTATAAGCACCCGACCATCTCTGCTTCTTGTGTTGTCTGCTGCTCCGTATGATGATTGCCTGCTGACCGTCGCTCAGAATGCCAAGCCGCGGTGTAGCTACTGCGAGAGGCATGGTAAGACCTGTCTGTACCTACGCCCGCAGAAGAAGCGCGGGCCAGCGCAGGGCTATCGAAAGCGCCTTGCACTCGATGCGCGAGAGTGCTGCTGCGTGGGGCGCAGCTCTGAACCTGATACCCAGCTCGGGCCTGTCATCGAGGGCTACCTGCAGAAGGAGAGAAGGCAAGCGGCTGATCCGCGCCATCAAAGACCCCCAGCAGCAGGAGTTCTTTATCCAGTCGTGGCAGCAGAGCTCCGTCTTCAAGGTCCTTTTTTGGCGACGAAGAGTCGCTCGACGGCGGCCGAGGCCGCCGAGGGCGGCGGAGGCGAAGCTGCCTTTGCGCCTCCTGCTGCTTCGGGCTCAATCACCGCTGACTGCACACCCACGCCTGGCGGTACAAACACCATAACAATGGCCTCTGGGCCGCCATCATATCTTTCCACCGCCACAACCACCACAACCGCCACAACCACAACCACAGCCACAACCATCGACGACAGATGCCGATGCAAGTTGCCAGCCTCGACCTCTTCAGCATACATATGCCGCCATCGTTACAACCGCCGCCGCCACCATCGTTAACACCATCCGCCCCGACACTCACATTCTCCCCCAACCGGCATCTCCATCCGCACCAGCACCAGCACCAACATCACCAGGCACCTCCTGTACCATACGACCTGAAACTCGAGTCTCTACTTCATTCACATCCCGGTCACTCTCCCACCCACAAGACCACGCCTTGCAAGGCCCATCCGATGGCATGGGCGGCTTGGGTGGCATGCATACTTCGTTGACCGATATGGTTGCACGAGACGCAGCCAGAGCGTATGTTTTTTTTTTTTTTTCTTTTTTTTTTTTTTTTGCGAGTGCGGCCTTGCATGGCGTACGGGCTGTGCTGACATGTCTTGTAGATCGACGAGCTTTTTCACAAACACTCGGCTCGCTTGGATTTGCGCCAGATGAAAACGTTCAGCGACTTTTTGAACATTAGCTACAATTTGGACCCCGCAGACACGACGACAAACCAGGATCCGCTGCTCGGCAGCGGAGCTGGACCAGAAAGATACTATGAGCTTCTCATGGGAGAAAATCCACATGAACCAGCCGGCGGGTACCAACCATCATTCCTTAACATCCAATGCTGCAGCTTTGAAAGAGCTCAGTGTAGAGGGCGGCATTATGAAGATTTGCGTCTTCTAGCACGAAGACCGACGTATAGCCTTGTTGAGATATCGACAAGGCAGGCTTGAGCAGCCTACAGTTTAAAGACAGAGAAACACACACCGTTGCTTGCGTGGTTAGATATGATCTATTCTCCTGCCATAGTTGATATCTTGATGTTATTTGTTGCCAGCCAGCAATCAACTGTGGCTGGCAGTGTTCTGCCGAAGGGGGTTGGAAAACACAGCATATTGCAGGCTTTTGCTTTGTTTACCCATATATTTGCTAGGTTTTTTTGGGGGGCCCAGGGCCCAAACCTCCTGGGATTCGAGTTTTGTTTTGGATAATACCGTTGGTAGACCCTCATAGTCCTAGTGCTTCAAAGCACCTCCCCTATCGGCATATTTTATATCACTCATGGCACCATCGTTTGGAGCCCAGTATTATCACTTGAGAAAAATTCAATCCAGTTCCGTAAGGGTCGATGTGAGTTGCTTCATAAAACTATTAGTTAAAAGCCCAGCCTTCGGTGAAAACACTCATTATTTACTCAATTAAAAAATCACCTTCTCATTCTAATCCTTTTAACACTATATTACGCAAAAACAAACCCACAACAACAAGAACGGTCCCCAAATAACGCCACGATATCAACCAAACCGAGAAAAAACCTAAAATTTTGAAAAAGGGGGGGCGCCAACTGGAAGGCCCGGGGTTGGCTCAATCAAAGCCCATGGAAACGTTTTAATTGGAAAAAAAACCTCTCGATTCCTGAAAATCTTAATATCGCCGCTCCCCGAGAAGAGCCTGAAGAGCCAGTCCCTTACCCGTATTTACCAGCGAAGGGGGGCCCACCGTTTCCTTTTTCTCAAACGACTCTATACCAAACGCAGGGGACAGAGAAGGGGAAGGGATGCCCAACGGGACTAAACCGATCAAAAAAGCACACAAAAACGCCAAAGGAGTCGACTTTGGCCTTTTGGGAAAAAGCCCAAATGACCCTAAATGCCGAATTCGAAAAAAGTTTTTCCAAAACCACGGTACACCTCTTACCCTCAATTTTGGGCCCTTGGGCCCAAACTCTACACGGTCAATCGACGAAAATTGATTTCTCCCTTCTTTTTGCTTTTACCCTCCAGTGGCTTCCAAAAACCAGTCATGCGCCAACGTCGTGTGTCAAAGAATAAAGTCTGTTTAGTCCTTATGACGAGATTATTATGGCAGGCGGGGGGGGTATTCCCCCAACCCCCCCCGTAAAAGCTTTGCCCAGAGGGGTCGGGGCGAGCAAAACAGCAAATAAATACTTACCCTTGGATTTTAAAGAGCTACAGCCCCCAGCAACTAAAGCAATAAGATCAACGAAAAGCGTGGATGGGCCCAAGGTGGGGAGATCAGCCATTTATGAAAGGGAAGACAGACTCGAGTATTTAACCAAACACGTTAAACCAGCTCCAAACAATAAAGCCTCAAACCCCGACCTAAATTTAGGAGATGGATGAGCAAAATTACAGAATACAAGAAGCTGCCGGAGCAGTGGTGCTCAAGTCTACCTCATCTGAGAGTCGAACCCCAAAGGGGCACACACGAAGCATGTATTGGCGCAAATGGAATAAAAATTAATTCAAAACCAAAGTCGATGAAAAACAGCCGACAACCAACGAGCACTGTCCCAAGAACAATTAAAGTCTTATTTTTTACCACAGTCATTTTTGGGGTCCCCGGGTGACACCCTTAGCACTGGGTGTAGAAGGCGCGTGGCGTACTCAAGGAACACAAGTTCTATGATCAACAGTGCCCGAAAAGCCAGATTATTATACTGATTTAAAGGTGAAGACAAGGGAAACCCAAAAAGGGAAATCTAGGCCCCCTGCGAAGCCCCGTAAACGAAAGGTTGCGGGGCCCGTAAGTCCCCTCCCTGGGACAAAGAAACCTAAGACAAAACCCCCAAAATTTCAACCCAAAAAAAAAAAAAAACCCCAAAACCCAAAAAAAAAAGCTTGGGTTTTCCCAAAAAAGAAAGCTTAGCTTGCCAAAACAGAAGTGGGATAAATTAAAAAAAAAACAGCATACGATTAAAGTGGGTATTTGACGATACATCCTAAATGAACATTAAACAAGGGAGCTGTTTGATCAAATTTTAAGTGGTAGAAGTCTTGAGGGTTTTGGGACCTTTATTTGTTATGTAATGCTTATAAGGTAAAGAATAAGGGTACGCGATCAAATTCAGTGTGTTCTGGTGTGGATTTTTTGGGTGTGTCTTAGGTTTTTTGTCCACAGGGATGGTCTCGTACTCATAGAAATTCTGTGGGGAAAAATGTGCTGCAGCCTAAAATCCCACCATGATGTGGGCGATTTTGCCCACTTGGGTACCACTTTTAAATTCATAACAACCCCAACCGTTCGTTCCGCCCTCGCCACCGACCAACAACTCTCGTTTCCTTTTTCGATTTTATCGCCGCCCCTTTTTATTCTCCCCCCCTTCCCCCTTGTTTTGTGTTGCACGCTGAGCAAAGTGGATCTAGACAAGAGTTTTCCTGCGTGACTGCAGGGAAATTCACCATGCTGAAGTCCTCGAACTTTGTTACATCTCACCTCGAGCACGAAACGCCGCACGTCGCGCAGCACCCGGAGGAGATACAACGTGCAGTCAGACTTCAACGGGTTTCCCTCACGTCCACGTCTTCATCTTCCGAACAGGGACTCCCCGAAGACCTCGTTTCAGTGTGAGCAGCCCGAAAGAGGAGGAGCCCAGACCAGGTCTTCTCCGCACCCCATCAGGGATTCCGGCCGCTCTCTGGGCAAAGAGAATCTACGTCTACCTCCGACTCAGTGGATGTCCAGTGGTCCACAATTGACCCATACGGTTTGCACTAAAGGGTGCTCCGCCGGGCCCGCTGCACCTGTGGATCGGCGTGAACCCTGGCTCGTTGAATCTCGACGATGCAAAGACGGCAGCTGCTGCTGCAAGTCAATCTTGTCCAATTGCAGGGTTGCCGACGTCGAGATTGCCTTTCGCGAGTCGATTCTCTCTAGACTCGTGGGCCCGAATCTCCTCTCACCTACATCCACTCGTGACTTGGAAGCTGAAATCGACAACTTTGCCAGCCCGTTCACTGCGCCCTCGGACTGTACATCGCACCGAGAGAGACCCCACAATGTGGAAGCAACAGGTGGTCTCTACATCTGTGAGGCCGGAGGGAGTGACCGGCTGTTCCTCCTTACAGCAACGCCACGCTGTTTTACCTATTGAAGGACCATCCAGATAACTCTCTACGACAACATGACACAGACACAGAGACATCGGCCTGGACGCCGAATGCCCAAACACGACATCATTCTCCTTGGCCAAAAGGCGTATACGGACGCCATCGATTCGGTTATGGGCCGAATTGGCATTCTATTGGATGCCATCGACATTGCGAAGGATGAAATTGATTACTGCGGCCCTCCCCTGAAGCAAAAGCGGCAGAGCACTATTGTTGCTTTGCAAAATCAAATCGACGATCTCACAACATTGCACAATAAGATCGGAACGCAATGGGGCTCGGCAACAATGCGTATCATTGGACGTGTAGCTTATGCGCCGCCAATTGCCGTCATTGACTTGGGCGAGAAGCGTTTCATGGAGGACTGGGCCCTCGTCGAACTAGACCGCAGCAAGTTTGAATCGGGGAGCTTCAGAGGCAATGTAGTCTTTGTTGGTGCGCTTTCTCCGGTTTTCACTCTTTGTCAGTCTTCTCAAAATATCTGCTAACATAATTTAGGCATTAAGGACGCTGCCAAGCGTGCGGAGTTCAACAAAAAAATGCACCCGAACCATACGAGCTCGTCCCAGTTTAAATGCCCACCAGACGGATTGCTCAAAATCAACGGCGTTCACCCCAGCCGCCGACATCATCAACCCAAAACAACTGGACTCCAGCGGAGAACCATGCCTCCCAGTCGTCAAAAATGGGATGGCGTCGGGTATCACCATCGGGCATGTGACTGGCATCCAGTCTTTTGTAAGGCATTACCCTGACTACGGCATCCACGAGCCGTCCATGGAAGTGGCTGTGTACACACCTGGAAAGTATGGAAGCCCTTTCTCAGCCAGAGGCGATTCCGGCGCAGTTGCCGTCGATGGAGAAGGCCGCGTTCTTGGTATGGTCACAGGAGGGACGGGCGTGAAGAAGGAAATGTCGACGTCACTTACCTCACGGCGTATTACATTCTTGAAGAGAGGATCCGGGCTGTGTTCCCTACACCATGTCTTTATCCATCCGTTTCCCCGTGATTGGTCTGACATGGCGAACAGGAACCTCATCACTGGGCCAACATTCCCACTTCCAATTATCTCATTAGTTAATACGGAGTAGATACACTTAATTCAGTGTGAACAAACTTTCTTTCACTTGTCAACAGGTTGGCTGACCCACAAACACGCAAGGACTGAAATTGATTTCCAGTTGTGTGTGTGTGTGCACGGAACGGCAATAGCTTATCCACTCGTATTTAATTGCGAGCAGGAGTACGACGTACGACGTACAAAGGGCACAGTACTCCGGTCACCGAATTTTATTTAACAACTGTAAATCACAATGTGTCGTCCGGAGATTTGGAACTTAAAACACAAACTCGGAGACCAGGGCTAGCATCTACTCACCGCCGTAATGTAATGAGTGGTGACCTCACGTGCTGGGAAGCGATTAGGTTGGTAAGATATCATCTTGAAAACCAAAATCTGATATTCAAATCCATCTCAATAATTATCCTATCCGACTACTATCAGGTAGACAGATGTCAGAACTCGATGTCAGCCTGGCTCGTTGTGTCAACAAAGCCGAGAATAAAGGAAGAGGAGGAGTAGTCGGAGAGAGAGAAGAGGGAGGCTTGTTTGTCGACCACGTCGAGTGCCATGAAATTCATGGAGAAACCGGCAGGGACCAGAGCCAAGGGTTCATTGGTGTTGCTGTTGCTCGTGCCCTTTTTTGACGTCTTGAGCTCTGGATGTAAAACCCAGCAGCCATTATCGCCATTGGGGCGTAAAAAGGCGTTTGTTTATATAACTTGAGGGGGGTTTACTGTTTTCCTCTTCTTTTTTTCCTCTCTATGTTCTTTCTTTCTTGATAATCTTCATTGCATAGACTCCTATCTTGCTCTGTTTTACTATTATACCATTACTTCTAAAGTATATTGAATGTTTTAACTGACGCAAGTTGTCGTCTGCAGAGGTGAGTTTCTGTCGTCCCTTGAGCTCGTGTTCTGGCGCAATTCTCTCGTAACGAATTTAATTTGGTTTGTGAGTATCGAAGCGCATACGGAAATCAAACGAAAACAAGCAGATAATAACGACGTGGATCGTCCAGTACCCTTCCACGATGTCACAGACACAAACCCAAACATTTGGCCATAAATCAAGTTACATGGTCTGCCTCATGATCCAGACATGACGCTGGATAGATACCGAGCTGATGTGGCAAGTTAAGCCTTTGAATAGTTTCAGTCATTGTAGAAACCAGCAGAGTCAGATTAAATTGAGAGACGAGAGGTCACAAGCATGAGTGGAGCTATGTAATCTTTATCACTGCTTTTTATGCCGCCATGTATTGAGTGTACGTTGATGTATTACATCTGTCTCACTCTCGTCTCTGGCCTACGTTTTTGTCACGATCATATCCGCACCACGTTCGTCTTACCATTCGGAGATGCAGGCAATCCGCTCGTGACGCACTTGAATACACAGTAAAGGTTCAGAATACAAGGCATCGATCACCATTATCTCAACATTCCGTTTTGTTCGTTGATTTACTTTTGACATTACGAATACCAATACTTTCATCCTACTATAGTATCTGTTGTACTCTCATTGACTTACTTTAATCTCACTACTATCTCTGCTTTAATCTCACCATAGTCTTAATCTCTTATTTTCTTCGTTCGCTTACTCGTTCATTTACTTTCATCATACTGCTGCCTAAATATTTCGGTTGCTTTTCTCCATCAAGATCACGTCTTACCATCGATTCGAATTCATCTCCTGTCTCCGTGTTCTCGTTTGCCTGCCTCTCCCTTTATATAATACCTTCTCTTCCTCCCTCCTCTCCAACCCTCTCTCCTTCAACCATCAGCATACTTCCTCTTCCTCCTTCCCTCCTCTCCAACCCTCTCTCCTTCAACCAACAGCATACTTCCTTTCACCTCAACCCACCATACCTCCCCTTCCTCCCATTCTCTTTACCGACTGCCTCTTCTTCAACCAACAGCACAGACATATAGACGGCAAGTGCTTGTGTCGTCGTTACAACCCTTCAGAGGTATCTTTGATGTCAACACGTTTTATGATATTTTATCTAACGTTACTCTCTACAGGTGCACTCCGAATGCGTCCGTGTTCTCTGATTAACTCACGTTGATGAGCTGATCTATTCAGAATCTGAGCAACTTCTGACGCGCCTGTGGTCTGTTTGGTGCGGTTCCACTTGGGTCTCGCGAGCCGCACCCGAAACACACGGCCCACGGCCCAGTGGTGACGCCATGCCTCCTCGTAGATGCAAGGGCAAGGCCACGTGCGGTGGCCCTCCTTACGAAACCACCCCCGGAAGCGATGATCGGCAAGAAACCGAATCATTTTGACTACGAAAGCGTCCTCAAGCATTGTCAAGCACCACCCTGGCACTCGCCGCGGCCCTGGAGACGCGCTTCTGTTTCGGAGTTCGGAGGCTCCTGCGAAGAAGAAGACATCAGTCCACGTCCACCACCTCCTGCTGTGCAACTAAGCTCGCACCACAGCTTGGTTTACACTGCAACAACTATGACGACTACAGCCCAATTGGGAGGGATTCTCGGGCTGACTATGGAGTACCAGGTCGTCACATTTCTCGACACCGACTGTAAGTTGAGTTATTCGTTGTGATGTTTATTGTTATTTGCTATACGCGACAGCAATAAATATTACGGATTAAATTAACATAACACAGCGGTGACTTTCTTTTCGTTTCATGGACAGCTCACGATCCGGAACTTTGACTTGACTGGCCCGAGAATCCAACTTCCTCACCTCCCAGCATTTCTGGTCACCTTGAAAAGGCTGCTTGGCGACGAGACGCTCCAAAACATGCTCGTCGATCGTTGTTCCAGCAGTACGCCTACTCTCTACCAGACGGAGATGGGCACAGGCAAACAAAAGGGCAAGCTCGACGTGGGCGGAACCATTGCGTGTGCCGCATACAGATGCTCGTTTCTGCCACAGACGGCATCCAGCGCCAGTGGTTTGTCGCTAAAGAGGCAAAAGACATGGACCCAGACGACCTCTCGATACCCGTATTTGCGGGTATCGAGTTGATGACTGGGTCCGCGCATTTCTAACGTTTCGCTTCTTCTTCGCGAGACGTGGGAGAAAAAACCTGTTCGTTGCGCCAGCTGGAAAGGACCGGCAAGCACGCGGCCCATCTTGCGCCAGCCGCGGGACATGATGGGGATCGTGTCCGACCGCTTTGCTCATACGTTGCCCCAGAACGAGACAGTACGTCGTAAGCTGCGCCTCATGGCCGAGTCCATCCAAAGCGACCCGTCCAACTTTGTCGACAAAACAATTTTAGCAGTGCTGCGGGACGATGCTGATGAGGAGTGGACCAACGTTCAAAAGGGAAAGTACTCTCTTAAACCGGTCAAGCGAGCACACAAAGCCGCACGGACATTCGAGAAGCTGAGCGCGGACGCTGGGCGACAAGTCGAAGACATGACAATGGACGCTGTCACTGCAAGAGAGTTGAAGACTGTGTGTGATTTGCTGTCTCCGCCAGTATATGCTGGCATGGATGGAGCGAACAGTGACAGCATTGCTGTCATCCGGGCTGTCGCACCACGTCATACTCAAGCTGCAATGCCGGCATTCATGGAGGAAGAGGCACAGTTGGCCGAAGACGCAGTCGGTACACACTCGGAAACGCCAGCGAATGATGGTGTGTTTCAACTCAGGCGTGAGGACGTTGCCAGCATCACCAGACTTCTCAATGAGTCTGTCTCCGACTACGTGACACTTGAGGACGCAGTGGCCACGACGTTCACAACATAGATGCCGCAACGATGGTCCGTCGCCTCGAAGACTTCCCGCATGCCTGTATCCTTGGCAACGAAACAGGAACAGGCAAAACGGCAGCGTATCTTCTTGCACAGTTTGCCATCATCGCGCGCAACATCGAACGCAAGACGTCGCCGCACAGACCGTCATTGCTACTGGTTCCCGCGCAGCTTGTTGGACAGACCTTCCGAGAGATCACCAAGATCTTCGACCCCTTTTTCGAAGTCGTTGTCTATTATGGCAGTCAGGCTATGTACTCCACGTCAGGTCCAGACACTGCTCTCCGAGCCGCCACGGTGGACAAGGCCACATTCCGGAACAGACTCGCCCAACTTTCGACGGACGTCGAGCGCCGGAACCCGCGGTATGTATTGATGTAGATCACTTTGCAATTTCTTATGCCACAGAAGAACTAACGCTCAGTGAACGTAGAGCGGGAGAGTCTTGTTCTTGACAAGCTACTCTACACTCCTATCGAGGGAGTTCAAGTTCAAAACGGCAAGCAAGAACAAATTGAAACATCCAACGGGCAGAAAGAAGGTCACCAACAAAAACGGAGATGACGAGATGACACCAGCGAGGATGACGACAACGCAGCGGTTTCTTCTGGGTCTTTTGTGTCTGAAACTCTCAAAGAGGCAGAGTTCGAGACGATAATTCTCGATGAATGCCAGCGTGTGAAAATCCCGGCGTCACGGGCGTTTTGGGCCACCAGAACATGAAGAAGCAAAAGCTTCTATTCGTGTCGGCCACCCCATTCATGCGTGTCATCCAGGACGTTGGTGGCATTCTCGAGCTCATCTCCAGTCACGGCAAGTTCCAATTTCAACCGCCGGACACGAGAGCTGGACTGGTTGAGATAAACAAGCGACACATTCGACCCTGAAGATGCAATTCACGATTACGGAAATCTGTTTGACGAGGAGAGGATCAACCAGTACCCCGGGCTTGCCAACGTTCGCAAAAAGTGGGAGGATTCGGGAAACGGCTCTGGCTGCTCAACCCACTGTTGATAACAGCTCTAGCAAGGAGAAACCTGGGGCGCGGACTGTCTGGCATGCATTAAAGCAGGTCTGAGTTCGGTTCAACTCCGGCGTTCCATCAAGACAACCACCCTGCTTCCAACGGAGAGATAACGTCGCCCGGGGACGACATACCCCCTCACCGCATCGAACTCACTGTGGTCACCACCCGACGCAAACCTTACTCGTGTGGTGGCTGAAATATCGGACCTGAAATACCAACGCATGAGCCCTTGCGGCCAAAACCTTCTCATCTCAATCTCCAACAAGGAGGCATGCCAGGTGGATGAAGCACCTCTCCCAGTCCTTGGCCGCGACAACATAGCAACTGGAGACCCCAAGCGCAAGGCTACCGAAGAGGCTCTTGTTTCATCAGACCATGGCAGTGCCAAGGAACCACGGCGCTCGAAACGAGCACGGATTGCTCCGGACGCGCTTTGTCTGGCAGAGGTCGGAGGCGGGGACAGCGACAAAGACGAGTCATGGAAAGATACAGACTCTGAAGCAACGGACAGCGACAGCGACGACAGTTACAGTGATGTTTTGTCCAACGAGGATTTTTCTGTGCTTTCAACCAGCATCGGCGCTGGAAAGCCCGAGAAACACCGCTCTGCACGGGATATTTCTGCCGATTACCGGGGAGCCTCACTCGTAGCATTTGATCCAAACTATGCAGTGATGATGGCTTTGTGTCGAAAGGAAAAGCACGCCTTTCTAGGTGTGGCCCACGCCCGTGGGCTCAAAATGTCCACACAGGGAGGTGGCGAGCTATGGATCGACTGGCTCTTTGAGCACACCAATGTGCACGGTCCGTCAAGCTATGGCCGGTAGGCAGAGTGGCTAGTATCATGTACAATACGATGCTGTCACCGGTCTGCGCCAAGCTTGTATCTTGTGTTCTAGGCTTCCATTTTGCAAAGGAACGTCTCCTCGTGATGGCAGAATCTACCGTTTGTCGTACAGTAAGTTAATGAGCTCACTCATCTTATGATTTAAACAAAACGGTAAAGCTGGTATCTAACACATGACAGACTCAGTATTCACGTGCTGCAGGCTGCAGGTCTCCGAGTCGTATGGAACACGGCGGCAGACACGCCTGGAGAACGGGCAGAGGCTGTCCGGAAGTTCAACGACCCAAACGAGCCTGTAGACGTCATGGTCACGTTTTTCTCTGTTGCTGCAGCTGGCCTCAATATGCATGGATGTTGCAACAGGGGCGTGATAATCCAACTAACATGGAGTCACAACACCATCCTTCAAGCACTGGGACGCATTGTTCGTCTTGGACAAAACAAAGAGGTCACCTGGACCATTCTCAAGGCAAACGGTACCTTTTCAAGTGTTCAGGAGCTCCGCCTATGCGAGCGTTGGGCAAACCAGCTACTTGTTAGCCTAGACCTTCCCGCCCACATCACAGAACAATCGGCGGTATTGGTTGTGTACGAACTGATTCGTTCGTATCTCAACCAGCCGTTTAACCGATGTGCCTGGAGACTGAAGCTGCCGGATTCTGTGTCTAGCTTTGAGAACAGTGAATACGGTGCCTTTGGGCGCTTTCTGACCAGAGTCGCCTTTCTGGTGACAACAGAACCACTCCAGAAGCCGTTAGGATCAACAAGTCCTTTAATACGTCGTACAAACAGCTTTACTGCGTGTGGAAGTTCTGGGGTTGTCCGGAAACCGTTCCCACCACAGAGCTGCTGGAGATGTTGGACTACCATGGTATCGAAGAACAAGAACTGTGTGATGCGGCCTAAGGCCAGTCCCGTTGTGGTGCTATTCAAGACGATAGCTTTGCCTTTGATTGCTTTCTTTTGCTTTATTCTTGTTTAAAGGCTGAATTTACGTGGTTTTTACCTGGCCCTCATAGTACTTGCAGTCTGATTGTTCTTTTAGCGGTTTCTCAACTTTACGAGTTCTCTTTGTTTTACTGTGTCATTTGATACATGACAATTTCGGACACAATCACGGCGATGCGTTTGCGACAGACGGTGAACAGCTCTTGAGAAGGGACCAAGGACATTTATGGGACCACATAATCCCACGTGACGGGACACGTGGGGACTCGTCCTGACATCGAGACGCAGAGTCATGTCTTCCCAAGCAGTCACCCACACTTTCTTGTGAGCTCTTGTGAGTTCTTATTTCTTACTCATCTGCTGTGCAACAATCAATTGGACGATATTTTCCAAATCCCGTACTCTCTACTCCTCACCACGTCTCTTTCGGACTCTCCTCTTGTCTAACTCGAGATCGGATGTTTTTGCATGCAAACGCATAACATCCGCGTCTTGCCTATTTTTTTTTGGTTGGGTTTCAACGGCCGCAAGTATCTCTTGCAGGACGCTTCGGTGTGTCACCCATCCCACAGCTGCTGTGGCACAACGAGAATGAACGTGATCTGACCTTTTAGCAAACTCTTACCAGGGTTGCAAGAAAAAATCCAGCAGGTGTTTTGAGCCTTTCCTACAAAGCCAGAAAGATCAAAGACAAAGACAAAGACATAATGTCGGCCTCGGACAACAAACAGCTCATCAGTTCCGGGTCTGCCTTTGAGGTGAAGATCGGCTACTCGCGTGCCGTTGTGTCGGGCGACTGGGTGTTTGTTTCGGGCTGCACGGGGTACGATTATGCGACAGGCCAGCTGAGGAACGGCGTCGCCGACCAGGCCGACCAGGCCTGCATAACGTGGCAGCTGCGCTCGCCGAGGTGAAGCCCGACGAGCAGGGTGGCTACGATGCGGTCACTATGGCCGACGTCGTGCGCGTGCGCTACATCCTCCCCGACCGCAAGCTGTTCCCGGAGACGTGGCCCGTGCTACAAAAGTGGTTTGGCGGCTCGCAGGGAGCGCGGCCCGCGGCGACGATGATCCAGGCGGGCTGATGGAAGAAGTGATGCTCTTCGAAGTGGAGGTCACCGCGCGGCGACGCAGAAGAAGAGTGGGAGGGAAGTTGCGGATGTCCGTCTGCATGAGTGATACCAGGTGTGACTTTTAAAGTGCACATGAGGGTGGCAAAGTAAAGGTGAGGACCAACATAAATTGTATGGATATAAATAAAAACTAGATAAGCAAGCTGAACGCGGCGTGAGCACCAAAGAATTCTAACATAACGTCATACAGTAAATAAGAAACAAGCGCATGTGGGATGTTACAAGGCTTTAAAGTGCAAAAATAGATACACCAAATAAATAGATTAAAAAAAAGGACAGGCGCAACCTAGTTGGAATCTCGGCTGCTGATCACTGTCTGCTTTTGTCCTCACAGGAGAACGCGACTAGGCCGCCGCGACAAAGGCCGCGGCCATGGTGATGTAGCTGGACACGGAGAACAGCGACATGCCGCTGATACCGTGGCCAGACGTGCAGCCGCCAGCAATGCGCGAGCCAGGGCCATGGTAAAGCCACCGAGGGCAGCCATCGCAGGCGAGATGGCGCTGGTAGCAGCGGCCGACGACGCGAGACGCCAAGGTAGGGACAAGCAGCGAGAGAGCCCGCGCTCCCGCAAAGATGGCGACCGAGAAGATGATGGAGTTGGTGGCCGGGACCTTTTTCGGCTCCTCCTTCTCGCCGCCGCCAGTAGCGGCAGGGGACGCCGACGCCGACGTCGTGTAGTTATAGCAGCCAGTCACCGCGTCCTCGTACAGCGTCGAGACGCGAGCAGGGATTTGCGGGCAACAACCGAGAACAGCTGCACGAGGCCGATCAGCAGGCCGCCGAGGACGGGCGAGATCTTGGCCTCAGGGCCGGGGCCATACACGGCAATCGAGGCGCCGACAATGGCGGCAAAGACGGCCTCGAGGCCGACCAGAGCGGTGGCATTCGAGACGCCAAACAGGCTCTGGAAGTTGGTGGGCAGCGGGGCTTTGGCGGGCGTCGCTGGTGACGACGCTGTCGAAGCAGCTGCAGCTGCTGCTGCCGCCGCCGCCGCCGCGCCTTCTTCTTGTTGTTCTCGATGCTCGGCCGCACGAGAGCTGCCCAGACGGTACCGCCGAGGAGTCCGCCGCCGAGCGCATAGTATCCGGAGCGGATGCCGACGGCAGCCTGGGCCAGCACCGTGCCAGGGCAAGCTCCTGACAGGGCCATGCCGGCACCAAGGGCCAGACCGCCGACGACGTTACCGTCATATGGCGCAAACCAGCCGCGGTCGGCGTACGAGCGGGGGCTGAACTTGGCGTACCCAATCTCCTGGGCGGTTGTTGTGATGACGGCGCTGGCGGCCGTTGCTGTCAAAAAGGCCTGGAGCATGTGGCAGTTGTCCAGGTGAGCTGGTCGAGGATCACGGCGGGCTGGTAGACGCCCGAGGCGACCAGGGCGGCGCCAAAGGCGACTCCGGTCACGGCGGTGGCCGCCATTGTATAGAGGGTTTTTTTTTCTCCTTTCTTTTCTTTTATTTTTGGTTGTGGTTTTCGAGGGCGAACGAGGGCAGCTGTTGCGTTCGAGGGTGCTTTATTCGGGCCAGAGAAGCCGGACAACGAGGCAGAGGAGAAGATGATATAGGCCAGGCGGAAAGTGAGGTAGTTGTGAGGCGACGACAAGAGAAGTGGCGGAACGTCAATGACCGTATTAGGCAAGAGCAGGGGTGGCCTGCGAACCGCACGATCGTGGTTTCTGGAACGGTAAAAAGAAAAGAAGTGGACGACACAAGGGAAGGCAGGAACACACGGTGTGCCGCAGCCTGAAGGGGAAAGCAGGGTGGACTGAGGAAGGAACCACGTTTGAAAAGCTGGAGAAGGTGCGAGCGGTTGAGACACCCAGGACCGGTGCTTTTCTGTAAGAGCATGTCGAGCATGCGAGTATTTGAGTTATATCAAGCCTCTCTCTGTACGAGACACTACGACGACTACGGCGATTTGCATTGCATGCAAAAGACTCCGAACTGGCATGGCCCTCTCCCGATCCACCAGGACGGCGAGCTGCCGGCCTCTACACGAGGGGACGTGCCCGAGGAGACGACGGCAGGGGGCACGTCAATTTACGGCGTCCTCTGGGTTATCTTCTCTGCCTCTGGCACCGGCGAGCAGCATCAAAAATGAGAGGAATTTTATTTTACCCACGAGGGCCGGCGTCGACAAATTGTGTGATGGGCAGCGCAACGGTCCCAGGCCCAAGACGACTAGCACGGCAAAAGGGGTGGGGAGGCGATCCTTTTTGGATTCGCCTCGTCTCTTTCTGTTCTTTTTTATTTCGACCGCTCCCTCTCTTCCCCTTGCCATGGCCTAGCAGACGCAGCAAGTCACCTAGCCGCCGAATTGCGCGATCCCGCCCGGCGTCTGTTCTGGCCAAGACGACGTTGGTTGGCGAAGAAGGCTGGCTGCAGAGCTGCAGGAGTTGGGGGCCATCACACGGCTATCGGGGTGGGCAAAGGGATGACGCACAAGCAAGGGAGTTGGGCCAGCCGGGCAGCGGGGACCGGCCAACACGCAGGAGCCCGAGGATATGTGCCAGCAATCTACACCAGACACGGGGAAAGGAACTGCATTTGGGGATAGAAGCGCCCACGGAATACGTGGGCCTTGTTCGTCTGTTTGACAGCAGTCAACGGCAAAAGGGGCGATGGAACGGCGCCACGCCATCAGCCCTCTGTCAGGCTCCTTTTTTAGTGCAGCCAAAACGACGCCGCGTTCTTTTCCAGTTCGCCTGTGCAAGGATTGCAAAGATCTGTTCGGCGACCATCTGGGGTTGACGGCGGGCAGCAGACGGGAAAGACTTACACGAAAGGTGTCTTGCTTTGCAGCCCAGCAGTTGCTCCGGGATGGGATGCATGCATACTGCAGCTCTGCCGCGTGTCTAAGCGAAGGAGGCGCTCGGGACTTTCTGCATGGCACGCTACTCTGCGCCTCTTCACAAATACGCCGCACGCCGCACAAAGGATGCAAAATAGAGGAGCTCTCATGAACCCCGAAATGGACCTGGCACTTGGATGCACGAGGGTGAGCAAGAGACTCGAGACCCAAAGAGTGCCTACCTGGTAGACAGCTGTTTCGCCCTATCTCACTTTTCATTTGTTCAACGCCCTAACATTGAACCAGTTTCAAGGGCTACGAGGTTCTCCCGGACCCCTGATCATGGGCTTGCATGATCGGCTTCTGGCGATGGAACAGCCGGTAGAAAGATGATCAGCAACCGTACAAAGGCTTGTTGCTAGCCCAGTGCCCATTTTACGCCAATAACGATTGACTTCATTGTATCTATCTCATGATATGTGTGGCTTTTCTCTAGTATCATCCATCCGCAGAAACTCCAAGGTTCTATTGAGATGCTAACTCCCACATCGTAGTTTTATTAAAATTTACCTAGCCTCAAGCCTTCTTGTTTGCTTGTCCTCTGCATTGCCTATTGACATCCCACACTCCTTCATGGCTTGTGCGACGCGGTCTGAGGAGAACAATCGTGAAAAAGTGAATGAATAGGCTTCGAGGCCTCTCCAAGCTCATTCGCGCCTGCCATTGGCTGCTTCCTTTTGCGACCAGGCAGACCTCTGAGTCATGCCTGATACGGCTAGGCTGAAAAGCACAGCCTGTCGCAGCATCGGGAGGAAAGGGGCGAGAACGCCCCTTTTTGCTGGGACGCGCCTGCCTAAGAGGCCACCCCGTGACTGGCCCAGCCCGTTTGCTCCTGCTCCTGCGCCTCCGTTCTCCTTCCTCTCCTTCTTGTCACTTTTTCTTCTGTTTCTTCCAACGACACAAACTTCAAACAGCATCAAACCTTTCCTTTCCTTCCCCAACGACTACACCCAACTTCGATAGTCATCTTTTGCTTCTTCTCTGTTCACCTTCCCACCTACTTTTTTTCCTCCCTGCCAATTCTGACCCTTTCTACCGCGCGCGCAAACTTTTTCCGCCCGTAAACAACCACTTTATCCATCCCTTTCTTCGACTTCACGTCGTACTTTTTCTTGTCCACCTTCCGGTTGACCAGAAAAAGATTTGTGATCGTCGCTTTCTTTGGCCGTTCAAACTCGCAAACTCGTCTTTGCGAATCGCCGTTCCTTCTGCCACCCTTTTCAATTCTTCTACCGCCACACCTCTCTCCAAAATGTCTTAGCAAGCTGACCAGTCTCTCGACGACATCCTGTCGAGCCAGCGCAAGTCTGGCAACAACCGCCGCCGTTCGACGCGCCGCTTCATCTGGCCGGCCAAGCCTGCGCCTGCCGGTGTATCCAGAAGAACACCAAGCCTGCCCGTGGTAGCAGCAACAACAAGACCTCTTCACAGCCGCCGCGTGGCGCTGTTGGCGAGAGCAAGATTGTGGTCAGCAACCTGGTACGCATTGATTTCGTCCTCTTCCCGCTATCCCTGCCTCTGTCTTTTTTTGTGTGTTCTCTTTAGGCTCCTACTAACTTTTATCCAGCCCAAGGATGTGTCTGAGGCCAGATCAAGGTATGTTTCCGCTGAGGCCGTTTTTCGCCTTTGGAATTTTCGACACCATCTTTCATTCCGCATCGTCAAATCGACACCGTCGTCGTCGTCAGTGTCGTTTCTTTCCCCGTGTCCGATAGTGGGATATTGGTTCTACGTTTTGGACGTCCCTGTCCAAACGGCAATTTGTGAGATGTTGCAAAGCGCCTGGTGCGCTCAAATCTCGCGATCCACACATAAAGTCCCAGAGTCGGGTCGTCGAGGGACGCCACATCAGTTCTCCTTCCACCAATGAATGGTCTTGCCACCGTTTGTGCAGCCATCGATTGTCGGGAAGTTTGAGCCAATTGGATTGTCCTTGCCTCGCAAGTATACGAACAGTGTCATGAGGTCGCCTGGGCAAGCACCCATATATTACAGGCTGGTTCGGCGTTGGCTTTTGCGGATACATCTTTGGCTGTCGGCTGTTTTTACAGTTTGACGACATCACCATCTCATGGGCAGTGTGGGAAACATTGGTCTTGTCCTGGCTGGTCACCAGGGTCCAGAGCCTGCTCCTGAAGAGCATATGCAGTGAGCAACAGCAGAAGGGCATCGGTCCCTTTGTGTTATTTTTTTCTCTACTACGCGTCATATCCCACGCGTGTCGGCGGCGCCCGGCAAATCTCGGATCCTTTTGAGCAACTGGCTACGGCTACCTGGGGAAACGAATGGCCCTGGTAACGTGGCAGGAAAAGCACGGCCAGTGGCGGAAAGGCGTTCGTTTTGTCGTGAATCGATGAGGAGGCTTGCTTGATCGCGGCTCTCCCAAGAGTTCAGATATACCCCATGGTGACTCTTGTCCTCTTATTGTTCTGTCTCGTCCCTGAAATATGGCAAGAACAAGGCTTTTGAGGACATGGCCATCTAGTTTTGCGACGACACAAGGGTTTGGGCGGTTGACACAGGCGGCTAAAAATGCGGTTGTTCAGCTGAGATCGAGAATGGATTCGAGGTTCTACGGGGACGATTTTGCTTGGACGGATGTTGGCTTGTTCGATCGATCTACGAGGAGCATGGCCGAACCGGATTCGTTACGTTACGCTCACTGCTTCGTTTGGCCCGTTACTGGATTGCGACAAACAGATGCTGAAAAGCCACTCTGTTCGAACTCGGTGTACCGCCAGCATGAAGAGGACCAGACCCTTTTGACGACTTTTTTGTTTTTGGGACGACGACACCGGATATTTGCGTTGCAAGATTTCGACGATGCTTGCTATTTCTCATCCTCGAATATTTTAATTAACCTACTGCGAACAGGATTACTTCAGCCAAGCTGTCGGTCAGGTCAAGCGTGTTGAGCTTTCGTATGGCCCTGGCGGTGTCAGCCGTGGTATCGCCACGGTTGTCTTCCACCACGCCGATGGCGCCAGCAAGGCCTTGCGGAGCTGAATGGTCTCCTGATTGACAACCGCGCCGTCAAGGTAAGAAACCGCCAGAACTACCATACTTCACCACGCTTTGACCGGCAATGGGTCACAATTCATACAAGCAGAATCTAACTCGTGCACTTCAGGTCGAGGTTGTCGTTGCCAAGGCTGAGCTTATTCCCCAGCCCAAGACGCTTGGCCAGCGTATCTCGCAAGCCCAAGCCGCAGCCCCAAGTCCGCTGCCACGGACAAGCGTGGTAACAACGCTGCCAAGGGCGCCGGCAACCAGAAAGGGCAACAACAACAGCAACCAGCAGAACGGCACCAAGAAGGCCGGTGGCCGCCGCGCCCGCAGCGCTCGTCCGGCGAAGAAGAACGGCCGAGGAAGCTCGACTCTTGAGATGGCAGACTACTTTGTTAGCAGCGGTGCTGCCTCCGGTGGTGCCGCTGCCCCGGCTGCTGCTGGCGGCTGCCGCCCTGCTGCTGCTCCTGCTGCGGCCACCACCGATGCCCCGATGGACGATGAGATCATGTAAACAAACTTATGGGAAGACAGGCTACAGAGGCGGAGGACGGATACAGCTATTTAATTTGGTTTTTGTGACATTATTTTACGGACGGGGGACGGGGTTTCTCTCCTAATTTTTTTCTCTTGTCTGCTTCCTGCTTCGGGTTTTTTATCCCTAGTACTACCTACACACCTACACACAACTTTTTTCTCCCCACAAAAGCTACTCCCTACATAGAAATGCTACTGAGATAAGCAGCTGCTCCTTATTTGCCAATGTGGATGACGTGAAGACAGCATGAGAGTGCTTTTAGAAAGAATATCTCTAGGTTGAACAGCCGCATCGTGAACGAAAGTATATTCCTTGTAAATCTTTCCGTTGATGTATTGTAAACCTTTGTATATGTACAGTTACAAAAGTGTGTCGAGTGCACAGCTTTTTGTTGAGCATATCGTATGGAGGGGAAGCCTACAGGTCTGAAAAGACGAGCACATCATCACACATCGTTCAGTGTCAACACGACCGGAGAGATACGAGTGATAAGATCGTCTGCAAACCGAAACCGTCTCCCGTGTTTGTCTCATCTTCTGCTTTGCAATTTGCAGGATATATTGAAATAGGAGCTCTTAAAAATCTGCAATACTAACAGACAGGTGGTCAAACTTTCCTCGTGGGCGTATTTCTTTACATTTCTTTCTTTAGAATATCAAATCAATTCTCCCCTAAACAAGTCCCCTCCCCTGCTCCAAAAAACACACAAACCGGCTTTCCTTGGGTACTCTTTATTTACGCCGTCTTTGCTGGCTCGGCAGCCTCGTCGCCCTCCAGAGCAGGCATCTCATCGTCGCCCTCCTCCTCAGCCTCCTCGGCCTCTCGGCCTCACCCTCGTCTTCGCCGCCCAAGGCCGCCCAGGCCGCCCATACCGCCGAGCTTGGAGAAGTCAATGCCGCCAAAGTCGCCCTGCGGAAGTTCAAAGTTAGTGATTTGTTCTTGTTTATCGGCTTGTTCACGGGGGACCATCATCATCAGGAGAGGAAGAAGAAAAAGAAGAAGGAAACGTACCGCCCATGCCGCCCATTCCGCCCCCCATGCCGCCAAACTGGGAGGAAGTCGTCTGCAGGGGGCCTCGTCCTGCTCGTCCTCGTCGACCCACTTGTCAAAGTCGGTCTTGAGGAAGTGCACCTTCTTGGCATCCTTGAGCAGCCGGGGCCAGTACTCCTCCTTGAGCTCCTTCTTGACCAGCTTCAGCTCGACAGAGCGCGACGTGTGGTTGACCTTGCTGGCGGCCTCGTCGATCTCGGCATACAGGTCGAGGACGACGGCGTACGTGCGCTTCAGGGTCTTGGAGAAGCCCTTGAAGGAGACGCTGGTAGGCTTGAGGGTGATCTCGGCTTGGGAGGGTCGGCGTCGGGGACGACAATGGTCAGGTAGATAAAGTTCTTCTCGGCGTCATCGCTGGAGGAGCGCTGGCCCAGAGGACTTGAAGGCAAGCCAGCTGTCAGTATTCTCTGAAAAAAAAAGCCAAAGACAAAACGATCCGCATCTCTGGCAAACAGCAACGGGGAGGGGTATTCATTTGGGGGGAGGGGGAGCTTACCCTCGGGAGTGTATGTTTCGGCAGACATGATAAGAGGTAGGTAAAGGAGAGCTTGCGAGACAGAGCTTGCGAAGAAGAAAAAAAAGAAACGATAGTGAGGGCTGTGCGGATTGCGAAAGAAGCTGTCGAGAAGAGAAAGAGAGAGAGAAGGTCGATGAGCTGCTCGGGCAATTGAGGCGGGCGGCTGTATTTGTTTTGGGTCGTTGATGCGAAAGTTGAGGACAGGAGCGTGAACACGATCAAGAAGTCGCCTTTTTTTGTCAAGTAAACAAGAAAAAAAGGACAAAACAGTGAGGTTGTCGATGGTGGTTGGGGGTGTGATTTTTACAGTGTTTGCTATGGTGGATCCGGATTTGCCTTGGGGAGGAAGGGAGGCGGGCGGCGTCACTAGGAGGAGAAGGGAGGGGGCTATCGAAGGCTGGTGGAAGAGCAAGGAACCACAAAGATTCACCTGGGCGCTACCTTGGGAAGAGGGAGCGAAGAGTGCACACCGTCTGCAGCAGCAGTGCTCTGGGCCAACTGCATGCGCTAGAACCTGCCAGCAGGAAAAGGCTCTTCTGCAGAGCGCGAGACCCCGCAGTGGTTGTGCCAGGCAGACAAGTAAGTACCATTTGCGCGGGATGGCGCTGGGAAGGTACTGCCGGAGCTCCTCTGCTCCCCCAAGCCGCCGCAGTGGAGAGCGAATGGGCGGGCCTTGTCACGCATTCCTCACAGTGCGACCAGCGTTTGCGCCTGGGCTGCCCCCGCAACCAAAATCCACAGCGGCCAGTCTGGGCCAGGGGAAGGACGGACGAATGGCAGCAAGGAGCAGCCCGTCAAGGTCAGGCCCAAGAGTAGCCAGGCACAGGATGAAGAGATCAAGAAGCCCGGCAAAGGCTTCAAAGGTGAAGTCGTGAGAACCCAGGCCTGTGGGTGATCTCATATCAACAAGGAACTCAATGGCTTGGAAGCTGTTTACATTGTGTGATCAGTCCTGAGAAGGACTGAACTACGAGTAGAAACAGAAATGAAACTGGAAACTGGAAACTGGAAACTGCTCTCTTCTAGCTGCTCTCTTCTAGCTGCTCTCTTCTAGCTGCTCTCTTCTAGCTGCTCTCTTCTAGCTGCTCTCTTCTAGCTGCTCTCTTCTAGCTGCTCTCTTCTAGCTGCTCTCTTCAGCTGCTCTTCTGCGTCTTGAGCTGCAACGCCATCATGGTCTCCAGCCCCTTGTCTCGCACCGATTGGCCGTGCCAGCTATGCAGAGGAGCAATCATTTCTACCGTCGCATGCAAACAAGAGAGGTTGTCAGAGCACACGGAAAAACGAGCCTTGTCCAGGCAGTGTTGCTCTGTACGACGTAAGATACTGAGCATTACTGGCTTTGGCGCTGGCTTCCCCGCCTTTACCCACTGAACGCGTCACAATATTACAGCTCGCGCTGCCTTGCACCGTGCCGATAACGATAACAGGAGGACACAAGGGCGCCCCACGAAGGGGAACGTAACCAAAAGAGGCGCGCCAATTCCAATTCCAACGTCCCAACCCCAGCCTCGCACAACCACGACGAACATCCGCGACAGGGCTGCTGCGCTTCCTTTCTCTCCTTCAGGGATGCCTCGACGATACTAGCAGACACTGCAATATCAACAAAAGAAACGCACTCCGCACGACCACACAGGCCCCGTTCCGTCCACGAGCGCCCGAGGCTGCCATATAAGCCAGCACCAGCCACCGCGAGTCATTGTCATCCAGAGATCCAGAGCAACAAAGTGCGCAGTGCACGGCCAAGAAGCCCCGACAGTTTCTGTCGGAAAAGGCCCAAGACTCACTTCATACGGCAGCAGACCCGACCGCTGCCTTGCTCCGGGTCCTTGGGTGACCGGCCGGGCCGAGCGAGGTTGATACGAGGCTGATACGAGGCAGGCAGACCAAACAACGGTCCGGCCTACGGGACGGGAGACGAGTTCACGAGACACAAATCCCCAGGCGGCATACACTGCCAGCATAGACGCCGAAAATGGACAACATCAGAGCGCTTTTTCCAGAAGCCCGACCCTCAGGCACAGGTTGGTGGCTCTTTGGTGGCTCTTTGGTGACTCTTTAACTTGACAAAAGCCGGGTGCCTCTGCTAACGTTTCTTTTCCGTCTTCTCTCTCCCTCCTCTGAAACAGCTCCGAAAATGCAACCAGCTGCTCCGGGCCAACATTCGCAAAATCGACCGCGATATTGCCAACACCAAGCGCGTCGAGATCAGCACCAAGAACCTCATCCTGCAGGCCGACAAGCGCGCCCAGCAGGCCCAGCGCGAGGTCCGTGACTTTGCGCGCGAGCTCATCCGCACGCGGCGCCAGTCGGCCCGTCTCGTCACCGGCCGCGCACAGCTCAACAGCGTGCAGATGCAGGTCAGCGAGGCCTTTGCCATGCGCAAGATTGAGGGGTCCATCAAGGCGAGCGTGGGCGTCATGCGCGACGTCAACCAGTTGGTGCGGCTGCCCGAGCTGGCGGGCACCATGCAGGAGCTGAGCGTCGAGCTGATGAAGGCCGGCATTGTCGAGGAAATGGTCAACGAGACGCTGCCCGAGGACGACGGCGCGCTGTTTGAGGACGAGGAGGCCGAGGCCGACAGCGAGGTGGACCGCGTGCTAGGCGAGATCCTCAAAGACCGCATGGCGGGCCCCGTGCTGCCGTCGACACCCGTGGGCACGACGACACCCGTGGTAGCAGAGCCGGCCGTGCCGGTGGCGCGCCAACAAGGTGGCCATTGCGAGGGCGGCCCCAGTGGCGGCGAGGATGAAGAGGACGAAGAGGACACGGAGGCCATGATGGCGCAGATGCGCAACCGGTTAGAGTCTCTGCGAAGCTGAGGTCCTGGCCCGGACCGAATGGGCGGACCAGAATGGGCGGACTGGCTGTAGATTCTCATTCTGCAGTATCCGATACGCTTTTGATTTGGTCTTTTTTTCTTTTCTTTCTTTTCATTTCCTTTCCTTTCTTTTCCCTTCCTCGTTCCTTTTTGGCTCTCTTTATTACTGCATGGCGTTACTTTGGCTTGCGTTACATTATATCCGTCTAAATCACTCTCAGCCCCCCTCCACGGAGGACCAGAGCATATAGGCACAGACAATAGCTGCTCCGTTCACACGCTGTCGCGATGTTAACTCGAGGTCGTCAACAGTATCATCTATTTGCATAATGCCAGCATCCTCTGGGAGCCGGCTTGTTTTCTATTTTGTCTTTGCTGTAATAAACCACGAATCCCAAACGCCATACAAGTGCTATACTAGTCTCTTTAGTCTGCCAGCTCACTGGAACATTGCTGCTGGATACGCACGCTTCTTCCGGCCCGTCGAGCTGCTACTCCGCGATGATGCTTGCGAGCCGTTGGGCAGTGGCGGCGAGAGGAGGCCCGATCCAAGTGGTGGCGGCGGCGGTGGTGGTGCTGTGTTCTCGTCGCCCTCGACAGCACCGTCTGCCAGGTTCAGCCGTGACACCTTTCGAGACGGGTTGGCGCGACGACGCGACCGATGCCGATGCCGAGGTGAGCATGTCGGCCGGCATATCGTTCCACTCCATCTCGGCCCTTTGTTCTGGTACGACAGCGAGGAGGTCGTCCGGGACAGTGGCGGTGTTGGTGCTGGCGCTGGCACTGGCGTTGCGTCCTTTGCCTTTGCGACGTCTGGAGCGCGGCGAGCTGCGACACGATGCCATTGTCGCCGTCGCCGCCGCCAGACGGAGGAGGAGCAGGAGCAACGTCCCGCCGCACGACCCAGGCCGTGGCGGGCCGCAGTGAAAAGTAATAGTCTTCAACGGGCGCGTCGCCCTGGCGCGTAAACTTGCGCGCGGCGTACCACTGCAGGGCATCGTCGTGCTCGGTCCAGACGTGGGCAAAGAGCGACACGACGGGGCCCGTCGTCGCCAGGAGCGTGGATGACGCCGCAGCATTGTTGAGCGCCTTGACTGTGGCCACAATGCTCTCGAGCACGTCAGCCATCAGTCCACGGCCGCGGTATGGGGACAGCAGCGCCAGGGACTGGATGTAGACGGCGAGACCGTTACCACCACCACCACCACTTGACACAAAGGGCGTCGGCTCCAGCCGGCACACGACGCCACCCACGACCTCGCCGTCGTCGCCAAGAATCACACGGTTAAACAGCGACGCGATGCGTGTGCGGTCTGCCACGGTCCTGTAGAAGCTGTCCGGGTATCGAACAGGCAGGAGGATGCCGTTGACGCTGACGAGGTCGGGGACGTGGATGTCGCGGGGAAAGACAATCTTGCTTTTTTTGCTGTGGGCCGCCGCCGTTGGCGCCGAGACGGGCATGACGAGGCTGCCGTCAGCCTCTTCGGTGGCCCCGGCCGCTTGGAGTATGCTGCGGCCGTAGGCGGGCGTGATGGGAGGCAGGTCGAGGTTGGGCGCGGGGCTGCCGCCATGGCGCAGGAGGGCCATCCACGGCGGCGGGGCGTGCGCAGGGGCGCCATTGCTGCGCGCCGAGGGTGGCGGGACAAAGCGGGAGACACTCGGTGGCGGCGGCGGCGGCGGCGGTCGTGGTGATAGTTGCGGCTGAGGCTTGGGGAGATCTGTCGAGGAGGGCGAGGAGGAGGTGAAGAAGGAGAGGATGGAGCGTTGGTTGGACATGGCGGGCGAAGGGTATGGCTGAGAATTTGAAGGAGGGGAGAGAAAATGACAGAAAAAAGAGAAGCAAGGGCCGGTATAAGGCAGTCATGGCAGGGCTACCAGAACAGGTGCTGCAGAAGAAAAAAGTGCGTGAGGCTGTGATGTTGATAGCTGACGAGAATAGATGCAGGGAAGGCGTGAGGCGGACCAGACGCCCTATTAAATCGGGCAGTCCAGGCCAACGCGACGTGCTAATTAAACTGCATTTCTGGGCCTAGTGTCCCGCTGTAGCTGCGCTGGGCTGAGCTTAAAATAGGGCACATAAACAACCAGCGCAGACGGGTTCAGCGCGCAACAGTCAGCCAACCACAGGCGGACTAATACATGTCGCAAGCGCTATGCGACGCCTGGGAAGCGCTGGAACGGGAAAGCATGTGCGCTGTAGTCTCTGTCAGCAAGGTCTTACTAAATACAATACCGTATCTTACACGTACGGAGTAATGTCCGTCTCAGATCAGGCCCGACATTGCTCTCCCAGATACAAGACAAGATAGATGCCTCAGCCTCGCAAATATGTCTTGATCCCCCAGACAATGCCATGGTTTCAATATCGTTTCCATCGCTACATAGACAAGCCCACGTGACACCGTCGTCGCCGCATCACCGCTTGATTGCACTGTTTCAGGCTACGCGCTCCGTCCTTTTCATCTGCATGAACGAATGCAGGGGATTTGCCACGCACACGGCCGCAAGGAGACTCTCGGACGTGTAAGAAAGAAGGCATCGCTGCAGCGTGCATCGGCGTGCATCGGCGTGCAGCTTCTGAAAAACCGGTGAGTCCAGGGGAAACGCGCAAGGAAAGAGCGTGTAAGCCATTACAAGCACGAGTAGGATACAGAAACTCCCTGTCCGTTAGCACGGCTCTGACCGCCACAGGGGGCCCACTGAGATCATTGGGAGAGTGGGGCGGCTCAACTCTCAGCACAAACACGTCGCCAGCAGCACGCTGCAGGTGCTTGCTAGCGCTCAAGCTGCCTCCACCGGGCCACTGTATTTCTCTGCCATCATTGGCCTGGCACGGCTGTGTCCTCTGCCAAATTATGGGGATCACGATAGAAGTCGCGCCATACTGCCGCGTGCGACCCGCGGGTACGCGGGCACCTTGCCCCCTAATTGCTAGCGGCCCTTCGGCAACGCTGGACGGAAGCATATGCAAAAAAAAAAAAAGAAAAAAAAAAAGAAAAGAAAAGAAAAAATTGGCCCGTAGGCCCGTCATCAGGCGAGCCAGAAGCCGAAGTAAGATAAATTTTCAGATTCAAAGGGCGAAAGAAAAAGAACGTAACGCAATTAGATAGAAGGCGACTGGTGCATATTCACAAGTCATCATATATCTGACACCCTTCTCTGCATTTGGTATTTGAGATATCTTCTTGCCTTGCATTCGCTATGCTCTCAGATGCCGGTCAGTTGCATCTCGTCATCCAAAGCTGGCTGGGTTCTGGCGCTGTTGCCTGGGCTTTGCGCCCGTTTGTGCCCTGTTTTGGTCTTTACAGCGCCCATCCAGCAGCTCTGGCCGCTGAAGGCTCGGCATCTCGTAGCGCCCTAATCGCCTTACAAGATATCTTAACATGTAAGATACTCCGTAATACATGCCTAGTTTGCCTTTTTCTCGGCCAGGCCGCCGCTCCACTGCGCCAGCAGCCATGATTAACACCCAGGCAGCCCCAGCAACACCGGCGCCAACTCTCCCTTGCGGCGTAGTCCAGTCCACTGTCCACCACTGTGGCTGCCAGCGCTTTGGGCCTTCCCACCCTGTCTCGACCCTGTTTCGCACGCCTTCCGTCTTCCGCTCCCAAAACCCCCGTTCTCCGCGAATTCCAAGCATCGCCAGCTTCGAAACCCGCAACGATCTCCGACCCGGGCTGCCCTGTTTTCTTGCGTCTCCTGGTGTCCTGGGGCCTTTTGTCGACCCGCCGGCGAGCTCCATCCGACACAAACCCGTCCGACCAAAACACCAACAGCCCCCTAACCGTCCTGGATTTTTCCACAGCTTTCTCAGCAATGATTGTGACATAGCCCCCGGAAACCACAGCCTTCTTTTCCCCTTGCCAACTCCAACTCCCTCCCCCGTCTCCGTCCTCCGCCGTTGTGACTCTTTACTCTTTCGACAAGCATCGGTGCCCGTCGTCGTCCGGCCTGTGTCTTGACAGGTGCCCCGTTTCGTGCTGTGTGCGACGTGCGTGACCCTCGAAACCCCCAGCTCTTCTCGTCTCGCCCCCCAAACGCACCTCGACAAAACCACCCTCCCATTCTCGCTGTCAAATTCGCCAGACCACGCTCGTTGCGCTCTTGTCCGACACGTCCACCCACCCCACACTGCTGCATGCATACGTCGTGCATGTCCTCGACTCGAGCAGCAAACCAGAACCAGAACCAGAAGCAGCAAAAACGTCTGTGGACAGCTGCCCGATAGCGGACCGCTGGCCTGTTGTGACCGGGACACACGGGCCACACGGCAGCTTCTTTCTTTTTTATTTTGATTTCCCTCTTTCGGAAAATTCACCGTCGTTTTCGGGGCGGCACCAATGTCTCAAAACGGCACCGGCAGGGCCGGTGTCGTCAAGCCCCCCAGCAACGGCAACGGCATGGACCAGCTGGCCAGCGCGATCCTCGACGACCTGCTCTACAATGTCATCCACGACCTCATCATGAAGACCCACCGCGACGAGAAGCAGGCCCGCGCCGCCACAGCCGCCATCCGCGTCGAGACGCTGGCCGCCGAGGCCGCGCAGGACCTAGCCGGCGCCACGGGCGAATCCAAGCCCGAGGGCCTGCACGAGACCGACGCCGCCCTGTACCAGAGCGGCGAGGTCACGCTCAAGAAGAACCCGCTCAAGACCACCCCGACATCCTCTGCCCGCGCTGCCACCTGCCGCGGCTGCTGCACCCGACCGACGGCCGCGGCGCCCACAAGCCCGACCCCAACGTGGCCTACTGCAAAAGCATCCCTATATCGACAAGCCCGGCTGCGACATCTACGGCCAGATGTGGGTGGCGCCCGGCCCCGGCCGCGGCAAGAAGAAGAAGGACTTTGACAAGAAGGTGTCCGCGGCCATCCACGCCGCCACCACGGGCATCGAGGGCACCGACGAAAAGGGCTCGGCCAACGGCACCACCGAGCAGCGCCCACCCAACGTGCTGTCCTTTCCCTCGGCCACGTGCAGCAAGTGCAAGCGCTGCATCCTGGTCTCGCGCCTCAACAACCACATGGGCTCGTGCATTGCAACAGCGGCCGCAATGCGAGCCGTGCGGCAGCGGCCAAGATCAGCGGCAGCGGCAGCGGAAACGGAAACGGCCGTGACAGCGCCATGGCAGACCACACGCCGCCGTCCAGCCAAAAGGGCACGCCGCTGCCGAGCTCGCAGGGCAGCCCGCGGAAACGCGACGCGGACGACTTTGACGATGACGGGTACGACGAGTCTGACGTGACCGGCGCCAGCGGCAGCCAGAGCACGGCCAAGCCCAAGAAAAAGCTCAAATCGTCGGCATCGGCATCGGCGTCGCAGACGGGCGGTTCAGACACGGGCACGCCCTCGTCGAGCCAGGGCCTGTCGGTGGCGCTGAAACAAGAAGCTCACGCTCAAAATGAAGAACGCATCGGCCGCGGGCTCCGGCTCCGGCTCGCCGGCTGCTGCGGGCAACATGAAGAAGCAAAAGGCCAAGCGAGCTCGGCATTGAGCTTTGAGCGCAAGATCAACGACAACTACGATGATGATGATGACGATGACGACGACGACTACAATGACGACAACGATGACCGCGGAAACAACGACGGTGATTACGTCGATGAGGACAGCCCCTACAAGCAGCGTCGAGCAGGCGGCGGTGGCCGCATGGGCGATGACGACGGCCACGATGGCGATGGCGGCGGCGTGCGCAACAGCATCAACTTCAAGTCGAGCAGCAGCAATGGCGGCGGCGCGCGGAACGGCACCTCGTCGCGTCCTTGGGCGCCGACGGCAAGCTGAAAAAGCCCAAGAAGCTGCTCGGTGCCTTGTCTGCCGCGGCCTCGCCGCCCAAGAAGACGACCAAGGTGCCCCTGCCGTCAATACCGGGCAAGAAGGTCAAGCTGGTCAACAGCAATAGTGTCAACAGCCTGAGCAACAAGGCCACGCCGCTCTCGCCGCCGGCATCCAAAAACGGCGGCGGTGGCGGCGGGCGTGTACGTGCCGGGTCTGAATCGTCGGGGACCATGTCCTCCCTCGCGGATGACGTTGTATCTTGTCATTTTCGTTTTTTTTCTTGTCTCATTTTCTCTCTTTTTCTCTCTTTTTTCCGTCGTTCTTGTCCTCGTCTCTTTACATCTATTTGTCTGTTTGCATGGAAACGGAGCTCTTGTTTATCACCATACAGGTCTTTTGCACAGGTCTTTGCATGTGACCCCCCAGTCTTACTTGCATGTTGGAATAACTGGGGTAAACTGGGGCGGCGGGATGGGCGGAGAGGCGTCTCTCGTTTGTGCGTTTATGGCTGTGTTTTCTGTATTTCGCTGCGTCTGTGCTTCTCTTTTTAATTCGGAATTGCTCTTTCTTGCTGCAAGCCTTGCCGGGACGTGCTACTGCTTCAAGTACCCCAGATTCGTCTTCACAGGAGCAGCCACTCTCGGCAAGGCTGCTCATTTCTGTATCTCTTCCAACTCATTGTTTGCCGGAACCGAAAAAAACTCACACACAGGTACGCAGATTGGGTGTCGGCTGCTTTTGTTTATTTCATGGCTTTTCCCTTGGGTTCCATTTTTTGTCGTCTTTGTCTCGTCTACTTTCTACCAGCCTCTCCCTCCAAGGGATTAGAAAAGAGGGCAAACCATCTTTCAGAGACCGGGAAGGTCCGGCGTTTTTGAGTCTCTTATTCTTCTTCTTCTTTGGTTTGCAATAACAATATCCATTATGAATCTCTGCTCGTATATCTTGTGCCATGCCATTGGAAATATATATATATTATATATATATACCTACCACCTGCGTGTCCCCTACTCCTCCTCTGCTTCCACCACCCGCGCCTTTTTCAGCTGCAGCGGCTCCCGCGGCCGGTCCTCGGCATCCGTCGCCACCTGGCCCATCCGCCGCAGGATGCCCATGCCCGACTGCACCGCCCGAATATGGTGTGCTTGCCGTCCAGCCACGGCGTCGGCGCCAGCGTCAAGAAGAACTGGCTGCCGTTGGTGTTGGGCCCGCGTTGGCCATGCTCAGCACGCCCGCGCCCGTGTGCTTGAGCGGCGGCAGCTGCTTGCCACGCGCCGCCGGCGGAAGCGCAATTTCGTCCTCAAACTTCTCGCCGTAGATGCTCTCGCCGCCACGGCCAGTGCCCGTCGGGTCGCCGCCCTGGACCATGAAATCGGCAATGACGCGGTGGAAGATGGTGCCGTCGTAGTAACCGCGGCGGGCGAGCGTGGCAAAGTTGCGGCACGTGCGGGGCGCATGGTCGTGTAGAGCTCGACCGTGATGGTTCCCTGCGCGAGTGTCAGTACGTGTGCGTGTGTGTGTGTGTGTGTAAAGGATGAGAAGGGAGAGGAGGCTCCAAAATCTTGAAAGACTGTAGAGGCCGTCAGAACGTACCATGCTCGTGTCGAGGACGACTATTGTGGCCATAGTTGCCGGTATGTAGGTTTTATAAATTTCTTGAGCAACGAGAGTGTATAGGCCCTCTAATGAGGAGAGATGCGCCGTCAAGCTCGATATAAGATGCGGCAAGATCGATGAGATCGTTCTGTGAACAGTAGATGTGCCGTTTTACTCGAAAAGCTCGCTGGGAAATAAAGTCCCGCATGTAGGAGACACTTCACGTGGAACACAGACGGAAATATGATGCAATTTGTGGGTTTGGAAGCTGGTCGTCGCGTGCAATGGCCTTGAGTCGATTTTAATGTTCATGATGAACCTCTTCCTCGAGGTCACTTCGAGAATGTGCCCCGCTTAAATGCATCAATTTTTACATGCACTTAGGCCGTGTTTAGCGCAAACACCTTGCTAGGCCCGCTCTTTCCTCCATAGGGGCAACAGCGAAACGGAAGTGCCTGCAGCCTGACAACGTTAACTCAACTTTCTGCTCTTTTTTCTACCCAACACATCTGTCCTTTTCTTTGCTCAACCTCGCTCTCTTTTCAGTCTCTATGAACGCATCTCATCAGCAGGGGACGTGGAATATACAGCATACGCGTGAATCGGCCACAGAACGTCGCCATCCTCAACAATGGCCGAGCTTCGCCGTCAATGGCGAGCTCGCCGATGGCTCTCTCGAGAACATCGTGGAGAACATCGCGGCGAACCTCACAGAGGGCCTTGCGGCAGACCTCGCAGTGAATCTCACGGTGGGCAACGTGTCTGCGCTCGCTGCCGCCCGCGCGGCCTTTTCCTTCTCCGACCCGGCATCCATCACGCAGCTCCTCTACGCGTACCGCCATGTCTTCTTGATGGAAGGCCGCATTCTTGCGCTGGCTCTTGGCATCATCTATGTCGGCGCCCATGCCTCGCTGTCACGGCCACACTCGGCTGCGCCGCGGGATGACGAGGACGAGGATGCAACACAGCCGGGCGGGGATGGCCAAAAGACCGAGAAGGCGAAGAGGAAGAAGAAGAAGCGGACGGCCGACATGGCCATGGAGAGCTTGCGGCTGTCGGACGCGCTGCTCATGCCCGTGTTTGCCGCCGCTGCGCTCATCGGCATGTACTACCTGATCAAGTACATGCAGGACCCGGCGCTGCTGAACCGCATCATTCGCGCATACACGTCGCTAGTGGCCGTGGCCAGCGTGGGCTCGTTCTTGGGCGACGGCCTGGGCCTTGTTTCTTCGCTGGTGTTCCCCAACGTGTCTGCGCCGCGCGACGGACGTCTCTACCGCGTGGATGCCACCAAGCGTGTGCAATGGGTGCAGAAGACGACGTCGGCAACATCGACATCGGATGAGACCGCCGCCGTCTGGGAAGAGGATCCGTCGCGATCAACACCGTTCCCAGACCTGTTGCAGCACCCTTGCGGTGGCTTCCTGCATCCACGGCCGCCTCAGTGACTCGGATTGCCTGGGCTGTGCGCCGGGTCGTCCGCGAGTCCTGGTCTATCCACGTGTCGCTGCGCGGCGTTGGCACCGAAGAGGTCGAGGGCCTGTCGGTCCACGCCCTGACAGGCTTTGCTCTGGCAGCCGCGCCGTCTACCTCGACTACTTTCTGGGCCTCTTCCCCTCGCTGCTCAACAACGTCATGGGCCTGGGGCTGAGCTACTTTGCGCTGCAGGTCGTGTCCGGCACATCTTTTGCCATTGGCTCGACGGTGCTGGTCGGTCTGTTCCTGTACGACATTGTCATGGTGTTTTACACGCCCTTTATGGTGACGGTGGCCACCACGGTGGAGGCCCCCATCAAGATCGTGGCGCGTCCGGTGGGCAGGCGGGCATGCTGGGGCTGGGCGACATTGTTGTGCCGGGCATCTACATTTGCCTGTGCCTGCGCTACGACCTGTACCAGCACTATGCACGCCAGATCAAGCACGTTGCGACGGCTCTGGCCACAACGGAGCAGGCAGGTAGCCAGCAGGACAAGGCTGCAGAGACAACGACAACGACGACGACAACGACAACGACAACGGCCACTCGCGAAGTCAAGGCGCCCTACATTGACCCGCAAGGACGCTGGGGCGACCGGCTGTGGACATGGACCGCCAGCCCAAAAACGCCCGGCCTTGCGGCTGCGCGCTTTGCCAAGCCGTATTTTGTCACGTCCATGGTCGCGTACGTGGTTGGTCTGATGGGCGCCATGCTGGCCATGCTCATCACGCGCAAGGGCCAGCCAGCGCTGTTCTACCTGGTGCCGGTGATGCTCGGGGCGACATGGGGCCGCGCAGCCCTGATTGGCGACCTCGAGGGCATGTGGGCCTACACCGAGGACCACTCACTGGATACCAAGGACGTTGTGGTGAATGTGGATGCGGACGGCAAGCCCATCAAGGAGGATGCGGAGGAGAGGGCCAAGGAAACGGAAGAGAAAAGAGCCGAGGAGGACGCCGGGGACGGGCGCGACGTGTTTGTGTTTTGCCATTCGGGCGCCACCGGAGACGGACTTTTTCGAAATGGACATTTGAGGAGTATACAGACATGCAATACAATACGAGAAACGCGAAACGAAAAACGAGAAACGAGCCTGCATTGTCACACTTGCAACAATAGTGTCTCTGTGAAAGGCATCTGCCTAGCAGGACCTTGATATGGACAGGCAGCACTGGCCGCATGACTTTTTGTGGCGGCAGCGAGGTGCTCTTGTCTCATAAGCGCGAGGCTATTATGTTGGACGCATATTTATCCAAAACTGTTGTGAGCAATGTCTCTTCTCTGCAACGGTAACCACGCGGGACAATCACCGGAAATCACCAAATCACCAAAACGCCAAAAGTGCCGACTGGCACACAAGAGCAAACAAGAATAAAAAAAACAAATGCCAACTCAATATAACTTCATAAATTGCGCAGGGCACACGAAGATCAAAGTAAAATACGATAGCTACTGGATAAGTAGGTGGTAGTAGTAGTAATAGTAGTAGCACAAAAGCGAGGCAGATCTCAAGAAAAGGAGAGCAGCGGGAACAAGGAGATAAAATGCCGTAGACCATGTCTCCCGGAACCAAACTCGGAAAGCAGAATCAAAGCGAGCACGGCGAGTCACTTCCAGTCAGCTCTGATGATAGCCTCTCGCTTGGTCGAGAAAAAGGAAAGCGATCTTTGTCCAGTCCAGCCCTGGGCTTCTTGCCCTCTGCCTCCCTTCTCTTGTCCTTCCATCCTTTCCGACTGCAGCATCTACAACACGAGTGGAAGGTAGCAAAAGGAACGGCAGTCTACGCTGCCGTCTTTCCCCTCGACTTTCCCATCTTGCTTCAGCCTCAACTCTTCGTTGAGCCCCCATCTCGCATATACCACACGCCTGCCATTGGGTCACCACCGCCAATTGTTGGGTCGAGAAAAGAAGACTGATATATATACCGGGTTTATTGATTCGGGCGTGGAGTTGTCGTGACCCGATGATGCAGGCAACAGTGGAGCGAGGTATCTCCAAACAGTTTTTGCGTTTGGGGGTTCATCCACCCCTTTCGCTCTCCCTCCCCTGGCCGTACCATGACAATGTATAGGAAAAATTCGCAAGAATCAAAAAACACCCACCCCTGCCATTCATCCATCCCATACCTTGAAAATCTGAAAAAATCAAAAGGAGACATAGGAAATCGCACATAAGAGAGACACAAAGCAGTTTAAGAAAAGGGAATAAGACAATGAGATTAACCCCTGGAAAATAGAGAAAGCCTGACCTCCCAAATTTGTTCCGTTAAATAATTGTCCGTTTGGGTGGTGCTGAACCGAGACCACGATGCATGGCAATAAAAGAGAAGAAAAGGTAAAAATAAATGAAATGAGCAAAGCACATGAGAGGTAATGAAAGAGGTAATAAAGAGAGTAAGAGTGACTGAAAAAAGAGCAGACACAGAAAGGCAAAACGCGAGTGGGGGAATTCGCTCCTTCGAATGCAGAATGCGCTTTTTTTCAAATTCTTTTTTGGGCAAACCCTGGCACCAAAAAGAGACAGAAAGAGAAAAAGGAAACTGTTGGACACAGAAGGAAAACAAAAAGAAATGCAACCCGTTGGAATGGGATCAAAATACGGGGTCAAACTCTCCTAGAAAGATCTAGAAAGACGCCAAGAATATTGTCTAAGCGGATCTCTATGGTCTTGAGAGTGCTCTCTATATTTGCCCCGGGTCGTGTTTTCATAAGCATTGTAAAGTGTTTGTACAGGCAGATAGAAGATAAGAGGTGGTGTAAGATGTAGTTGTTTGAGGCGAAGAAAGGAGGGGGGTTGCAAACTCCCTTCCTCTCTAGTTCAGGATCCCCTGCCACATGCCGGGACCGCAAAGACCGCTCATGGAAGGATGCTGCAGATCCATACCGTAAGAGCAGGTCGAGTCAGCCAGAAACGGCACCTGCCGACGTAGTGCGACAGAGCCGCTTCCGGCTGCCAGTCAGGGCAGACGCGCGCGAAGACACATTGAGATCCCGGTCTGTGGGGGCCACAGACAGCATCCGCTGCTGCTGCTAGCTGCTGCTGAACCGTCGCAGGCTGGGCCATGACCATCGCCTCGAGGCCGCAGTTGCTGGCTCCCGTGGGCAGACCGCCGCGAAGGAGGTCACGCACATTGTCCTGGAGGAACGACGCCTCACCCGACAAGGGACGGCTTCTCTTGAGGCTCGCACGGGACTTGCCGTTGTCAATGGGAGCAATGGGAGCAATGGGCGCAATGGGAGAAGTAACGTCGCCCAGGAACTGTTGCTGCTGCAGATCGGCCAGAGCACGTGCAGCAGCCGTCGCATCCACATCGCTCGAGCGGCGCATAGGGGCGCAAGCGTCCTTGCCGATCAGGCCGGTGTACATTCGTCTCGGGCGAGGCGAAGACGGCCGAGTTGCAGTCGTCGCCGCTGCCAATCTCGAAGCCTTCCGGACCACAGCAGGAATGTTGCCCGCAGCTCTCAGACCAAAGCAGCTCTTCTCACGCAGACTGCCGCTGCTGCACTGCTGCTTGAGGAACCGATGCCGCGCCTGAGTGTCCAGCTTGGGCAGCTGGCATTCGGCGCATTCATCAGCGACCAGGCAGAGGAAACAGAAGAAGAGCGCGAGACAAGCGACGAGTCCGAGATCAATGGATTCGGGTGACGAAGCCGTGGAAACAGAGTTGGCCAGAGACGAGCGGCGCGTAAGCATGGCGCCCACGGGCGAAACGGTCGAAGACAACGCCGACGAGGACGAAAATGCAGGAGGCCACCGGTCAAGAAACTGCGTGGCCGAGGCCGACGATGCCTGCGCGACCGCGAAGCACATCGAGGAGCGGCTGCCAGCCAGGATCTGAGCCGACGAGGGACCAGGGGCAGTAGCGGAACCAACAGCAGAACCAGCAGCCGAGGTGCAGTTGAAGATGCCAGACTGGGGAGGCGCAAGCTTTGGCGTGGGCAGGAGACCCAGGACCGGGGCAACGCGGCCGGCCACAAAGGATGTGGGCGTGGCAGGGCTGTAACTGCATGGCATACTGTTGCTGTTGATAACACCAGACATGGGACCGCTGATCTTGGAAGCAAGAGGGGTGTTGTTCTCGCTGGACACAGAAAGCGGCTGTCGGCGCTGGCCTCGGGCGACGAGCACATGGAGACAGGCGACAGAGCACCGGCGAGAAGCTGGCACGTGCTGCTGCGGCGAACAAACGACGGGCGTCGAGGGGCCAAAGAGCTCCTCGAGGTTGTCGAGGGAGGGCGACAGCTTCTGGATGAGCATGCGAAACTCAAAGCACTTGCGCTCGAACCCGTCGACCACGGCAGGGCCAGGGGAGGGAGGCATTTGCGGCGAGTTGAACTTGTTGACACACTCGATCCAGCGGTTGTAAACCTCGTTGGTAATGTGCAGGCGCCAGTTGACAGAATGCAGGAACGCGGTCTCGTTTTGGTTGATCTCGGCAGTGCTGAGACCCGAGATCTTGCTCCAGGCACGGGCCGAGTAGTTGCGGTCCTGCAGGTACTTGGACGCAAGGATCAGCGCAGCCAGGAACATGCGGCGACCACACTGCAACGCGCGGCAGGCGTGGCTGTCGTTGGTCTGCTCCGTAGTGAAGTTCTGGCTGGGCAGGCGCGGCTTGATCAAGACAAGGTAGTACAGGGCAACCTGCAGCGTGGAGTAGCTGGCGCGTGAGCGGCGCAGCGTCTCCTGGATGAAGGTGCGCAGGGGGAGCAGGTAGCTGCTGTTGCTCGAGCTGCTGGCGCTCTCGCCACGTCCAACAACCGACGACAGAGGCCAGATGGCCTGGACGATCTGGGTGGACGCATCTGAACAAAGGGGGAGGAATGTTAAGCGATCAAGAACAGGAAAGGGACGCTGTAAAAGAGCAACACGACTGAACGCAATCACCAAGATAAAACGGAGCTCTGCAAAGGAAATCATAACAGACAAAATGACGCAAAGAAATTGACTCACCGACAAGATGATCGACAAAAGTGGTTCTGCGATCAGACTGCCGAAGGAGAGAGGGTACAACGGCCGAGGCAACGCTCGACCGGCGCGGGTGCCGCCGCAGAGCCGCAGGGACACTCGTGCTCTGCTGCTGCTGCTGTTGCTGGAGGCGCTGAAGCTGTTGCTGTTGGGTCTGCCATGTGCGGGCCGCAGCAAGCTTGGCATCGGCTCCTTGCTGGCTGCTCAGGCACACACTGCCGTGGCTGCTGGCGCTGCTGACAGACGTCTGCGAAGAGACCGCCGAGAGGCAGTCGAACGAGCCATCGTCGATGCAGCTCTGGGACGAGGAGTCGGAGGAGCCATGTGACCAGACAGACGACTGCGAGGCGGAGGCGCAAGTCGCGATCGAGGATGAAGAGTAGGGGAGGGTGGTATGGCGCAGGCGGGGGTGGAGGGGGGCGAGGGGCGAACCATGTTCGTCGTCGCCCTGCATCTTGGGTGGGGGAGAGGTGGAGGGGAAGGGGAGGGCTGGTGTGAAGAAATATTAGTGTGTCGTGATGGTAAGTACTGTTATTGATGGAGGTTCGTGGTGGTGGTGTTAGAGAGGCGTGTAGAAGAGTATGGGCGCATGGAAGACGATGAAGCCTCCAGTCGCTGCCGTTGAGTCGAGAAGTGTTAACCGTTGGGAGCCGTAGATTGTTCGTAGACCTGAATCTCGCGCTTTTCTCGTAGTTCTCTCCTCTGCGGGCGGGTGCTCCAGGGTGGATGTCGAGGAGGCGCGCTCGAAGCGGAAAGGGACGTCGGGGAAGAGGGGGGGAGTATAAAGGAGAGTAGGTTGAAGCGAAACTGTTTTAGTAGACAGCGATGGCTTCACGAACAATCAGACCGGCAAAGGTCGACACAGACAGGACAAGGCAAGCGACTGGAGCAAGAGTATGTCTCGCAGCGATCATTGTTGGCCAAAGGATATATAGGGAAGAAGGAGTGAGAGGAGAGGGGGGGGTTAGGTGACTGCTCTTGGGCAAGGCAGCCGACCTAGATATGAGGGAGAGTGGGAGAGACGATGACAGTGTGGAGTGTCGTCGGCTGTGAGTAACTATGACTCGGCGGAGCAGGTCAAAAGCCGTGAAGTAGAACAGGAGACCGGGGAGCAAAGAACCGGGGGAGTTGGCAGTACAGAAGACGTCGGTTGGTGTGTGGACGCAGACAGGACAGACGTGCGTTCACAAATGGACCAGGTAGGAACACATGTCTTGATGAAGTGCTGAATATATGTTTAGAAAAAGAGAGGGGGGACTGTTGTCAAGCGATGATCCGGATGGATGTTTGGTTATGCACGATGGCTGCAGGTACGGGCTGCGATGATGGCCGTCCGATCGATCGCGGAGAGCCGAAGGAGAATGGGGGGGGAGGGAGCCTGGTGGGAAGCCTGTTGACGAGGAGAGGAAGTAGTTCGGATGTCGCGAGCGAGGTTGCCAAGTTGCAAGGCTGCGAAGCGGTTTGCGAATCAGGGACGAGGCGAAGCAGGAGGGGTGGAGGCGAAATAATTAGAGAGAGGGAGAGAGTATGAGACAGAATGACAAAGCTGGGAGAAAGGGACTGGAAACGAGAACACGAAAAAGGAAGGGAAAGTGAGCGGAGAGGCGGTCGTGATAAACAAAGCGGAACAGTCAAAAGGAGAGGAGATTCGAAGGAGGCCTATGACTCTTCGTTGGGCGAAAGAGACAGGTTCGACGATGGCGAGCGAAACCGGAAAACCTAGAAGGCGAGGGCGCGCGCAAAAGGAGCGTGGATGTGAGTATATGTGCCAGATGTGTCGCTGTGTCGCTGTGGCCTGTGATGGGTTTTTTTGCGATGACTCTTCCGCCCAAGTGGATGGAGAAATTGCCGTGAGTGGGAAAGGAGGGAAGCGAGAGAGTGGCGAAGAACAGAAAGAAAGAGCCACCCGCTTATTGCCGCCGCGTTGTCTGGCTCATCCTTGGCCGGGGCTGGATGGGGAGAAAAAAACGGAAATGGCTGGGGGGGGTGTAGCAAGTGCGAGGAAAGAGCGAGTGTGGCAGAGAGCAGGAGAGAAAAGTGGGTATCAGGGGGTGGCGCGAGTGACTTCGTCTCGCCCGGGGCCAGGTGGCTCCAGTTGCAGTTGGCAGGAGCAGTCGAAAAGGACACGAACAAACGAAAAGCGACGAGCGAAAACGGAAAGGGGGGATTAGGGGCGTGTTGCGTGTGTGTGTGTGTGTGTGTGTGTGTCAGAGTTGGAGGGGTACTTTGGGTGGGTCCACAATTTGCGTGCGTGGAAGCCTGGCCTTGGTGGTCAAGTGGCAAGATGACAAGTACCCCACAAACAGCAATGAACAAGGGAAACCAGGCAGGCAGTGCAGCACAAGCAGGGAAACTATGTACACAAAGCAATACAGGCAGAAGTGGAGGGGTTGCGACCGGAGTGTTTCTGGCGGTTTGGGAAAGTGCGCGAAAGGAAATTGGCAGATTGGCCCCAAAATGGCAATAGGGAGAGGATGAATAGGGAAAGAGACTCAACAGAGCGATCCTGCATGCAAAATCGTTCCTTCCGTCACCCGCTGCCCAGCTGACAGGCGCAGCAGGCAGGAAGGCAGGCAGGCAGACTGCTATGGCCTCACTGGGGGCACAGCACTGCCGTTGGCTAGCGGCCTACTCGTATTCGTAGGAGGGAAAATAGACAAAAAAAAAAAAAACCTTTGGACGAATCAGACAGGAACGGCCACGAACTCTTGTCTTGAAGAGGCAGCAGCGTGGCCAGCCAGCGTAAGGTGAAAAGGAGTCAAGGAGCCATCTTTGCACCTCGTGATAATGGCCTTGCAGGTGCCAGGTGGCAACAGAAGGACAACTTGTCGGGGGGACAGAGAGTGGTGGCGGAGGCAAATTGGCAAGGGCATGTTTTGGTGTGAAAAGCGCGTGGCGAAGACCAGCAGGCCAGGCCTGGGCCAGGCAGAACGAGACAGGACGAGGCCACTGTGGTCTGTGTGGTCTGTGAGGTCACGAACAGCGTCTTGTGCTCTGCAAAGATATGGAGCGATAGCAGTGGAGCAAACTGGAGCAACACGCTGTGGCAGGTGACCAGGCAGTGCTGGGAGAAACAGAGAAAATGGAATACGAGTAGAGGGAAACGTCACGATGGGTAAGAATGGGGAACGGAGAGCCGAGGGCGGAGAACGAGATAACAACGGCAACGGGATAAGATGAATGGAGAAGGAGAAGGACGAGATAGTTGAGACGTACTATTCAGGTCCTGGTTTGAAAACGTAATTTCTGACGAGCCAGCTATCTGTCGAGATGTCGAGATATGCTGATTTGAACTTTGGGAGAGGCAAGACTGCGAATTATCTGACAAAGGTCGAATGAAATGGAAATCGAGAATCGAGATAGAACAGCAAAGATACAAATCGGTACAAACAAGAACAAGTCGGATCGATGTTGTGGTCAGTGGTGGTTACGTTGTGAAGATTGAAAAAAAGTCGATGCAGTGGTTTTGATGGCAAGGTTTTGCTGTTTGTTGATTTCGTCTTAGTCGCAGGTGCAAGCAAAATGCCTCGCGAAAAAGACCAAGAGGAAAATGGCGGTCGAGGAGACGAGGTTGTCGATATCGATACAGGAACAACAAGGGAATACGGGTAAAGAAACGAATATGAGGACAGAGAACAGCTGGAGGAGACGGAGAAAATCAGGTGCTTCAAAGTAGAACCACTTTCTGTTTTTTTTTTTCTTTTGTTTTCCGTGTTCTTTTTTCTTTTCTTTCGCGATCCTAGTTGGTCACCCGAACATGGCTGCTATTTCGATAGAGAGCGATGGAAGGGCTGGGGTCGAGTCGAGAATAGGTGAGCCGGTGCAAGACAAAAAACAAGTAAAGAAAGCAGAAGCAGAAGAGCAGAAGAAAACGGGTAGAGGAGGGAAAGAGGAACAAAGAAACCTCGAGAGCGAAGAGAGCGGGCAGACGCCAGTTTTAGTGAGAGCAGGATTGCATATCCAGAGGATCGAGCGACGAGTGAGGGGCCTATCGGCGAGCAACATGCAGCCTCTCCCCCATCTTGCGGTCGCAGCGACTGGCGTTTGACTGGCCCGTCACGTCGTTCCATTTACAAACATTTACACATCCTCGGATTGCAGGACTCCATTCTGCAGCTTTCTGCCACAGCCAACGACAATGGCCCGCCCAGTACCACTTCCCTAGGTGGCATTGCGTGCAAAGGCTCAGAGAGCTAGAGGCTTGCTTTGAAAGTGTCGGTGGGAACAAAGGAACAGCAATACTACCCTGGCGGACAACACACAGAAACGCAGAAGAAAAGGGCCCAGTTCCATCTCGTTGGAGCTGCGAGAAGAGATACAAAACTGGCGATGCAGACATATGGGCGAATCTGCAATGAAGACCGCGGCAAGCCCTCCTCCTCCCTCTCCAGACTCGACGAATCCCAGGACGGGATGAGCCATGGTCCCACGCAAAGCAGATGCAGTCTGGACAATAAATACGAAGAGGTCATTTGTGAGCGGTCTCTCTCGTCCTCTTGTCAGACCGTTCATCACCACATCACCCCTCCACAGAAACCGAGACCCCACCTTCTCGCACTGCTTGGCTGCATTCCTTCCTCTTTTAGCATCTGACTGGAGCCGGGGCGGTAGAGGGGACACATTGAACGAAAAGCAACGCACTCGTTCTTTCCTTAGCTTCATTCTGGCGTGCTTCCTCTCTTTTTCGAATGCTTCCTTGCCTTCCTCTCCCGGCATTGCTGCCTTGTCGACACCGCTTTACCAACAATCCGGGCGTTTTTTCTGCGCTTTTTGAGAGACATCAATCTTTGGCTAAGGCGTCTTCTTTTTTGTCCACGATTTTTTTTTCTTCTTTTTCTTTTACACACCATGACATCGGTCAGCCCTACCGTTCATGCTCGCAAGGTTGGCTCGCTACCTTAACCGCCTCGTCGGCCTCGTCGGCTCTTCTGTTGTTTTTCTACGACGCCACTCCGTCCGGAGTATTCTTTTTGGGACTTGGGCTCCAAACCGACTCCACCCTTGCCAGAAATCGACCGCTAGATTTCATCCCCCATGTACCCAAAGTGGGCGGTGGACAACACGCCAAAACCGGTCAAACAGCGCATCCGGGACCAGTCGTGAAAACAAATACATGCATACGTGAATAAACTAAACAGAAAGAAAACACCTCGCTCTGTCGGTCAGCAGGGAAAGGATGTCACGAGGAGTGAGGAGGATCCTGCACCAACCAGCAGCCAAGGTGTCTGCGGGCTATTCTGTGAGAATGCAAATGAGACGTGTTTGCCTTGCAGGCCGTCTGCCTTTCTCAAGCCCTTCCCCTGGTTTGGCCGGATGCGGCCTATTATCAAACACACGAAGCGCAGGGAAGGATGACGACAAAATCTGTCTCTGGCTGGGGGCCGGCGTGCTTTCACAGCCCTGCCTTGCCCTGCCCTCTTGGCTCAGCCGAATTACCAGCTGGTACTCTGAGAGGGACAGATAGCGGGGTGAGGCTGTGAAGTTGGACCCCTAAAGCAGTGCGCACCAGTGACGGAGATCCCTTGGAGGCGCAGCCTTTTTGGGGTTTGTCTTTTTGGAGCGGAGTGTGCAGGCGTCTCAGACCCAGCTGGACTCGTCGCCCGACTGACGCAATTAACTATGCATTTTCAAGAGGGCGGCATCGAAAGGGAGAATTAAGGTAGCTGAATGTCCAAAAATATCACAAGGAGCAAAAAGAAGAGAAAATGTATAATGTGATCCCCTTTTTTGGCCTTTCAGTTTTTCGCGCGTCCCTCTATGTCGTGATCTGGCGGTGACAGCCGACTAGGCTTACCATGGGCCGCAATATCGGGTTGGTTGTACGAACGAAGCTGAGAGCATTAGATGTGTTGAAAGACGACGGCTGAATGGCGTGTTGCCTTGCCCGGCGAGCCAGAGCCGTCCAATACGAATGAAGAGATTGCTTTTCTGTCCAAGCCCTTTCCAAATGGTATTTTATTTTATTTCCATCGTCGATCTGCTCCTGTGCCGTCTCGGAAGAGTCCAAATAACAACCCCGAAGGTTACCAAGTTTGATCACCTACGCATTGGAGTCCTCAAGCAGCTCTGGGTTTCCTCTTGGCCCCCAAGACATCCATGCTCACAGTCACATCATTCATCATTCGTGCCCTGTTCTGTGTGTGCCCCGAGACGTTGTAAATAATAAAATAACTGGTCAGCGAGGACCGAGGGGCCAAAGAAAGAACTGTCAGCCAGCTGGCGGCGAGCCGGTAGCGAATAGAAATGGGTGTGTCGTCTTTCTTGCGCCCGTTCAGAGTCTCGCCGACGCTCCTCGCCAAGGCATCCCATCCACACCATTTCGCCGGAACAAACAGCTCGCCATCCCTTTGAAAAAAAAAATCGCACAAAAAAACTCATTATATGCATGTCTTGTGCAAAATATGGATAGCAAACTTCACATGTCCCGCACTTGTGTCGTCGTGCTCTTGTCGCACAGGGTACACAATGTCTCTTGTCTGTCAGAGGGACAATATTTTCACTCCTCAACTCCGACAAGAAGAACCACGGCTGGAAAATGTACTCTACATTGTTCAACGTCTTACACACAAACTCGGGCGGTGCCCTCACCATATTGCACACACCCTTGCTCTCGGAGTTCTAGGCAGATGCGCAGGGCCCATGAGATGATGGCCTGGCCCCACCGCTTCTGGAAGGTCAAAACGGTGAGAGGGGTGAGGCTGGACGGTACCAGACGCTTTTATTTGTGCCTTTGCTGTCTTTCAGTTTCTTTTTTTTAAAAAAAAAATAGCCAGCTCGTTTTTATTCCATGGAAGAATGAAAATAAAGGACACAGCCATATGCTGTGGATAATGTGCGTCATATGGATAAAGACTATACAGGCGGAAGAGAAGGCTTCGAGAAGAAGAAGCACACGTACACAATGTCTCTTGTCTGTCAGAGGGACAAAACTAAACGGGAGCCATCACGAACAGAGTATCAGCCCAGTAACAGGGCGCTTCACAATCTCGTGGGAGACAATTGTAGGCGCCTCGCATCAATTTTCCGCTGGGTAATACTGGCGCGCAATTTGAGGTCGTCGATATTATCTTACTATGACGTTGCGTCATACGGCATTGGTGGCCAGACCCTGGAGCAGAAAACATTGTTGTATGAATGGAAGTGGAAACCCTTCATTGGCGCTGAGCCAAAGCTGACAGGAAGACCGTGCCACGCTACTCATGGGCACTGTGTAGGCAAAGAGGTACATTACTTCCACAGAATTCTGTACCGTGCGGAAGATACCGTGGCGTATCCACAGTGAAATTGTATATATTCTCACTGTAGTATGGGCCGGACGTGCCGGCCCTCTCAACGTCTGCCAGCTGCCAGTCGCGAACACGAGTTTGTGAACATCCTCACACTGAACACCGCGGTCTCTTCATGTCCAAAGTGCAGGCCACAAACACGACGCGTTGCCAGAGCCAACCGCCTCCTGACTGGCTTTGCTTTGGAACCTGCGTTGTTATGCAGGTCATGCGTGCCAGGCGAGGGCCGAGGAGGGCCTCTTGGGCCTTGTGATATGGGCCGCTGAGAGCAAGTAAATAAAAACAGTACCCACCAGACCAGAACTCGACATGCAGAACTGAGCACAGAGGCCAACCGAGTTTTTGAAATCCCGAATCCGAGGTCGGAGAAACTGGCCTGTCTCGATAAACGGCTTGTTGTTGTTTTCTTGGGCCTGTGAGGTGGATAAGGGGCCCAGAACAGAGGCAGAGGAGAGGGGAGCTGGCAGGTTCGATTGATGGAAGAGTATGGAACTCAAAATAAGTCACTGCCTCGCTTCGTTTCCTTTCCGTCCACGCGCAAGGGAAAAAAAAGATCTGTTTGCGACGCGTAATAGCGAACAGCTAGCTGGGAATATGTTGGGATTTGGCGGCCTGGCCGCTCGCTGTCAAGGCTCGCCGTAAAAATCCCGCTAAATTAGGAGATTCCAGGGACACGCCCGCTAATGAGCGACACGATCCAAAGACGCTTTGGCCGGAAACGATAGGTGCGGCGAGCCACCAAGAGACTAGGCGTGAAATAAAATACGACCAAGACGAGGCCAGCAAAAAGGGGGACAAAGAAAACCCTATGAGAATGCAGACCAGCTTGCAAAAAATTTGCCAAAAATGAGCGTGCTCCTGCCCGTCTACGACTGTACTCACACTACAAATACTTGTACATACAAATGCGTACAAGTAAGAACGCGTGAACCCCCGTGCTACGAGTATGACTATTAGTGCTGCTCTCTTCTCGCTGTAAAGCTTCCGAGGATATGCCAGGCCATCAGTCCGCAGTAAGGCACACAAAGCACACGCCGACAACGGAAGCCGGAATATCATTACGAGTAGAGCATGACTCCCTTCTTAGGACCGATTTGAAGCCTTGCCCGTGAGCCGAAAACTGAAGACAGCTCTCACGAGATCTGCCCCAAAATCACGGGATCGGCTGAATGGCTGTTACAGAGGTCCCCGCCAAAGAGGTGCCAGTCCACAAATGAAAACCGTCTGTCAGGCTGACTCATTTTAGCAGCTACTCTCTGGGAAAGTGCAACCGCCATACCTCTTGCCCTCACGCTCATTCCACTAGCCCGAGTTCGCCCGGCCCTTCCTTTTCCAGAGGACGATGCTGTAAAAGTACCGAGTTAACAAGAGACTTTATGCTCGACAAAGGTGTCAACACGCAACAGTCACTCCATTTTGGTTGGCTCTCTGCTGTCATTCGCAGTATTCCTGCGGTGAAAAACATGTTTTGCGGGATTCAATTGCCCAAGGTGGAGAGATTCTCTGCCATCCCCAGTTGTTGTCCCAGACTGGTGCAATGCTCGTATATCGTACAATGACAAGAAAAAATCACAGTTGTCAAGGAAAACAAGGCCATGGATGAGGCTCTTTCTTGCTTGCCCGAGGCATTTGTGTGTTCACGGTAAAACCGCTGGTAGCCATTGTCGTGGCAAAGAGCAATGAAATTTGAGGCTGATCGGGCTGCGGTTGCCTAATCAGGGCGTTTTATTGTGGACAAGAAAAATTAAAAGCAGAGTCCGGCGGTTTGATACGCCTCTCGCCTCGATGTGGCTGCTCAGAAAAGCAGGGCACCAGATGTGAGGCTTTTTTTTTTCTTTTCTCTTTCTTAAACCGCAACGGAGTTGCAGCGAGGCTACCGGAGATGAACAAGACAGGCGATTTGCCAGTTGTGCAGAAACATGGGCTAACTGGGTGAGATGCAGGCGGTGAGGATGAAGAATGGGGGGAGGGGGACGAACAAATGTTGCACTTTTGTATTTTGAGCCCCGGGCGAATGGTCTCTTCCATGTCAGCCATCGATACACTGGCTGACGAGGCTTACATTCTGCTGCAAGCTCCTAGACCTTTTTGAAGGCTTCCTTTGGCTTTCATGAGACTACGATACGGGTGCGGTCCATCCGAGGTCGTGCGGCAGGCTGTCAGCGAGCTCGAGCCTTCCTGAGACCCGTATGTAAACAAAGGTTATTGAGCCTTGTGTCGGGAGCTGCCAGGCGAAGGATTGAAAGATTCTATTCATCCAACAGGATACACTCGCGAGCACAAAACATGGGAGACGGCGTTGTGCCATAATATTTGTTTACATATCAAGCTTCATCGTCGAGTAGTCGACCACCGGGGACTTAATGCTGTTCACTTTACCTTAAGCTGCATTTGTCTAGATCATTAAATTTTGTCTTTGAAATACACATGTACTCGCTCAATATTACCGCCAATATCCATAAGAAAGTTTTTGCGCGTAAATGGGTTCTAGGTCTTGAGTGGCGACAAACAGATCAGTAAACATCAATATCATTGCAGCCATGGCACTTTGTTGTTAATATTCACATTTATGGGGGGGGAAGGGGTTTTTATTCCCTGGAGGTTTATAAATATAACTTGGTTTTTGTTTATTTTCCAGAAAAAGATTAGTTTACCCTAAGCAAAAAATGAACTTGAAAATAAAAGGAATAAAGAAGAAAAATATTGATTATTATTATTATTATTATTATTATTATTATTCGCCTTTCTCAGCCAGTCCTGGCTATTGGCGTCTAGCTAGATAGAACCCTCCTGGGGAAAAACTACCACAGAACTAAGTGTGCAAACTTTCTGGTTTGCGGGAGCGCATAGTTGTCAGACAAATAAACAAGCAACTAAAAACAAGTGCAACAAAATAAAATAAACAGAATGAAACAACATAAACAAAGGAGATAAAAGGTAGGTTGCGGGTGCGCTTGTTAGGTTGGTGGCGGAGACCGTTCGAGCTCCTTAGCCAGGCTGTACTCCGGGAGTCTGTCGCTCCGGATAAGCCAGCGGAGGAGTGGCCTAGCCGTGAGGCCGGTCTGCAGGCGGCGGTGTAATTCGTCGGGGGTCCGGGGCCAGTCGGCCGGCCGTGGTGGTGTTTCGGTGCATGTTAAAATTATGTGCTCGGCCGTCTCTTCCTCGGCGCCGCAGGGCAGTCCGGAGAGTCAACGGCTTGGCGCCGGAAGAGGTATGCGCGTAGGCCGATATGGCCGGTGCGGATTTGAGTGAGGAGGCTGCTCTCCGCCTTTGTAAGGTGGAGGTGGCGGCGCCGGACGGCCTGGGCGGTCCAGCACGGTGTTTGCGTTGCGTGTGATGTTTGGAATCGCCTTACCGGATCCTTTGCTTCATCGCGATACTTTTCGCTTTCAGTCCAACGGGTCAAGAAATATTGATTAAAATCAACATATAAATCTGCCATGACATCTATTCTTACAAGTACGGGCAACAAAGGCGTGTCACATAATCATCCTGGTCCCTGTACACATGTTGCTATAAACAATCTGCATTCTATGTAGTACAAAAGATCGCAAAGCCGTCAAAAGATCGCGTGACTTGACGCGTCAAATTAAAAACCAGACGACATATTTTCAAGTCACGCACGTTCTCTGCGAACTTATGAAATGACAGGTTAAAGCAAAGCAAGAAGATCCACAGAGCACAAATCCGGAAACATGTCTGTCCATATAGTGAAGCTCACGCCATCATCTTTCTCCACCCGTATTTGCAAAATCAAGCTGAGAAAGAAAACACGATTTTTTTTGCGCCTTCAACGCGGCTGAATAAGAGAACCTTGAATAGACGAGACGGAAAACTGCAAAAACCCAGAGCATGAAACGCGATCAAGACAAAAACACAGGTAGAGGTACAGTAGGAAAGATAAGACAAGGAAATTAACAGAGATGTGGACAAGAGAACAAATGGCGCGAGTCAAGATACACGCTTAAATCCCTTGAGGATCTACATGATCCAAATCTGTCGATCGTTTGTCCACCTAGTTCGCGGCAACCTCCTCCGTGGCCTGCGCGTTGCCACCGTCCTTGAGCTTGAGGCCCTCCTCGGGTACTCGCTGTTGATATTTGTTAGCATCCTGTGAACTGTATACGAATAATGAAAAAAAATGGGGTGAGAGAAAAAAACGTACGGGAAGTCTTCTTAAAGTACTCCTCGACAGCCTTGAAGCTCTCCTTGTCCTCCTCGGTGCTGAGGAAGGAGATACCTGCACCGTTGGTACCGAAACGACCGGCACGGCCAACACGGTGCTGGTACGTGGCAACCTCCTTGGGCATGTCGTAGTTGATGGCCAGTTGATGCGCTCAAAGTCGACACCACGGCCGAAAATGTCCGTGGCAACGCAGACGCGGAGCGTGTCGCCCTTCTTGAACTTCTTGTAGACGGCATCACGCTCGTCCTGCTTCATGTCACCATGGATGTAGCAAGTAGGAAGTTGAACTTCTCCAGAACCTTGGACAGCTGCTCAGCACGGCCACGGCTCTTGACAAACACCATGACCTGGTTGATGTCCAGCTGGTCAAGAATGTCCACAAGCTTGCGGATTTCTTCTCCTCGGGCAAGAAGATGTGGAACTGGCGCACACCATCAAGCGCAAGCTCGACGTGGTCCTCTACAAGGTGCTCCGTGGGGTTCTGGAGGAACTTGCGGCAGATGGGCAGGATTTCTTGGGACAGAGTGGCCGAGAACATCATGACCTGCTTCTGGCGAGGAGTGGCGCGGAAAATGTCCTGGACATCACGGCGCATCTCTGTAGGAGGGTGTGGTTAGCACATGCATATCTACATATCGGTGCTCGAGACAAAAAAAAGAGTGAAAAGGGGAGGAGTTATAAACATACCCACACCCTCGAGCATCTTGTCGCACTCGTCCCAAGACGAACATGCGGACGCTGCCGAGGCGCAGGTGCTTGTCACGGACCAAGGCGTTCAGGCGACCGGGGGTACCGACAACAATGTGGGGGTGCGTCTCCGGGCTGCGGAGGGTGGCAATGTCCTCGGTAACCTTGGTACCGCCGTAGAAGACGCTGGTGCGGACCTCGGGCATGTACTTGGAGAAAACGGTTGTACTCGTTGCGGATCTGGAAAGCCAGCTCGCGCGTGTGGCACAGGACGAGGACCGAGCACTCGCCGTCGACGGCTCGATCTGCTGAAGGGTAGACAGCACGAAGATCGCCGTCTTGCCTGAACCAGACTTGGCCTGGCAGATGATGTCACCACCGATCAGGGCCTGGGGAATGCATGTTTGCTGGACTGTTTCAAGGGTTCATTCGTATGTCAGAAATAAAGAAGTCTTTGAAAGATGGAAATGGGAGACACGAGACGCGCGAGTGTAATGTGGGATCGTGGGCGAGGCCGAAATAAAAGTGACGGGGACTGATGCTGGAGAGTGGATAAAAATGTGTGTCTGTGAGAGAGAAAGAGAGACAAAAGGGTCGTCCACCGGCGCAGCAAGAACGGGACAGATACAGCTCTGAGGTCAACCTTTGAGACAGATATCAACCTATTCAATCAGCAGTCGCACCGCAGAACGGGATGCTCGCTGGTAGGAAAGCGACGAGTAGACAAAACAAAGAAAGCCGCCAGTTAATGGCTTCGCCATCGTGGATGTGCAAGTAAACCTCTTTCTCCGAGTCCGTTGCCCATGTGTGTCGTACATGCATGCCCGCCTATTCGCACGCAAAGTTTCCCTCTCGTTTTACGGAGAGAGATACAGCGCAGCAAAGCAGACAAAGTGACGTTTCTGTCTCATTCTGGGACACGTGTTCCGGGAACCCGGAACCAACCGCAATAGCACATCGACCTGAACCGGCTTTCTTCGCATGCCACGTAATCAAAGCCACAGGCAGTTCTTGTGAGAGGAGTTGTGGCCCAGTCGTTGAGGTTCACTTCCATTCTCTCGTGGGACGTCGAGGTCCTCACATGCGTCGTCCATAGAAACCAGCACCCGCATGTACGGATGCGTCCCAAGCAGCCAGCCAAGGGTGGGTGTATTGTATGGTCGAGACGTCCCTTCCCAACAGGGACGTTGGTCACATCCGACGCGATCTGAGGCATATTTCAGCACTCGGTGATCCGTATCGAAGCGAACAGAGTGCTGCCAGTGCGCCAGTTGCAAGCCGGAAGCGAAGCAGTAGCCACCGCATGAGCCGTGACGAGCGCAGCTCTGCTTTCAGCGAACAGCCGAGTGGCTTGGACTTTAGGGTCATCAAGAAAGAAGCTATCACCGCGTACTTTCTCTATCTCCTGTTCAAAGAGCGCTGGGATTTTCGTCTCGTCTCTCGATGCAAGCCGAAGCAGTTCGAATGCCCTCTTGGATATCCCTCTGAGATCCTTCCATCTTTGTCTCTTGCGTTTTATTCTGTCTTTGCTTTCGTGCGACGATGGACGGAGCCGGTCGAAATCTCTCTCGGGAGACATCTTTCTCTCTTTTTTTCCTTCTCTCGAAAAATGGGCGAGGTCGCAAACAAAGGGAGTGTGGGTGATGGAAGGGAGATGACGTGCAAAAAAGGTAACGAAAAAAGAAAGAAAATGCTGGGAAATTAATGGTGCCTCTCTCTTTCTTGAGAAAGCAAAGGACTAACCATCCGAAGGATGTTCGAAACCGCAGTCGGCGGTGGCGCGAATGAGCTCCGGCTTGAGCAGAAAGTCGCGGAACGTCGTCGAGTAGATGCCGACATAGCTGCCGTTCTTGGCCGTTGGCGTTGTTGCCCGAGTCGGCGGCAGCCTCCGGCGCGTCAGCGTCAGCGTCAGCGCCCTTCTTGGGGCGGTGGTGTTGTTGAGCTCGTCGTCGGAGTAGTCGATGAAATCCTCTTCGGGAGCAGACATTGTGGCTGTTGGGTTTGCTGTGAAGCGAAAGAAAGAAAAGGGTTAAAGCGTCGTAGGAAGGAGGGAGACGAAGGTGGTAAGAGGCAAACGGAAACTGAGAGCAACCGTCTGCTGTTGATATTGTTGCTGTTGTGTCGTAGAGCTCAGCAAAGAGATCAAACGAAACAACTTGTGACGCCGTGATGCAGTTGTTCGCAAAACAGAAAAGTTGGTGACGCAGGTGGAATTGTGTCGCAGAAAACGAAGAGTTTCGCGATCAGATGGAAAAAAGAATCGAATAGGTATAGTGAAGAAGTAGAAATCGCAAGGCAACACGAATCGGGGCTGAGTTGTGTTGAGCTCGTCGTCGGAGTAGTCGATGAAAAGAAACAGAGGGAAGATGAAGAGGGAGAACAGGCAAAGGCGACGCAACGGTCAGGGGCGACCAGGTGGACAGGGTGGCTTAGCCTGGGTCAATAATGATCCGCTTCCGGAGCGCTGTTTGGAATTCTCGCTTTTTGCCACCTACACGTGATCACACACACGTGATCATGTATGACTAATCTCATTGAACTTTCATGAAGCTCATCTTGAGAAGCTTGGAAAATTCTCATCTCGTGTCTCATCACAGCCAAGCTTGGCCCCTGACAAGCACTAATATGGCCAAAGCGAAGGGCGCTGCAGTAGCGCCGACTGTGGCCAACCGGCCCGCATACTCAAGAGTGTCGTTTCTCTTCCAGGCAGCAGCTCTTCTCGCCGGGACACAGCCACCAAAATCAGCTATATTCATCATCAGCAACAACAACAACAGCAGCAGCAGGAGCAGAAGCAGCGGAAAACAGCAGCAGCAGATGGTGCAGAAGCCGCCGTCCCACTACAGGGAATGGCCCGCCGCCTCCTGACACAGATGCGCTCAGTCTCGCGCAAGACGAACATGCGTGTTGCGTCCGGCGATGAAGCACCGCGTGTGCAAATACTGCGACACGTTGCTGGTGGAGGGCACGACTTGTGTTTCTGTCGTTGGAGAACCAACAGCCGGGTGGCCGCAAGCCGTGGGCCGACGTGTTGACTGTGACTTGCACAGCGTGTGGGCAGAGCGCGGCGCTATCCCGTCTCGGCGCCTCGCCAGCCACGGCGGCCAAGCTCGAGCGGGCGCGGCCAAAGACGCTGGAACTGGGCCGGAAGATGGCGAGGTCAGTGGCAGCGACGCAGCAGCAAACCAAGATGATAAGCCCAAAGACCCAGCAGCAGCAGCAGCAGCAGCCCAAGAAAGGGAAGCGCAAGAGAACCAAGGGAAAGCAGGGAAAAGAAGCAGGACAAGCGGCAGCACACCGTGGTGGTGGGCAGGGCAAACACCAGAAACCGGCCGGCGGCTTTGCAAGGAAGAACGGCCCAGGATGAAACGGATATGTATGACATGATGTTATGGGTGAACACAGCACACCACCGATTCCAGTTCCGACCGGTAAATGCACCGGCAGGACGCCTCTGTGCCCCTCGTGGCAGCACAAGGCTACCTCGCTGATCCGGTGGCCATTCGGCGGAGTTTTGCAGCAGGCCTCATAGTCCATTCAAACTGGCCGCTCAACGATCGGAATCTAGGCCTCTAGACTCCACGGAGCGGCCGGACGCACAGCGGGCATACGCTTGAGGCACCGGGCATCAAGGCCACAGGAAAACAAGAAAAACGGCCACAATTGCCTTGGGCGTATATGAATACTATATATTATATCCAAGTCACGTCACATATTCTGTACATTTTATTACTACGGTTAGACCATGATAATTAAAAAAAACACACATCCAGTAAAGATTATGCAATTTCGTTTCATCTGCGGGTATCATAATTCGTGTCCTCCTCTCGACAATCTGTCGTCACTTCCTTACTGGCGGGACTCCTTGCCGCCGTCCTCGCCCAAGACCTTGCTCGCCGCCATGAATCTAGATTGTTAGTCTGCGCACAAGGCGAACGATGCTAAAAGGAGAGGGAAGGGGGAAGAGAGGGAAATCCCTACAGGCCGCGTGCCAGCTGCCGAGCTCGCGCAGGTAGGCTGCCTGCGCGGCCGTGACGCGCACGAGGCTGTCGGTGTCAGCCAGGTGCCCTGAGAGCATGCTTGAGCTGCGACTGGAGGTGGGCCTGGAGGGGGGAGTGGTGGTTAGCAGAGAGAAAGAAGCAGACAAGAAGCAGACATAGCGACGCACAAGCTGCCGGGCCTTGACGGTGGAGCCGGACGCGGTCGCCGTCGTTGTCGTGGCCACCGTCCGCGCCGTGTTGAATGTTGCTATGGGCTGGGTTGTTCATCGTGGTGGTGTTCGTGAGAGGTTTCTCGGTTGAGGTTGTGGACATCCAGTATATAAGAGAATATAAATAAGAAAGATCATTGATGTTGGCGGCCCTTTCTTTCGTTTAGGTGTTGTTGTTTACGCGTCTGTCGCGTTTAGCGCATTTTCCGCGGGGTTGTGCTACATGCAGGTGGCGTTTTAGTGGCGGGGCAGCCTCCAAAAGCACTAACAATGCGCCACAGCCTTGTCAGACCTCATGGTGCTCTGCGTGTATTACTGTTGTAATTCGTATTACTTACATTCGTAAGATCAAAAAGAAGAGTTGAAACAGCTCAAATATTAAGCATGTAAAATATATTTTGCATCACACTTGGCGCATATTAGCATGGCTGGCGACGTTGAGTCATGGACATTCTCGAACAAGAGTCTACTTTTCAAACAATAAAAAAGTTCCATGCTTGTAAAGTCATAATAATTATCATTTTAATTAGCTTCTCTTTCACCAACGCAAAGAGCCACTTTTAGCCACTTCTAGCCACTATTGTGACTTTAAAAGAGACAAAGCACGCATATAAGATATCTTGATACCCAAAACAACATGGCAAGAGGGGCACCCCAAGTATTTAGAACGAGGTCAATCCCCACAGCACATCAACAGGGAGGAGAAAAGGAGTGAACAAAGAAAAAAAGAAAAAGAAACGCAATGCCTTTTGCATTAGGTACCATTTGTTTGTGTGTATGCTATATGTGTGCACCGTCTTAATGGAGGAAGGGCAGGGCACGACCAGGATAAACAATGTGAAAAAAAGAAAAAAAGAGGGAGAATTTTGTGACAAAGGAGAGATAGAGAAAAGAAGACATTATAACAAAAAGAGAAAAAAGGAAAAAGACAAAAAATAGAACCAAGGTTTAATAGAAACCATGAAACAAATCCCACTACCTCTCTTGATGCAAGTATTACCAGAACAAACAAAACAAATCCAAAACTTGGTAAAGGTGACAGAGGAAACAATGAGAAATCGACACCTGCTGCTTCGTCATCCACAATAATGATACGCTATGTACTGGGAAAGGTTTCCTTTTTTTCTCTCGTGGGATGGGTTATGAGAAAATAAAAAAACCTCTCTAAGAATATGTCTGTTGCGTGTGTGTGTGTGTAGAAGAGGGAGTTTATAGGGAAAAAAAGAGAGGGTAAGCGGAAATATAAGACAAGACCGGCAATGAAGTGCGAGCAAGCAACAGACGACACATGTCCGTCTTTTTTTGTCGTTGACCGGCTTCTTGGCGGGAAGGGGGAGGGAGGGTTCCGTAGCAAAAAAGATCGAGGCAGTTACCGGACGCCAATGGGCTGGTTGCGGTCCGAGACTGCTCTGGCTGCTGTTGGCCGAGGGCTCCGAGCTCGAGGTGGCTATCACCACTGCCCGCGCTAGCACTCGCACTTCCCGTCAGACTTCGCACATTTTTTCCTGAAGGCGGCTGAAGAGGGCTCACCCCGGCGTGTTGTTCGACTTGGTGCGGCGCAACGGCATTGCCGTGGCCAGGTGGGTAGCGCGGGACGGGCTGCCGGACACCGTCAGGGGGCGAGGACGGCCGTTCATCGGGGGACCGGCGTATCCGCCCGGGGGCGATGGGCGACCGTTGATACCGCGCGCATAGACGGGCTGTACGGCGTGCCAGGCGACTGGCTTGTCCGGCGCGGGTAAGGGCCGCCATGGGGCCGCTGATCGAGCCCATTGGTCCCATATGGCCCATGGGGCCCATAGGCGGGCCGTTGGGGCTGCACCATTGTACTGGAGCTCATCCAGGCGGGAAGCAGTCAGCGAGTTGGTTCTCGACCCGCCATCTGACCCCGGTCGACATTGGCGTATCTGTTGGAAGAGCACGACAACAACGGGTCGTCAAAGATGTTCGAGTGCACAGTAGGCACTTGATCGATAATCTGGCTCGAGCGATTCCGGCCGAAACTAGGGCGGAAACGGCTTTCCTCTAGACGGAATGGAGCCCAGGTCGCTGTTCTTGCGGAACTGCGCGCTGTTCGTATTGTTGCCGGAAGCCTTGCGGTTCTTCCGGGACGTGACGCTCATCATGTCAAAGTTGTCGGCATCGATTGCTGGGCATCGGGGGACCGGACATCATGCCGGGTCAAAGTAGTCATCATCCTCATCCTCGTCATCATACACGCCAATGGCCCCGCCGTTTCGAGAGGGAGGCGCGCCCCGTCTCTGTTGGGGTGGCGGTGCTGGGCCGCCCCTGCGCATGCGCATCTCTTGTTCTTTCAAGGCCAGTTCGCGCTGGCGAGCTGAAGCTCGCGCTCGCGCATAGCCAGGTCTGAGTCCTGGGCGAAAGGTCCCTGGCCACCCTCAGGGCCGTCGTTGTACAGGACCAGATGGCTGAACTCCTCCAGATCTGCACCTTCCATCGAGCCTCTCCGGACTGCTGCCGAGACTGAGGGTAGCCGTTCGGTGGACCAGGGCGACCAAAGCCGTTGGGACCGCCACCATTCATGGAGATTGGCGGACGGCGGCCCGGGGGGCCACCTTGTGAGGGATTGCGGCCTCGTGGAGGCGGCCGTTCATGCCGTTCGGTGGCATGCCGTTAGCCATGGGCCGACCGCCGTTACTCTGGACAGACATCCGCGACAGCATGTTACCAGCAGCTGTGGTGAGCCTGGGGGCGGACCAAGGGATCGCTTTTTGGCCGCGACTGGTTGACAATGTTGAGGTTGTGGAGAATAGCGTACAGCGACTCGATGCGGGGACAGCAATACCGGCTTCTTGTGCGAGCCGGATAGGCGAGCCCAGGTACGTCTCGACCTCCATAGGCCGTCTGGCAATGAAATCCTGCCACATGACGCTTTCCGACGCCTGCGGCTTGGTCATCTCGGCAATGGTCTCTTCCTTGAACTCGGGAGAAAAGTTGCAGCCTTGCGACTTGGCAAGCGCCAAAAGCTCGTCGAGGATACCCAAGATCATCTGTCGCACGCCAACCTTCTCAATCAGTTGCGTGTGGTTTGGTGTCTCGAAAAACAACGCGTCGTGGTGTGGAATGCAATGGGACTAAATATAGTAGCCACGATTAGCTTTGCAAAGACAGGACAAGGAAGAGAGAAGAGGAGAAGAGAGAAGAGAAGAAGGGGGAGCCTGGCAGCTGGCAGTACATACCCCATGAGTCTCTCTGTACTGCTGCTGACGGATGTTTGTCGAGACTTTGCAGTCAACTCTGGCCAGAACGTCATGTCATGGCAAGGGCCTGAGCCATATCTTCGCGAATGGTCTGGGGATCCGGTTCGTTTTGGCTTGTTTGTTTGGGCCGACCCAGATTCTCCGTCGAACCCTTATGTTCAAAGTCACTGGCGCCAAGCTGAACGACCTCTGCTTTGGACACGAGCGACAGGACAACGTTTGTCGGGAAACGCTCCTCGATGCGGCCTTCAACGCCGAGGCTGTGGGTGGTGTTTCACTGAGGATACATGTGTGCTGGGGGGTGACAACGGCCGTCGATGATGGTGGCGAAGGTCGTAGACGTCGGGGGGCCTTGATGCAGAGGAATGACATAGTCGAACGCGCCTTCTCTACGAGACGCAGCTTCTTCTGGTGACTTGACGACTGTGGATGTCCGTTAGCAATTGGAAGTTTTATTAAAAATTAAAAAAAAAAGATGGGACGGGGCGTCGTACCATGGCGCGGCTTGAACCGCTCATTGCCGAATACTGTTGATCTGTAGGTGAATGTACGCGTTAGGGAGCTGGACAATCAGCAGCAAGATATGCGCCGTGCGCCGAGGCGCATTGGGCGACGGGAGCAACGTGGGCAGCTAGACTGGACTGACTTGAAAGAGATGCCATATTGCGCAACGTGATCGAAACCGGATTTCCAAACAAGTGTCACATCGCAGGCGTTCGTGGCCTGAAGGCGCCAGGAAAGGAAAGCGGACACGGCATTACCTCCCACTGTGACCACATTCAATTAGTTCCAGGTCGTCCTCCATGTTGGGCGGCTGATAAGATTTTCAAAAAGGGAGAGGACGGGCGTAAGACGGCGACATGTAGAGGGAAGAGGCAGCTCGGTCGTAGAAACTGGAAGGGAGGAGTCTCGAAGGGAAGCAGAAGAAAAGCAGGCGCGGCCTGGAGTTGGAGAAGAGGAGAGAGAAGAAGAAAAACAAGTATGTGAAGCGTGTCGACTATAAGAGCCGTACAACCCAGCGCCAAGGCAAAGAGGAACGAGAGATGTGACGAGCGAAGAAGAAAACCAGCAGAGCGAAGGACTGGGAGAAAACAAAAAGCGAGTGACGTTGGATTTGCGTGAATTGGAGCAGCGGTGACGAGGAGAGAGAGAGAGGGAAGGGAAGAAGGAAAATAAAAGAGCAAAAAAGGCAAGCCAGAGGCAAAACTGCGTAGATTAAAGGAAGAGTGGAGGGGAGGAGAGGGCTAGACAAGAATAATAAGGACGCCCTAACGCTCTATTTCGTTCTCCAGGGGCGGGAATGGCGCGAACGCAGAGCAAAAGCAGAAAGCAGGACGGCGGATGATGACAGTGTCGTGCAATGGGGACGGCGGAGGAAATGATAGGGCCGTTTCGTTCCGAGAAAAGTGCAGCAAGAATGCAGTAGTGGGACAACAATGAAATCAATTCAGGATAAAGAGGACAGGCCTGGGCGCGGGTGCGGCTGTGGGCGGTAGGCAGAGAGGTGCTAGGCAGGAGAATTAGTGGGACATTATGGGGAGGGTGGGTAGATTTGGCAGATTGGGGGGTTTTTCAAAAGCAAAAAGCACCTTAGAAAGGCACTTGGGGGGGGGGGGGGGGGGAGAAAGGAAAACCAACCTGAAAGGACCTTGAGCCGGGGGTTTGAGGGCGCCATTCTGGAGAGCCAAGAAACCTAAAGACAAGAAAGAAAGACAAATGTCACACGCAACAGACAGGGGGCGTGCTGTGGGAGCGAGATGAAGGAGTCGAGTATCGAATCGAGTGGCTGTGGGCGGAGAAAGCTGATGTTCCCAACCAAAGCTGGAGCTTCGCTTACACGACCGGCAGCGGGCAGGCAAGCAGCAGCGACAGCAGCAGCAGCAACAGTGCACGACTGCTGGCAAGCAAAAAAATGCAGAAGCAGGTGCAGCGGGCTGCAGATTGCGGACAAGCTGGGATGTCGCTAGGGCCGTTCGGGGCCAGCTGGGACGTGGGTGAATGAAGGTGGACGGGGGGTGCGCACCAAAAGGGCGGAGGCGCCAGCAACTTTGGCCAAGTTTTTGGGGCCGGGCCAGACTGTGATGGTGAGCTGGCGGGTGGCTCTTACTGAGGAAAAGGGCCCGATGGATGTGGACAAAGGATGTGGACGATGGGTGCTGGACACGAGGCACAGACGGCGTTGGCCTCTGTGGATTGACAGTCTTTTGCCGGGCGAGTCGGTGCGGTGCGGCGGAGCGTCCTGGCGATGGGCTGTATCGGTGTCAGTTGTGAGGAGCGACGGGAGACATTTGCGGCATCAAGAGATCATCAAGAGATCCAGGAATAGCACCAAAAAAATACCAGAAGACCAGGAAGCGTCCGCGCATCAAAACGCAAGACGAACAGAGCACCAGGTCGCAACAAGAAAGGCACGGGAAAATGGACAAAACAGAACAAGATAGCGCGTCCTTAGCAACGGACCCGGCGTTCGAGGATAGGCCTGTGGCAGTGAGAAGGGCAAGGGGGGATACGCCCTTTCAGCGCGCAAGGAGCAGGGAGCAGGGAGCGGACGGAAAAGAGGCGGGCGCCCGCACAGGTGCCAGGCGGCCGGGCTAGCTGGGATGAAGGATCGAGTGGCCTGGCGTGGCCTGGGGGTGTAGGGTGTGTGGTGGGTTGGCTGGGGGCAAATGCAGATGCTCGGCGCTGGCGGCGATATCCCCGTGCCTGTTTTTCAACGTGGTTGGGCCTGGTTCAGCCACCGGTGGCCTGTCGAGCCTGTCTCTGTGCCTGTGCCTTTGTGCCTGGTAATAGTCGTTTGGGTTGGACTGGGACTTTGGGCTTGCTCGCTTGGGCTAGTGGGTGACGTTTTTAGGTTGTCGATCGGGAAGAAAGGGCAAAACTGCAAAGGCAGGACGCCAAAGGGTAAAAGGCAGAAAAAAGCAAAAAAAAAGGGGGACAAGGGAAAAGGGCAAGATAAGATTACTTTGCCGAAAGGGTTAGGTTAGGGGGTGTGGGTTTGGGTGCAGCACTGCAATCAAACAGCTAAGAACATGTACTTTCCTACAAGCCTTGGGCCATAGCTTGCTCAGAAGCTATGCTTGTCTGTGTTCGTGATCAAATGGAAAGGGGATTGCAGGTGGATGACGGCACTGGCCCCGTTCGTTCGGTGTAGGAGGGGTGGCGTGTGCAGGCGCAATGTGATGGATGGCGGAGAGCAGGGCGATGCAGAGCTGTGGGAAGCAGACGCGCGCCAAAGCCAGAACGACCTTCGGGATGGCCGGAGAAGCTGCACAGAGTGCAGAGCGGACGATAAAAGCAGACGCTGCACGCAGAGGCCATGCAGTAATTGCAAGGGGACAAAAAGCAAGAAACGAAACAATGCAAATCCAAAAAGAAGAGGGGCCAGCGCAAATATCAGAGAGGACTCCGACGAAACACGGAGGCGACGAGGCAGCCACCGGGACATGCTGGCACCTGCGTCTGCTTCGTTTACGCTCCTGTACGGAGTACCTTGCGGTTTGTATTGCGATTGTGCTTTGTCTTTGAACCCCTGGCGGCTTCTGGTTCTGTTTTCTGTTTTCTGGTCCTGGGTCTAGTGCTTTTCCTGAATCTGCTGTGCTTTTTTATTCTTTGGGGAACCTACAAGTACAATATGAATCGAAGAAACGCGTCGGGCGAGGAAGGGAACGGGCTGCACAGAGGGCACTCCGTACTAGACGATTCGGATGCCGAGTTCGATTGGCAGGGCGGCCGGGGACGAGGCAGGGGGGGTGCGATGGTCAGGCAAGGCGATGGCCAGGCAAGCGAGGCTGGTGTCGTGAGTGACTTGGGGGGGCGGGTCCGGTTTGTGTGCTGTCCAAAACGGTCGAGAGCTGAAGTGTCGTCGTGAGCAAAACAAAAAGAACCGTCTGGCGGTGGGGAAACGGGGGCCGGCAAGGATCTGCCTGGGTCGCCAGAGGGACACTAACTCTGAAGGAATTTCGAGATTGCAAGCCGTTGCACGGAATGGAATGGGGGGCGCGACGAGAAGGCGGGGCGGCGGGTTGTTCACGGGAGATCGCTAGGCCGGGGTGGTTTCTCAATCGATCAATCGCGTGGGCAGTTGGGCATGTGTTCTTTTGGCGGTCGCAGCTGAGGCCCAAATGGATGGGAAGCGTCTGTGTGGCTGCGCGCGCTTTTTTTTCTTTCTTTCCCTCTTCTCCTTTGGGCGCACTTCGTAAAGGCGTGTGTGCAAGCGATGACGACGTGGTCGGCCAAGTGGTCGTACGGTCCTATCAAAAACTGCCAGAGACGGATATCGGCCAAAAAAAACGAGGTCGACAGTTGCGCAATAGGAAATAAACAAAAAGACGAGAGAAAAAGGAGAAACAAGATGACAATGTCAAGCGAAGGACAAGAAAGAGAAAAAGGACAAGAAAAAAAAGGGCGACACAAAAAATAAACCGCCCTAGCAATCACACTCTCTCGATGGACGACAGAGAAGGGGAGAGAAACGAGCGGATGGGCAAGGGAGGCAGAAAGAAAGAGGAAGAGGAAGAAGAAAAGAGAGAATCGCAAAGAGATGACCGGAGAGAGAAGGAGATGGGCCAGCAAGCTCAACGGAGAAGGAAGGGCCAGGCAAGCTTGGGGCAAGCGGAGACGGGTGGCTCTTCTGTCCTGTGGAGAACGAAATCCAGGGAAGGCGCAGAGGGAAGGCAGAGGGAAGGGCAGAGGGAAGGTGACAAAGGAGGCAAAACGGGCACAAAAAAAAACACAAAAGAACGCAGCCGTCCGGGAAGCTCTTTGTCAGGATGGCTAATGGATAGGGCAAGGGCGAAGGGTCTGGCCAGGCGAAAAGTAGATCGATGCAAACTAAAAAGAGGCTGCGTGTTCTGCAACCGATCTCCCTGTTTTTCCCTGTTTTGCTTCCTGCTCGCCTCCTTCCGCGCAGCTTCCCCATATGTCGCTCTTTCTATATTTCTCTCTCCAGTCCATCCGTATGTCGTTTCATTATCAGGACAGGCTGCCGCGTCTCGGGCCTGCTCTTTCCTTTTTCCCTCCCATAAAAGAGGCGGTGCCTTGGTCCCCCCCGCGAACAAACGCACCCAAAGGACCAGCAAGGGCAGGACGGACCGGCCAAGGCCCATGGATTGTATTACAGAGAAAAAACAGCATGTCACTGTACGGAGTAAATACATGTGCGAGTTCGACCGCCAGCATGCCAAGAGATCCGTCGGAGAAAGGGGAAAGAACGATCTCGCGCAAAACGGGAAGAGACGACCAGCAGCAGATGCCTGAATAGCTGCGCAGGCAGACGGCAGACAGGCACAGTCGTTTGTTGGCAGGCAGGCTTATCAACAAAGTATCGTACATGCCGGAGTATGCTCTGGTAGTTCGACCGACATTTGGCCTGTCGAAGCCCGTCCGTAAGAACCCTGCGTGCGTGGCGTGCGAGTACATGTGCGGAGTGCATGCAACATGCTGCCGGCGCCTTATTTTCTTGCTACGTACTCCGTACATGTACTTCGTACGAGCAATCAGTCAATCCTATCTGTCCCCTGCTGCCCAGAAAAGGCACCTCGACGTCGTAAGACGCAGGACAGCTTACCCGGACCCTACCAGATTGCGACCCTTTTTCGTATTGGCAATGCAAGGGAGGGTTGCATGGTGCAATTTATGCATATAAGCGATATAGAACCTGGTCGCCGCAAGGAGATCAGTAAAGGAAAACCGCAGTGGAACCGGCGCCAACAACTACCCTGAAGATTTGCATCAACCGGGGCGCGGGAGAGCCGTGACGCAGCGCTACTACGCGTCCGTCTTAGGTCCACTTTACGGAGTGGCCAGACTGTGCCGGTGTCACAGAATCCCAGGACACAGTTTTTCGCATGTCTTTTGGATGATTGCACGGAATATTCTCTGCTCCTTCATTTGTTTCCAGGCCGAGGGCAAAGACCAGACTCGGTTTAAGGTCCGTCTGAAACAGTCTCGTGCAACGGTTGACAACCTGGTGTTCGAGCCGACGTATTGGTGCATATGTGCATATGCATGTAAGCGGTTTACTTTACAAAAACACAACACAAGCCAGCAAAAATACGAGATATCTTGCACCACTTCAGACAGCCAGCGGCGCCGAAGCAAAATTACAAAAGCGGGTAATGTTGCGGAGAGACCGCGGACTTTCCCTACATCCCGACGGTGTTCGGTGCTTTCTTTGTCTTTTTTTATTTTTGCTTGCTTTTTTGCCCGATTTTTTCATATTTCCCCTCATGTGTTGTGAAAATACCGGGGCAATAAAATAGACGAAATGTTAGGACGAGGTTTGCTATGGAACCATCTGAGCTCCCAGCCCTATTGCCCTGGTGCAGTTGTAGACCGTCCGTCTTATTTTCTCTCTTGTTTGCCATGCTGGACATGAGAACAAGTTCGTACTCGTATTGGGTTTTCGGGCGTCTGGGTCTATGTCTGTGCCCCCCCCCCTTTGTTTCTATTTCTATTCATCAATCTGCAACCTTCTAGTCCAACGTTGTGAGCCAAGACCAGCTGCATTTGTGTTTGTCGGTTCACGATCCACACTTTCCAACGCGCGGCTCGTTGGGCGCAGGTCGACGTTCGAATGATCTCTTTCGTTAAAAACAGGACAAATACGGTCCAAGAAGCCAGCCCCTATCATGACTCCCGCCCGCTTCGAGCCCACCTAAGCAAAACACGCAACACTCAAGTTCGTCATCAACTTTATTTTGTATGCAGTCGAGCCCAGCGCTGTCCATCTTTTATGGGGCCACATACGTACGTCAGGTCAGGTTACGAGTACGTGGGACGCGGGCAATGGGTCGCTCGTGGACCGTAGCCGCGCTCTTTTTTTGGTGCTTGTTTTTTTCTTGGAATAGGAGCTCGGATGGCAGCGACAAGACGAGTGGCAGCCATCTAACGAGTTTCGGTCTATGCCTTAGAGAGAGTTAGGAAACAACAGCTGCAGTATGGGGGCGGGCCTGTGACAGAGAAAGGAGAAGAACCTATAAGATAAACTAAGCAGCTCACTTCTCATTCGCAGCACAGCTGGCGCAACATATATGCAAAGCAGTGTCATACCGTCTTGAGTTTTCCGTTTATTTAGAACGTATCATATAATACAATGTATATCAAGAATATCAAGATTCTCACCCGTTATATATTTTCTCATATTTTTATTGTCTGATTTTAAAGAAAAGACTTCCACGAGTGAGATGCAACAGAGGGTTCCTCAGTTGCCTTGTGATTTACAAACTCAGAATGTGACATATGAAAACACAGAAAGAAAATAATAGGAAAGGGAAAAGGGAGAACGGTAAGACACAAGTGCAAGTATTACTACATATTATCCCCAACTGGAAAGATCCCTGTCCAGCTGTGAGAAGCCCTTTGGCAGTGGGGTTTCTAGCCTGGCTTGGCCCAAAAAAGGAATGTAAGCTCGAAGATAGGATCAGTGCTAGAAGCTCAGGCTTGACAAGAAAGAAAGCTGCCTACGCCGAGGCCGGCCTAGCCAGCCAAGCGAGGCCGGGCCCAGTTTTGCGATCCATCGACACATACCCAAGTAATACGTACTTGTAGTACTCCGTACTTTCATTTTGAATTTTCATTTCTAGCCTTTGGCTACAAACTGTGGGACATACCGACTACGAGTGCATGGCTACATGTACTGAGTACTTCGTACAGATAATTCTCATTGGTCACGCAAAGGCCGGCCGTTTTCCAGACTCCGTACATTCTCTGTTGAATGGACCTGTGATTGACCCGTTCTTTGTTCGCTGTCAGTACAAGTACTTTTGTTATGGTCCCCTATGGGGGAGCTGAGAAGACTCAACTGTAGATCGTTCAAAGCATACGTCGTCAACCGGCCCATCTGGATTGTGAGCCCCAATCGATTGACCCTTCAAGATTGCATGTCTGTTTTCATGCTGCATCACGAATGGGGGTGCAACGCGTCTGCTTTCCATCTCATCTCATCACGATCTTTCATCCTTTCTAATCTCCTTCTATCTTTCTTTTTTCCTCTTCTCTTTTTCCCTATTAACTTTACTTCTCTGTCTCCAGGTCTGGAAACCTGTATCTTGTTAAATTGCGGCTACGTCAAAGACTTTGTATGCGCCCCTCTGCCCCTGTTCTCTCCTGGCCCGTAGTGTTCGGCACCTAGGAGCAAAGGTGCTTTTCATCTGGTTTTCGCTACCAATGGCGGCCTTTATGGGGGTTGCATTGAATCTTGAAGGCCTGTCTGTTTTTTTTGTGTGTGTGTGTTGCTTCTTTCCGGCGCAGCCGGAAGGGCCGGGTTTTGAAAACAAACAAGAGAAAATAAACGGCCCAATAGAAGGAACACGATAGGGCCAGGCCAGGCCAAAACAAAATCAAATGATCTTGTCTCCGTAGCATTGAGACGGTATGTGTGTGGTGCGTCTTGAAGAACGAGAGGCAGAGCTAACGGCGAGTGAATTGCCAAAAATAAAACCAAGAGTGCATCGTTAGCTCGTCGCAAAGAAATAGTGAATGAAGAATGAAAGTGGTCTGTGTTTCTGCAAGACCCGGCGGAAAGATGCACAGATTAGGGATGAAAAAAAATTTGGAAAAAAAAGAGGTGTGCAAGCTCCAGTCAGGACCCAGTTTGCTTTCTCTTCGGCTAGAGCCCACCTTACGCACTCTCAGATTCGATGGGACCTTTTTTACAGGTAGGTAGGTGCCAGTGCCAGTGGAGAAGGTCAAGGAAAAAGAGGCTGCCCAAACAGAGCCAAGGAACGCGTTCCAGACGCGCCTGCATAAAGTGGAATAATGATGGGGGAACTGAAGAAATATACGTCGGCGGCAAACTGCAGGTCTTGGTCGTCGTGATCTGTGGTTTGTGCTCCCGTATTTGGTAATACAGGATATCAGTGCCTGAAGTGTATCGTGTAGAATACTCACAGCAGCAGCTCGCATGGCATCGTCGTCAGTTCAGTGCCTCGGGTGTATCTTACATGCACAGAAACATTGTTCCTCATCCACTACAGCGCCACTACAGCGCCCCGCCAGCCGCCAAAATAGTGCGGCCCTCTTTGAACGCCGTAGTGCCGATGCAGAGGGCGTGAAGCGATCGCAAAGAGGGTCTGTCTCCATGTGAGGAGTTGGGTCCCCGCGAGGCAACGGACTCTGTCGACCCTTTTTACCCGGTCGACACATGCTGTTTTTCACTTGCCTTTCATGCCAGCGGCACTTCCTATTCGCCCAGTGGGGAACCACTGGCGTGTGTGGGCCCCTGTTCCCAGTCCTTTTGCTCCGTGATGAGGAGTGTCCAATGAGGGTTTTTATTTTTTAATCCAAATTTTCTTTGTTCTCTCCTTCGGCGAGCATCGTAGTGCGGATAGATACTTGGATAGGGGAAAGACGAGTTTAAAAGTGAAAGTAAAGGTGAAAGTGAAAGTGAAAGTGAAAAACTCAAAAGTGAAAATAGAGAGAGATGAAAAAATATATGAAAAAGGTATAGTAAACCCCTGCTTTCTTTTCTATCGTGTTTTTTTATTTTCTAAAAAAAATTTGAATGATTTTCTTCGTTTATATTATTTCTACCATTTTCTTACTATTATAGATTATCAAAAAGCGTTAAAAACAATGAAAAATAAACATGTCGATCAAGTCCGTTCCGCCCTGGAATAGCAAAGGATGATACTCGATGCTACTACGACGTCCGAGTAGGCAAAATGGCCTTGCGTCGAAGACGGTTGCAGTCATACGGGGAACTTATTTACAAAGATCTTGGCCTGTTAAAGGGACATGCCCGCGGTACGACATGCCCGCGGTACGAAAACGACACTGATGCGAGATATGCAGACATGGTTATTTAACAGAAACCAACAAGGTCCCTAGCCCTCCGGCCGGATACATACAAAGATACACACATGCATAATGACGAGGAATGGCGCAAGGTACCTGTGCTTACTATGTTGCAGTAAAAGGTATTACTGCATGGCGCAACCCAAGACTCTCTCGGGGCGCAGTGGTGTAACCAAATATAACCACGAAGATGGGTCTTACTCCTCGAGGAATGCGTCCGAGACAAGAGAGAGACAACGGGGGCCACCTGCATGCTCGAGGACAATACTCAGCGATAAGAAAGGACGGCTGTTGCTTGAACGGACGTGGTTTCAAAGACAAAATACACATGCGAAGTAAACAATACGAGTACGCCACGACATGGAGTTGAGAAACAAACACGGAGTAGTCCGGGGCTTGGGGCTACCACAGCATTTTATTTTTATCTTCTTCTCGACCTGCCGACACTCCATCTAGCCGTGCGAAGGACATGACATGCAAACAAGGGGACCCTTGTCCCCCAACCCGATCGTCCCGAAATCCATTCTTTAAGCCTGATCGGGGACTCCCACGCAGCCTCTCGAGAAAAAAACTTCGAAAACAACAATCCTCGGGCAAAATTGGGGGTCTTCAGTCTGGAATTTGAACTACTCCGTAATCTCTTACAGAGCACAGCGGCCTTGCAAAGGGCTTTGGCATCCTGCTTGACGAAAATCAAGAAGATACACAACGGTTTACACCCGAAAGTGAACGGGGATTTGAAATGAGGCAGGGCGACATAAATTTGTGATATAAATATATGGTTTTCTAAACGAACCAATAAAAAGGAAAACAGACAGAGCCAATGAGATACTAACCGAAATGTATAATCACCTGATGCCTATCACCATTTTATTGTCTGCTCTCTCTCTTAGCCGAGGAGGATCTCAGGTGGCCGCAAACAGCCTGTTCTCCCCCTGTCTCGTCGTGGCGGTTGTCTTTCTGCAGACCACGACTCGCAACACATCTCCTCTCTTTGTATTTTTTGCTAACTCGCAGGAAGCACCCCTTTTCTATCTCTTCTCGGCGACGACGAAAATAAAACTGCTTGGACCACTCTCCAAGTTTCCCGTTACAAGATTTTCTCATAAATCGTCAACAGATAGGGCGCCCCGTCATCTTCAGTTTGATGACAACGCACACTCCGTACTGTGTGCACGATTACACACATAAAAATGCCAAAAGTGCAATACGATACGAGTACGAGTATATTGGAAAAATAAGCTCCGCAAGTTCGGCGTGCTGACCCCCTGCTGTGTTCACTGGCCTGGCCCTCTCTCAACTACGAAGATGGTGCCTCCTCCTCTCCCAATGCTAACGGCTGCAAGGGGGTTGTTGGTTTCCCAAAACCGCCCTACCTGTGCGCGTGTGCACAAACACATTAAATTGGCCCGGGGCAGGGCAAGTATCTTATCTTTACATGTATTACGAGGAGGGAATGAGAATCCGGAATCTGAGGGTTTCTTCGCCTGCTTCGTGTGGCATTTCCAGGAGCACCATCCATGGAACCACGCGTTTGTTTTGCAGGAAGGGCTTTTTCGCTTGCAGCGAGCTTGGCTGGCGAGAGTGAGCCGCCCGAACCATGCATGGCCAGCCAGGCCAGGCCCGCTGGATAAAGGAAGTGAGTTCCATTGCACAGTAGCAGTGATGGAGGACCCGGCCACGAAGCCCCCTGTCGATTACGTCGTTACCATTGGAAAATGCACACCCTGATATCTGAGGCCACATCCCATATATTGGTTTTTTCTTTCTTATTTTGGCCACAGTCCCGCGCCCTTCGGCCGGCTGTTCTTGTTTCTTTGGCTTTGTGCGGGACGAGACGCACGGTTTCCAGGGCACGGAAACCACTGGAGATATGCTTTTGCATGTCTTGTCCAATGCAAATTGCGGCTTATGTGCTCTGTGCTATTGCCCGCTGTCACCGAACGCCAGGTAGACGGCACAGACCCTCTGGTGGCCGGGGTTGATGACGGCCTGGCCGGCCAGAAACCAGGGGCATTGCATGTTATCCGGACCAAACTGTTTTGGGTTCCGGTGCAAAGACTCCCGTTCGACAAGGCTCTTCGCGATGCAACAGCGATGGTAAACAGATATTAAAAGAAGAAAAAAAGAGACTCGGAGGCTTCTGGCGACTGGAGAGCGGGCATTTGATGTTACGTTGGCGCATACTCATGTGCATCATGTACGTAGCAGTCTCAGAAGCTTTTCCGCAATATCGACATCTGATGTCCGTGATGCTTTGGGTGAAGCAGCCAAGGAAACGCCAGCCACAACAAGACGAATGGCAAGATAGCGAGTGAAAACGCCAGGATCATCCAGGCAAAGTAAATGTTCGGCAGACAACAGGGATGTGCAAGTACATGCAGTATGCACGCGGAAAGGACGTGCAGGAGCTCGAAAGACGAAAATGGAGAAAGGGACGTGGGAAATGTCAAACGCAATCAAGCAAGCAAACATTTGTTGCAGAACCTTGCTGGCAGCGTCTACGCTTGTACATGTATATGCCCATCGTGCTACTATGGCGCACGCGGCTCGGGCAGCGAGGGCATGGTGGCCATATTGCTCGCTGTTTGTGTTGCCTTTGATAGGCAAAAGGAAGAGGAGAGGCAAGCCCTTTTTTTGCGGCTGTGCCACTCCGCGGTCGATTATTTTCAGATATCAGATATTTGCAATTTGTCGTCTTGCACGCAGCCAGCACGCATCTGTAAGATTGAGTAACCCTGGAAGAGGTCAATGGTTCTTCAGAGAAGCTGTCCAAGTATGGCACATAATTTTATACTTCCTGTCGGTGGCGGAAAAGGCGATGTCTGCACATTGTCACCCTCACGCCCGTCTATCATCCTGGCCGAGAAGCTCCTCGCCTTTCAGTACAAGAGACCACAGCGTAGAAAACCCTTTGTGCCCCTCGTACACCACTTCATTTCTTCTTTTCCGTGGGCCTGGCCATGCTGTGCAACGGTCCGAGAAAGGTGCCAAGAGAAGGAGCTGCAGATTCAGAAACAAGAGAGGCCAACAATGCAAAGGAGAAAGGGAGCAAAGGGGCAGTACCATTTCATTTTTTATTCATATTTGTGCGCAGCGCATGCAGGATACTCAAAAAACACCCTGCTGTCTTCCCCGGTGGTTTTGTGAAGCAGGACACGGGCTCGTTGTGGGAGAGGAGATAGATGCGGGAGGTAGTCCGGGGCGAGCAGTCTGGGCTCTCGTCAAGTTGTTTTTGTTCTTATCCGGCAACGGCAGGCCATGGGAGGACACGACATTCGCGTTTTCCTTATTGTGCCCGTATCTTGTTCTGCCTGGGAGAGAGCCGCAGGCTCGCCTTCCGGATCCTTCCTATCTCCATCCTTTTCTCGCGCATTGGTGCTTGGTTTGCTTCATGTCTCCATACATATTGCATATCGGACCACACAAAATCGCGGCTGCGTTTCGTGTCCGTATGCTGTGTCTGCAGGACTTGTATATTTGAGAAAGTGCTTGCATGGACGTCTCCGCAGACGGAATGAGAATGATGGCAAAAGGCCCTGTTTTCTTTGCAAGCATTTTCCTTTCTTTTTCTTTCTTATCCCGCTGCTTACAATTTTTTATTTTGCTCGTGCCGCTGCTAAATCTTTGCCGAGGAATGTCATGGTTTATTCATCATCGTGTCCTCTGATGTGTTATTAAGCAAATAAATGCACTTACGATCACATCATTAGGATATGGACGTGTAGCAGTAAGGTAAACAAGTATTTAGTTGCGTATTCAAGCTCGAAAAAATAGCAATAAGCACAGCATTGAAGCACACTCGAAAAAAATCAAGAAGAAACATTTAGAAAAAACAGGACCAGCACAGTGGGCGGATAGTGTCAATATATACCATTCTCGTCTGTTCTTTCGCCTATTCCAGCCGTCCACCCGGCCGTGCGGCACATTACCAACCCGTTTCGCCCGTCTTTGCCGTGTCTGTCGTTATCTCTCCCACAAAGGCTGGTTATTTTCGAGTGGCGAGCCGCCTTCTCGCTTGTCTTTTACGCACGTCGTTTCAAGGCTAAAGCCTGGCTCTCGCCTTTCCCTCCCCGCCATGTATATTTTGATTTTGTTATCTGGTGACAGCCCGTGATGCGACTTTCCCCTCAGCCACTTGACCCCGTGCCCCAGTGACGACAATCGTCAATCTATCCATCTCAAGGGTATATGCGGCAAGCGAGTTATAGGCTGGCTAAATTAAGGGTACGGCAAGCAGCTGGGAGGAAGAAGGAGCAGAGGCGCAGAACAAGAAGGAGAAGGAGAACCGGAGCTTGATGACTGGGTCTTTGTCCCACTCCGGTCTTTTGAAGACAACAGTGTGCAAGGGCCCCGTGCTGCTCTCTGTTTCGTTCTGGACACGAGGTTGGCAGCCTTGTCAGAGGTTTTGCGCCCACTGCATCGTGAGACGGAGGCACAGGCAAGCTTGGTTTTGTACATATGGAAACGAGTTGATGGTTACCTCGCAGCACATTTTTTTTTTGGTCATGCTGGTATGTATGCTGGGTATGTCGTCGTTCACATAACAAGGTATCCGTTAGCAGATGATTCGTCTACACAAAGTCTCGACCACCTCCCTCTCTTTCTCGCCCCGTCCGTCTCACGCCGCAGCTGCCAGCAACCGGCGCTGCATCTCCATGCACTTGCGGAAGTCCAGCTTGGCCTCATCGTTGGGCACGTACGGCCCGCTGGCAATGCAGAGGACGGTCATGTTCTCGTCGTAGCGGAGGTTCGGCAGCAGCTTGGGCGTGATCAAAAAGTACTGGCTGGTGTGCTCGTGGCAGGCAATCTCGACCATGCGCTCGTGCATCATGCGCTCGTTGCGCGGGTCCATGCCCTGGTTGATCTCGTCGACGACGCGGAAGGGCGCCTGCGCCATGGCCTGCAGCGACATGAGGTAGAAGATGGTGCTGACGGCGCGCTCGCCGCCCGACTGCCGGTGCTGGTCCAGCTTCTGCAGCTCCTCGTTCTCGCGAACTTGACGCGGATGTCAATCGCCCACTTGTCAAAGTCGGCGTCCTTGTGCACGCTGATCTCGCCCGCGCAGTTGATCTGCTCAAAGTTGTAGCTAAAAAGCATCGTTGATGCGCCCAATCAGCTCGTCCAGCCGCGGCTCCCACCGCCCGCGCAGGTCCGCCAATCTTGGCGCCCATGTCCTCGAAGCCCGACGTGTTGGTCGCCAGCGACGACCGCAGCTGCTCGATCTCGGCGCCGCGCCGCCTGTACTCGTCCAGCACGCCCTCGTCCACGGCCCGCGTCAGCTCGAGCTTGGCCGTCTCGGCGGCCACCTCGTTGGCCAACGACTCGACCGTCTTGGTCTGCGCCAATGACGCGTTTGCAGCTCGGCGGACCGCTACTGTGCCTTCGGGAGCAATACTCTCGGCCGCGCCTCGAGTGCCGCCTCGCCCTTGGCCTTTTCCGTCTCGAGCCCGGCCTGGATATTCGCGAGGGCCGTCTGCTTCTCGGTCTGCAGCGCCACCAGGTCTGCGTTCTGTGCCTGCAGGCCGGCCCACGTCCCGACGCCGCCTCGAGCTGCGCGCACCTGCACGTCACGTGTAGGCCTAGGTAGGCTTCGCGCAGACGCGCCACATGCTCGGCATGCCGCAGCACAGCGCGTGCCTTTTGGAGCACCAGGTCGTCGAGCTGGCTGGTGAGGGTCAGGCGCTGCGCGGTGAGGTCAGAGTGCTCCTCACGCAGGGTGTTGAGCGTGTTTTTGTTTTCGGACACGACCTTTTCGGGCAGCGCCAGCCACTTGTTGTACTCGGACTGCAGCTGATTCTTTCCGCCCGCAGACGTCCCTAGGGTGGTGGGTGTTAGTTTTTCCACTGCTCCATCTACACTGCAAGAAAGCCCTCCCGCATGCTTGTTGACTTACTATTTCTTGCGTCTAACTTCGCTTATCATCCGGACCGGGTCAGCCGCCTTCTCCTTCAGCTGCTGCATCTCGTCCTTGAGTGCCGCAAAGTCGGCATTGAACCCGTCGAGTTGCGCTGCAGCTCCGCCTTTTCCGACATGTCGACCTGTGCTTCTTTCCAGAAGCGGCCTGGACGCACGTCGCGCACCGACGTCGACACACATGGGCGCCGTATTCGCGCCGTCGGTTGACGCGGTACATTCTGGTCATTGGACACCCACACCGAGATATTGTCGCTGGCCATGACGCGGTCGTACTGGTCCGGCTGCGGCAGTGCAAGGCTGACGGGCGATGCGTGCAGCCGCCGCTCGGCACAGAGCATGGCTAGCACGGGCTCGGGGCCCTCGATGTAGTCAATGGCCGTGCCCTCAAAGCCCATGGAGGCCAGCTGCTCGGGTCAATGGGCCCCCGGAACGAGTTGAAGGGCCGTTGTGCACGTGCGGATCGTCACGGACAGGCCCATTTCCTGGTAGAACTGCGCACTGAGCTTCTTGTGGTCTCCACGCACTGTGTTGTGAAGCAGAGGTAGTCGTCGCTCTGCATCAGCGCCTGCACGTGGTCCGAGTACCGCTGGTCCTTGATGGAGCAGGTGAACCAGCGGCGGGCCAAAGATCTCCTTGCTGAACTGATGCTTGTTCGCCTCGAGCCTGCAGCGTTGCACCTCGGGCCGTCCGCCGCAGCAAGCTGATCTGCTGGCCGCGCTGCGAGTCCGAGCGCGGCAATCTCGTTTTCTGTCTGTCGCTTCTCGTTTGCCACGCGTTGTGCGACCCCCTTGACGCGCTCCATCTCCGCGCAACCTCGCCACGCTCTTGCTCAAACTCGCGTCGCTGGTGTTCTTTTTTCGCGCTGCGAAGGTATAGTTTGAGTACGGTGGCCATTGTTGAGGGAGAGAGAGAGGGAGAGAGAGGAAAGGGGGAGAGACGTACAATCTTCATGTTCCACTCGGAAGCTACAAACTCGGGAGGTTTGTTCTTTATTCCTGGCCTCGAGCGTCGTTAATCTTCTTGCCGCGTGGCTGCAATCTCCTTTCTCTTCTTGTCCCGCGACTCGCCCATGGCTTGTGCGTACTGGGTGTTGGCGGCCTGGATGCGTCGTTCGAAGCCGCTCGACGCTGGCAGGGCCTGTCCCACGGCCTGCTCCGCGCTCTGCAGCACGGACGTGCGCGCCAGCAGCCCGTTCTTCAGCTCCTCCTGGTACGCCTCCTTTTTGCCGGATGGCGCGCATTGTCGGCCGCAGGCGCGCACTTTAGATCGGTGAGCTCGCCGTTGCGCCCGCCGCCGCTGCTCTTTGAGGTGGCGTAGGCGTTCTTGGCCTCGTAAGTACTGGCACCCCTAAGCGGCCTATGCAGTCCTCGAGCGTCGGTCGGATGGCGCGCTGAGATCTCCTTCGCGCTCGCGGTACCGCTCCACGTCGGCTGTTATTGCGTGCGTGCCTACTCTGAGTATGCGCAGCCGCCTCGCGTCGATCTGGATCTGCTGTTCGGCATCGCGCTGCGTGTGGATAGATGTCGCGTAGGGACGCCTGCATGGCCTTCATGTCGAGCGGCGCGCGGCCTCGAGCGTCTTGGTGAGCAGGTCCACGCTGGTTCAGGGCCGGCAAACCTTCGGCCACGCGGTCCTGCGGCAAGAACTGGCACAGATTGTCGACCTGGATGCGCAGCTCAGCCATGAGCGCCTGCACGCGCCGTAGCGGAGCCTCCTGACGTTGAGCCAGAACTTGCGGCTGTTTGTCCTCGCGGTTGATGCGCAGGCGCACGGTGTGGTTGGTCAGGTCGTCGGGGCGCGCTGCAGCTGCGATTCGACACGGCGTGCGTGCGGCCGTGCTTGACAAAGTCGCCAAACGTCGTGGCCCGGCCAGCACGTTGGAATGGAAGCCGAGGCAGATGGCGCACACGAGCGAGCTCTTGCCGGTGCCATTGGGCCCGATGACCAGGTTCAGACTCGGGCCCGGATCGAACTCGGCGTGCTCGTACGTGACAAAGTTGTCGAGCGTCACACGCACAATAGCGCCGGGCTGGAACGTGGGCTTGGCCCTGGTAGCAGAAGAAGCAGAAGAAGCAGCAGCTCCAGAACGCCCATTGGCACCGCTGGTCGTCGAGTAGTACGTCTCGTCAGCCTCCTCGTCCTCCTCCTCGTTGTCCCCATCGCCGGCCCGGCTGAGCCCGTTTAAGTCCTCTGGCTCGAAGCGAGGGCCGCATCCGCTTCGCTGGTCGTCCATTTGTGTGACTGTGCTGGTGATTGTGGCTGTTGCTGTCTTTGCCGTCTTTGCCGCCGTTTTCCCGGGGGCCGCCGAGGCCGGGAGCCGTGTGTCTCGGGTCCAGCCATAGCCTGGCCTGCCGAAATGTACAGTGTTGGTCGCACTCGAGCTGTCAGGTATGCGCCTCGGAGCGCGCTGGAGCGTTGCGTGGAGGTCTGCCTTGCTGTGGCGATCGGATCGTGAGAAATGGTCAAGGCGCCTCAGACACGCTTCAACGCTTTCAGTGGACGCATTTGGCGGGGCACGCGTCAACACGCGTCTAAAAGTGTCTAAAGTGTGGCAGTGCGCACTAGTGGGATCCTGTGCATATGATTGGCCAGAACTCTTATTCACTTTAACAACCGCCCGCAAAGTGTGGCTTGACCTCCTAGCAAGGGCCTTTGACGACCATCTCGAACATTCAAATCTCTCTCCCTCCCTCTCTCTCTCGATGCCGCCGGTCCTTTTCAACCCAATGCAGCTTGCCTTTAAACACACACAAGATCCCGAGCCCCCCCATCTCGCCCGACGTTGTGAGCACTTGTCAAAGCGAGCCATACGCCGTTCTGCCCCCATTCCTCGCATTGCCCCGTCCAGCTCGTTGGGCTTGATATCTCGCGCAGACAACGCACGACGCACATGTTGCGGCGACAGACGATGGGCCGTAGTCGCACCCGATCCTGTGAGCGCCGTCGCCTGCGGGACGACGCGTCCCCAGCCGGTGCATGTTTGTGTCTTTAACGGCCCAAACAAAATCCCCAAAATAAACAACTTTGTTTCCCCATTTGTGTCTCTTCTGCTCTGCAGCTGCTTCTGCTCTGCTTCTGCTCTGCTTCTGCTCTGCTTTTGCCACCGCCTCCAAGCTCGCAAGGTCCCATGCCGGCCCAATCTTACCGGATTCCAGTTGTTGCCCTCGATCCCCTGACGCTGCATGCCAGCCTGCATGCCGGAAGGGCCCTTGCGCGCTCCAGTGAGCTGCCATCCCTGAGCAGGGAGACTGCTTATTGCGTCTCGAGAAATGAGCGCCCACTCGCGGACCACCCTCGTCTCCTGTCCCTGCTGGCGCCGGATCTCGCCTGCAAAATAGTCTTGCCAATTGGGTGGTTTTGCCTGTCGCATTGTCTCATTATCTCATTGTCGCAGTACCGCAGTGATTGTCGCCTTTGCCAGCGCCTGAACATCTGGCCTGCCCCGCTCCTAGAAATCCGGCCAGGATGCCCGCATTCCATCGCCCTCTGCTGTTTTGTGCCCGTCTCTGCCATTATCTTCCTACCCTGTCGTTTTCTCGATGCTTGCTTATTTTGTTCGCATTCTTCAACACTCCCTTTTTAGGCAATTGCGAGGGCCCGCTGCGGGCGCTGTATTATGAGCTGCCCGCCCCATGTGTACCTTCCTTGCACAGGGCGCATCTGTGTTTGCAAAGTCCCGTGTTGCTCGCCGAGTCCACCCCCTCCTTCCCCGTGCGCGCGTGCTTGATGGCGGTTGAAACTGGCAGGAGCGGTGGACGGTGCCTCTTTCCTTTGCAACTGGATTTTGGGAAACCACGCCGCCGCCCACCCGGGCAACCAGTCGTGTACATGTATGTATGCCACGCAAAAGGGAAAGAGCTATCGGCGCACGCGTGTTGCAGAACAACAAACCACTTGCTGACGCGCACCTGCACCTGCCCGTGGAATCTCAGACTTGCACCGTCCAGTATTCCTTCCTTTTCTGCTTGTCTTTTGCTTTTCTTTCTTCTCCTTCTCTCACACTTTACGCTCACACCCTCTTTTCTCTTCCATCCCGTCCAGCCACTCTCTTGACCACCCGCCGCGTGGCACGACCAACAAAACCCGTTGGCATCCCGGCCTGCTGTCCGTCTCTGCAGCTCACCTTTTTCGTTGCCTGTTTCCTTGTTTCCTCGTTTCCTCGTTTCCTCAGATATTTGCCCGACTATTTGTCTTTGTACCGGCGTAGTTTGAATTGCTTCTTGTTCTCTACGTCTCTGTTTGTATCCCTTCTTCTTTGTTGCTCTCCGAAGCATGCGATAGATCCTTCTACGCCTGTGTCGACTCACAGACCCGTTATGGCATCGCACGCCAGCTCTGGCCGGACGGGCGCCCGTGTGCCTTTTGGCGATGCCACGTCCCGAGCAAACACCCCGAACGCGCCCCAGGCGCCTGGTGCCCCAACGACGAAGCACAATGCCGGCGCGTACATTGAGAACTCGGACTCCATGGCCGCCGTAAAGAACTCCGTGCTGCTGTCCGCTGTAGCGCCGCACCCGACCGCAGCTGAACGACAGCAGCTTCACCACCAGCAGCAGCAGCAGCTCCACGACCAGTACTACCAAGAATTCCAGCAGGCCTACCAGCAGCAGGCTGCCCAACAGCACACACACCATCGCCAGCAGCAGCAGCAGCAGCAGCCGCCTGTGGACTACGAGATGCTCGACGCTCCGCCAATGGATCAGGACGAGGCCAGCAAGCGGAAACTCGGCAGCTTCCCGGGACTCGCACCAGACAGTCGACTCGAAGCGCGCATCCCAGTACTCTTCCTGCGACGGCTTTCCCAACAAGAAGTCGCATATCGGCCCCTGGCAACTCGGCAAGACGCTGGGCAAGGGCTCGTCTGCGCGTGTGCGGGCCGCTCGCCATTGCTCCACCCACCAGCCGGTGGCCGTCAAGATCATTGCCAAGAAGACTGCCCGCATGACCCAGTCGGGCAGCATTGCCCAGCTCGACCAGTTCGACAGCAACCTGCCCGAGAACGTTAACGGCGTTCGCCGAATGCCCCTGGCCATTGAGCGCGAGGTCGCCATTCTCAAGCTGACTTGAGCACCCCAACATTGTCAAGCTCTACGATATCTGGGAGAACCGCAACGAGATGTAAGTTGGCGTCTCAACACAAGACAGACCCTCCTTTTTTTTACTCTTTATAAACAATCAGAAAAAAAATTATAAGCTGCAAATAACATTGGTTATGGCTAACATCCACAGCTACCTGATTCTCGAATATGTGGAAAACGGCGATCTCTTCACCTATGTCAGCCAGAACGGTGCTCTGACCGAAGAGGCATCCGTATTCGTCTTCCGCCAGATGATGAGTGCGGTTCAGTACTGCCACGCATATAACATCTGCCACCGCGACCTGAAGCCTGAGAACATCCTCCTAAAGGCCGACGGTCAAATCAAGATTGCCGATTTTGGCATGGCTGCGCTTCATCAGGGTCCGCGGTCCCACCTGCAGACCTCGTGCGGTAGCCCTCACTATGCTGCCCCCGAGCTTCTCAAAGCTCGCCCTACCGCGGCGACAAGGCTGATATCTGGAGCATGGGCGTCATCCTCTTTGTCATGCTTGCCGGCCGGCTGCCCTTTGACGAGGACGACATGGGTCTGATGCTAGCCAAGGCCAAGAAAGGGATTTACACAATGCCCAGCTCGTTTAGCCCTGACGCCAAAGATCTCGTCCACCGCATCCTGCAGACGGAGCCAGAAGTGCGCATCTCCATGAACAGGATGTGGCAGGCACCCTCTTATTTGGAAGTACGGCTACCTGGACGACCTCGGCACTAATGGCACCGACGGCCAGGGCCAAGGTGGCCGCGGCACGCAAGTCACTCCTCTGGACCTGGCAAGCATTGACACCCAAATTTTCCGCCAGCTTCGCTCCATGTGGCATACCCTGCGGAGGATGACCTTGCTGCGAAGCTTGTTAGCAACGAGTACGTTTTCTCTCATAGTTCTCTTCATAGTCTCATGTGCGACTTCTTTTTTTGTGTTCAGCACCATGCTCACATATTCTCTTCTAGGCCCAACGACCAAAAGTTGTCTACTGGCTGCTGCATGGCTACCGTGAGCGGCAGCAAGAGGACTTCAACCCGACACTCACTCATTCTGTCAGCGACTACCACCACGTCAACAAGCCTTACACGAAGAAGGTATCAACGCGCAAGTTCTCCCAGACAAATGCCGCCGGCCACAAGCGAAGCGTGTCACGGTTTACAGTCATTTCCAACGTCGCGGAAACAGAGGTCGGAACTGAAAATGGCACTGTCAAGTCCTACGACCCATACAAATCGTCGATCGTCATGGAGCCCCAGGATGCGCGTGCGAGCCACGCCAAAAATTATTGTGCACCGCAACAACCCGAATGTGGAGGCCGAAGTGCGTTCCATGGTCCAGGCAGAAGCCTTAAAGGCAAAGGCGACCATGGCGGCAGCGAAAAAGAAGGTCTACGTCCAGCAGCGCCGTGGCTCCGCGGCCTACCTGAAGGCGTCTCGCGGCTCAATGAGCTCGATCCGCAGCACACGCAGCATGCGAAGCATGAGTGGAAAGCAGGTCATGCGACCCACGTCGAGACACAAGCGCGGTGTCGACTTTTCCAAAGCGCGCAAGCCATCTGCTTACGAGACTGAGGCCGATGCCGAGACCGAGACCGGGACCGGCAGCGAGCCTCTCATGAGTGGCGCCAATGGTGGTGCACCGCCTTCCCGAGACGCCACGCCGGTTTGGAACGAAGACCTCACAGACTTTAGCTGCAAAATTGCAAAGGACCTGGATGACGCCTTTATGAGCTCGCTCTTGGCCGTCGACTCGTCTGAACGTGATCAGGGTAGGGATTCTCCATTTTCTCTCCGACTCAACAGTCCAGAGCTGACCGAGACGCCTGCGTCTACAGTGTCTTCATCAATGTCAAAGCAGCACCAGACGTGGCATACACGGCCCCTGCCTCCGTCTCCACCAAAGTCAGACTCCATCCAGCTAGAGATTTTGCAGGCCAAGGCGGAGCGCGCTGCCCAGGCACGGTCCAAAACTGCCACTGGCAAGAAGGCCACTCGCCCTGATTCGACCACAATTGGGATTGCAACGTCATCAAATGCGAAGCTCCAAGCCCGGATTGTGGACGTGCAGCCTCAACCCCTGGCCTTGGACGATCGCCGCATTGTCTCGGCGCCCAGTCTACTCACAGTCTGGGAAAGCGGGCGTGGTGCAGCTGCCGTCTATCTACGAGACACGTCAGGAGAACTGGCCGCTGGCAGACAAGGACAAGCCACGTGCAGTCTCTGCTCCTTCAAAGAGCCAGGCTCACTACCGGGCGCAGGATATTGAGGAGCTGGCCAGCCTGGCACACGCCGAAAACACAATCCGGCTTGTTGTGTCACCTACTGCAACTCGCAGCAAGAACCCTACAACAGCGGCGCGGCCCCTGAGTATCCCGAAAAAGATCAGCGGCGCCGAGCCTGCCACATGGCGTCTAGCTTCCGAGGCCCAACAAAAGAACCGCCACTGGTCCATGGAAAGCTCGAGACAAGACTCGCAGGACCAGAAACAGCGCCGGCCACCGACGCGCCGTGAGGAATCGTACCGCTCCGAGATCATCACCGACACTATACCCGAGGAGACTAGTACTTCAAACCACGGTTCTATGAGCGGCGGCAGCGAGAGAAGCTCGGTACTCCCCACGCGGCGGTCGTGGTTCAAGCGGCAGTCCAAGACGGACATGCGCGAGCGCCCCGCATCGCAGATCTCTCAGCACACGGAGGCGTCCACAGCCACACCGCAGATTGGCGGCCCCCCTCCGGCTCTCGTTAAGAAAAAAGAGCTTTATCTTTCCTTTCTGGAAGACGTCTTCCAAGAGTGACACGAAAATGGCTATTGCCGAGGACAATGGCCAGTTTGAGCCGCAGACTTTGCTTGACCGGCCCAGACAGACCCGAAAGGACAGCAGCAACAGCAAGGCCAGCAGAAACAGTGCTCATGGCAGCAACCGGAGTAAGAATTCGAACAAGAGCCGCTCCGGCCACACGAGCTGGAACGACCAAGACGACGACTCCAACGCACGCAAGATTGACCCGCAGCAAAACTGGCTGTCTCGGCTGTTCCGTGTCAAGCCGGCGACACGGCACTTGTGCCTTGGCATGTCTCAGCGCCGCGCGCGCCAGGAGGTTGTGATGCTCCTGCGGGACTGGCGTCGTTATGGTATGCGTGACATTGAGGTCGACAAGGAGCGCAACATCGTGTTTGCCAAGGTTGGCTCTGACAACTGTAAGCTGTCCCCCGAAATCCCACTACTCACTGCACATGGACAATGAAGACAACCAAAGACAATGAAACTGACAAGTGTAGATCTCGGAATTCGAGAGGTGTCGTTTGCGTGCGAGATCATCACAGTCATCGAGCACGGAAAGCGCAACCACCTGTGCATCCTCCGCCTCACGCAGGAGAAAGGCTCGGCCAACAGCTTCCACAAGGTGGCCGATACCATCAAGGGTGAGATGCGCGAGCGCCACTTGCTGGTGCCCGACAAGCGCAAGGCCAAGATGATGGTCAAGACGCTCAACTCGTAGGCTTTTTGGCGACCAAAACCATTCACTCATCCACTCTCATTTTGAGCAGCATTTTTCTTTCATTCTATCTTGGTCTATTTGGTGTTGGTATTGGCGTTGTTTTGATATTCACCCACCGACTTTCATTTGGCATTTTTTGCGCTTTCACAGCCTCTCTCCTTTTGTTTCCCTTTCTTTTCTGCTGTATATAACCCCGGCCATATCCTTTCATATTGGAATCATTTCCTGCATCGTTGTCTCTGCTTAATGGGAGTTACCACACTCGCTCCGAATCTTGATTTTTTGCTACATTTTGCGAGGCCACACAGAATTTGTGTGCTCGGACATGGAGAAGACACTGCAGTTGGTCAATAATACTAATTCAAATCTCTAAACCATATCAAAACCGAAGGCTGCTGTTGAATCGAATGGAAGGCTCGCAGCGGATTGCCGATGCGTGAATAAGTATGTAGTGCAACAGATGTGCACCATGGAGATACTCGCAGGTCCGGACCTTGGGGCAGATCGAACGCATACATATGCATCTGGCTATGCATCTATATATGCATCTACACATGCTGCATTCAACCTGCACATGCTGTGCCCTCGGCAACGTCATCCAAAAACCTCCCTTCACTTGTCCTTTGCTTTTCTTAGATTTGGTTTGTCCGCTTTTGTTTTCTGCTGCTTTAATTTATTGCTTCGATAGACTCAAGCCTGTCCTACTGTACGATACTGATGACAGGTCTCAGATATCAAGAAAAAAAGGGATTAGCTCGCCATATCATGGTTTCAGCTGTTGGTCTCTGTCAGCGGTGGTTGAGCGGTGGTTGGAGCAGGTTGGGGATAAAATGGCGTGGCATAACAGGCAAAAGTCAGTCATACGGCATTACAGTGGAGAAAAGCGTCTGTTTACTTTGGTTCAGGGGCGCGATCACAATAAAAGTACACTAAGCAACAAAGATTAGCACCAACAAGCACAGCCAATTAAAGTAGCCGAGTGCTCCTTGAACTTCACGCTGTCAAAGTATATCCAGTGGCCAAGAAAAAAAAACACTCTGAAAATATGCCTATTGTCATATCTTAAACCCAAATCCCGCCTTCCCATGCCCTTCCATTGAGGTGTGAACCTAGATCCATCAGAGACCATACGGCCGGTCTTCCGTCTCTGTAGCCGTCCCAGACCCATGTTGAAAAACACTACAAGAAAATTGACCTGTGCTGACACAAGAAAATAGAAATCGACAAGGGAAAACGACATGTGAAGAATTTGTTCAGTCCCAAGAACACGCGAGCCACGAAGAGACAGACCTAGGAAGCCAATTAACCGAATGGAAACCATCACAGGGAAAATAAAGCCCACCCTGTAAGAGAAATGAAAATAGAAATAGAACCCGGGTCTCCCATTTCTCACCCAAATGCCGTAAAAAAAAACTCGACACTCGCCGACACCCATGCGCCAGGGTTAGCAAAAGCAGAAAAAAGTCACAAATATAATCGATGATTGCAGATGTGCGAGGCTCGAGATAGTTGACTGCGGCTGCAAAGGCCGTCGGAGTTATAGGTCCGTAGATCAACCCAGCAGTCCGTGGCCGTCGTGCCCGCCGTCGCTTGTCGAGTCGCTCAGCACGCTGACGCCTGGAGGGTGGATACCGCCTGCACTGGACGTGCTGTTGCCGGAGTTGCCGGAGTTGTCTGAAGACCGCTCTCCGCAGCCCTTGACCAGTCGGTGGCGCTATATATTGGTTAGTGTGAGTTCTATGCAACCCGACAAAACAAAGACTAAAAACATATACAGAGGAGGAATAGAATCACACCTTCAATGCATCTTTCCGGCTGAAGCTCTTTTCGCAATAGTTGCACGGGAATGGCTTGACCGCCAGGTGGATACGCTGTGTGGCGCTTCAAGTCGTGGTTGCGGTTTGAACGACTGCGGGCATTGGTCGCACCGAAAGGGCCGTTCGTGCACTGCCGTGGGACCTCCAGGTCCGTGATGGCTCTTTCCGCTGAGAATAGCTGGGAGATGGTGGTGGCCGATTTGGTGAGGGTTCAGGTGGTGCGTATGCAGCGAGTTGTGGCTGTAGAGGGAAGGCCGGCCACGGCCCATGTAGCTGCTACCGGGACCGCCGACACCGCCGACACCAACCCCAGGCCCGCCACCACCATATGGCATGCCCATATTGGGCATGACTGTCATATGGCCGCCCGAACTCGACATTCACTGGACCGGTCAGGCCGGGTGAGTGCGGCGGTGCTGACCCGGGGTGACCGTATGGCGAATAGCCACGTCCACTGCCACCGCTTCCGAGTGGAGAGGGTATCATGCCGGACATGCTGGCCTGAGAAGAAGACAGTGGTGGTGGAATAAGCCGCATCGGGTTTCCGGCATGTGTTGGGCTGGGGAGGCCATGTTGTTGTTGCTGATGCTGCTGATGCTGCGGTTGCTGCGGCTGCTGGTGCTGGTGATGGGCTTCCGTGGGGTGGTGCATCGGCTGCGTGTTTATACACTTGAAACGACGACTGATTCGGTATTGTCTGATGGATTCCTCCGCTTAGCTTTGACGAGAAGCCCGGCATCCCGAGGCTGGGAGTGGGCGAAGGGTGGCCGCGGTAGCCTCCTGCACCCGTGCTGTCGCGTGCATTGCTAATGCTTCCTGCGCTGCTGGTGTCGTAGGTTGTCCGTGGCTGTGACGAGAGGCCGTGGCCGGATGAGAGCATGGGACCGCGAGGCCGTGCGCTGGAAAAGTCTTGGTCGTCCCGCTGGTCCTGCTGATCCTGTGGTTGTTGCTGAGACTGTTGTTGCAAATTTGGCGACCGTGTAAGTCCGTCGCCACCATCCACCGGGGTTGCCAGACATGGTCGACTGGAAATGTGGATTGGACGGAGAGGTGCCCTCGTGCGAGAAGTGGTGCTCGTTGTTTGTATTTGCCGTTGGTGATGGCGTATTTCGTGCTGATCCGTACGATTCGGTTGTTGCCGCGAACAGTGACTGGCTCGGGTTCCAACCGTGCTGCTGCTGCTGCCGGGCCTGTGAGGTTTCGTTGCTTAGAGATCTTCCCAGAGCAGAATTTCCAAAGGACTGCAAGTTGGCGAAACCGTGACTTAACCCCGCCTGGCCGTCAAGAGAGACGTGATGGTCCAGGGAAACGCTCATCTGCCCAATTTCGTGCTGATGGTCTAGAGATGCAGCTTGCGACTGCTGCTGTGCCGCTTGCTGTTGGTGCTGCGGCTGCTGAGGTTGCTGTTGCTGTTGGGCAAAATAGTTTGAAGCGTTTGAATGCGATCGTTGCGAACTGTTGCTGCTGAGGCTGTCACCCACATTGATTGCCGCAGGACTCAGTCGATCACCAGTGTATCCTGTTGGGAGAGAAGAGTTGTGTTAGGAGCATTACCTCTAAAAGAAACTGATGGAACGAAAGGAATAATAAAAAGGGAAACAACAAGAGGTAAAGAATGAAGAGGTTCATGGAAAGATATCAAAATCATCGTTGAAAAAAGGAGGGAAGAGAAAAAACAGCGAGACAAAGGTGTTAGGAAGAACAATATTGGGGGCTTGTGTCCAAAAAAAGGAGAGGAAATAGGCAATATTAGGTCGGTCAGCCGCAGAAAGCGTGCTACGGACCAGGAAAACGGCTGAGGTAGAACTCCCGACACTTGGGCCAGAACCAGTCAGGGGAAGGAAGAAGAATCAGAACAGCAAGAAAAGAAAATAAAATGCACGAGGATGCTGACAATGTAGCGAGGCATATAAAACAAAACACTGAAAACGGGAGACATTTGAAAAAAAAAACACCCCAAAAAATCAAAACGGAGGCTCAGATCATGGCTCGTTAAGAAGAGGCTCGTCGAGAAGACTTTGTTTGCGTACTAGGAATGTCTTTGCGCCAAGCCTGGAGATGGTAGTGAGTACGCAGACAGAGCGTCAGCCACAAAAGCCAGGTTCGGACGTCCAGGCGCAAAGGACAACGTTGCTTCCATTTGTCGTGGGCAAATTCCCGTTGCGGTTGCCGGGATATTTTCTGCTACGGCTGTGGTGTCTGGATGATGAAAGGGAAAGATGCTGTAGTAAGCCTAGTATCGGGCGTTTGTGGCTCAGAAAGAGAGAATGGCGACTGGGGATATATATAGTCTGGCTGGGGATTCCGGGTTGGTCGTTACTGAGTTTTAGTTGTGGCCTTTCCGCGTTTGTTGTCTTATGCCTCTTGTCGTTGAGAACGTAGATTGTATTGCTGGCCAAAGAGTCCGGATGTCGAGCTGAGCCTCACTCGTTGATGCAGAAAAAGTGCAAGAGGAGACAAGAAGAGAAAACAAGGAGACAGAAGGTGGGGTGGATAGATAATGGGAAGAAGCAAAGAGAGAACAAATTGAAGGAGCAAAAAAAAATAGGAAACAAGAAAAAAAAGCAAAATACGAGAAGGTGAGTGACTGATATAACATAAAATGAACGACGAGGAAGACGTAGAGTTCGGTAGCAGACGCCCCTTGCTCTCTTGGTACACCCTCAATCCCTGATACTCAAGGACGCACGAAATGTAGGCGCAAAGAGGACGGACACGGAGAGAGCCCCATTTACCTACTCTGTGTCTTGTGTGTACGAAGTAGTACTTGCTTGTTACTTGAGTTTCTTCGTCGATAGACTGGCCTGGCCCTTCGGGTTCCCCTTTGGTGTTAGAAAGCGTAGGAAAACGAGTAGCGTGGTACGACAAGGCAAGTTTGCATAGCGAAATGATGTGAGGCGAAGTCTTTCAGCCTGAGGGATTAGACAGGAGACAAAGAATAAGAACGAATTATAGGTCAGATAATAAAGAAGCGCGGTAATAGTGGGAGCGCTCAGATAGAGCAAGGTGAGAGGTTAGTGGTGAGTGGAGGGAGGACGAGAGTGATCGGGATGTTCCGTGCGTCGAATATGAGGCCAAAGCTGCCTGGGCAGGGACAGAAGGACGGGGGACTTATGCTGTGCAAGGAGAGGAGTTAACAAAAATTACAAAGTACAAGGGACGAAAAGGTACAAACAAAACAAAGAGAGAGGTAGAGCCTAAGAGCACAAATTAAAAGAAGGTTGAAGGAGGTGGGCCGGGTAGTGCTTGACAGAGATGAAGACAGAGTGAAAATGAAAGTGAAAAGTGGAAAGAGTCAAGAGTCAAGAGTCAAGAGGGAAAGAGAAGGAGGAGAAAAGATAATGAAGAAAACCCAGGACTTGTTTTAAGGTTTAGAGAAATTGGGACGTGGTGGCGGGCTTCTGCTTCAGAGTGGTGCTTCCTTATGGTCGATCCGGAGTCCAGACGCTACTCGGCCTGGCCTGTTTTTTTTCAGCGTAGGGGAGGGACGACGAATTAGAGATTCGTTGTAGAGGAGTGATGGGCGGATGCTCGCCGATAGTACTCGGTAGGGGGGCGTGAAAACCCCTCCCCTTTCTCTTCAGTATTGGGAGAGGGTGGGAAGAAATATATTACTGGGGGGTGGGGGGTTGAGAGGCGTAGGCGCAGGGCGTGTTTTCCCCTGACCGCCGCGCTTGATGAAGCACGCAGTTCCTTGCCTCTTGTCTTTTTCTCTATCTCAAAGTGCGTCTCTTTCTTTGGGCTGTATGTGTGGCCTTTTTGTCCCGCGATATTGGACAGACTTGAGCCGTGCCCTAATCCAGGCAGGCGCTTGCCCCAGAAAGACTGGTCCCAAGCAGGATATACAGCGAGTAGGGCAGACCTGAAAATTAAAGGAAAGACTGCAAAGCAGCACCTGGCTGAGGGCTGAGGTGCTTTGGCCCTTTGCAATGCTTCTTTTCTCTCTTTTTTCGTCCATCCGTGTCATCACAGAAGCAAAAAAAAGTGTGCTGCAAAGAGGCTGAAGGCACCCGAAAGACAGAAAGAGAGACCAGAGGGAACTGACGCACTTGTGGGCGGAGACGTGTGAGTGGTTGAAGGGGAGGAGGGGCGTGGGGGATGTTGAAAGAAGCAAAGAAAAAAAGCCATGGGTAGAAGGGGGGTGTGCTGAGCATGATGTGATAGACAGGTCTGCCAAGGCCAGGACAGAAAACACAGGACAGAAAGAAGGGAGGATTGCACGCTCACGCACCGGAAGGAAGAAACAGGTGCTCAGGCCAGGACACAGTGGGCAGGCTATTTGACTGCGATGTTGCAATTACTGAGCACTCAGTCATGTACGGAGTACATACGGCGTATCTTACATACCTTTGAATAGAGGCCGGGCCAGGTTCAACAGGCTGAAGAAGGCGCCAGCGAGTAGTTTGGTAAATAAGGTGCTGATCGAGAGCTGGGTGTGTCAAAAAAAGTAGAATAAAAAAGAGGCGGCAGTTTCCTCACAGAGACAATGGACAATGCTCGATAGTTTGGTGCTCTGTATTGTGGTGCAGATCGGACACTACCAGATGTAGCAGCATGGGGAAAAGGACGCAGGCAAGATGGAGGCTTCTGGTGCTGGATGGCACACAGCGCCGCAGTCGCGCAACACTGGCTCTTGCAACCGACAAAATGAGTTCGTCCGGTGCAGATGGTAGGGAGGGAGAGGAGGGGGAAGGGGAAGGGAGGAAGAAAGAGAAAGGGAGAACAGGGTAGGAGGCAATTCGCAAGTTTCGGGCCAGACGGCAAAGACCGCGACAAGCAGGATGATGATGCCGAGATATAATCAAAGGATGCTGGAATCTCAGAAGCACAGCGCCCAAGAGGCTGGAAGCGATGGTGAGGGACGAGTGGCCATGTATGAAGGATACATGGACTTGTTGACTCAGGAATGAAAGGGCGCTCGCAGGGGCCCAGGCAGGCGGCCAATAGGGTTGGACAAGGAGGCGTCCCCGGAGTGGGTGCTGGGCAGACAGGCCCAGAACAAGGCGATGATGGGCGAGAGGGAGTGCCAACAGAAGAGGGGATAGGAGTGTGGAAGAAGCAAACTTGGAGAGTGTTTGTCAGATGGAAAGGGGGGAAGAGTGGGCTGAGCTAGCTGCAACGGCGGTGGGTATGGATTATTTGGGTGTCCCGATCGTTCTTTCCTCGCCGGAGAAGCTCTTGTCTGTCTCGGTACCTCGTCTGATTGTTGGCGTCGTTGATGTTAGGAAGGAGCGACATGCGCTGCTGCTCGTCACTAGTTCGTTCCTGCCTCGCACGTCCACGAGGCTCTTTCCTCACCAGTGCTGCTGAGCAGAAGGTGCAGTTTCTTTTGCTCAAACGCAGTCCGTGTTCACAAACTCTGTATATTGTGCACATATACGGTACGGAGTATGCGTCGAGACAGGGAACGAGACAAGGAACGAGCACAGAAGTCAGAGGCAGAATACTGGGGCCAGTCTGGGTTTAGGATGCATATGTACGCGTATCTGTGGTTGAATCTGGATATCTGAGCATCTGGGCATCTCCTGAATGTGGATTTCATGTTAGGTCGGTGACAGAAGGCTGCGGGCGGCAGGTAAGATACAATGCAAGAGTCCATCAAAAGATGCGTCGTAGCGCCCGCCGGTATGGAGACAAAGGTAGGGCGTTTTTTTGTCGGGGTGGCTGAAGAAAAGACGGTCTAAAAGAAAAGAAAAAGGAAACAAAGAGCTGTGACGAGAGGGGAGGAGTGGCCACTGAGCACGGGCGTCTCATTCTAGGACAGGTGCGGAATACGGGATGAGAGCTGAAAAACACAAGATTGACTTTGGGTTAAACCCCCAGCACGCGCTGTTTTCTTGCCGGGACTCTCACTATGGGCCTGACTGGGAAATCTACGCGTTTGGGCTACGAAATGTGATCACACGAGGTCGTCCTCCACGAGAGCATGGAGGAAGGCCAGGCCCCGAGGATGGGGCGGCCCAGCTAATACGGGACGGTGGGAGGATGGCGTCTGGTCCCAAGGGTCTAGATTTGCCTTCATTCTACCGTACTTTTTGCTTCTTTGATAGTGGACTCTCTTGGTAATGCGTGCTTGGGAAGAGAGGAAAGACACAACTTGAAGCGAGAAAGAGAAAATACGCAGCAAAAATAAGGGACTGAAAGAGAGAAAAGAAGAGGGAAAAAATAGATTATTGCTAGGACGAGATTGGGGTGCAACAGTACGTATGCAACAGTCTATCCGAAGAAAGAAAAGGAGAGACAGCCGACATGAGGGTGCACGATGCAGTTTTTGCAGGGGTGGGACAAAAGAAAACAGAGCCACCTTACCGAGTAGGGGGACAAGTGGCAGCCCATTGGCCTTGAGGAGAGACCACAGAGGGGGAGGGAGAGGGAGAGGGGAGGGGGCGTGTGGGAGGTGGCAGGGTGCATTGCTGAGTAATTCCAGGAGAATGAAGTGACGAGAAGAGGCAAAGCCGAAGAGCTGAGCGGGCGAAGAAAGGGCAGCTTATGACTGGATGAGGCCAGGCCAAAAGAGATATGGTGGGCCACGGTTTACTCGTAGGGACCTCACCGCTGGCTTCCAACTTTGAGACCATTACTCCGTATCTCCGTATTCACCGTCCATCATTTTATAAGTTCTTATCACGCAAGGCAGTGAAGACATGGAGACAGGGCAAGACAGGCCGGAGAACGGCTGCTGGGACAGACCACAGCGAGACACGATAGGGAACAAGTCTTGAAACAAACTCGTGTTCCTGTTGCCTGTCTTCTCATGTGCCCTAGAATCTTGCCTTGCTGTCCTGGCATGGGGTTGTCCTTTTGGTTTTTTTCATTTCTTTTGGGGTTTGTTTTCTTTCGGAATTTTTTTTCTAAAAAAGCTGATCACATGTACACGGTGAGGAGGTGAGATTTTTCTTCTTCTTTCTTTTCTGTCCCGTCTCTTCTTTCCTCTTCCTTCCAAGGGTATGCTCTGTGGCTAAGGGAATGATTGACTAATAAACGTCTCTTTTCTATCGCATTATTTCTGCTCGAGCTTCCCCTACTTGTACTTCTGCACGTTGCCTATGCTTCGTACGGCCATTGGGCCTGGCCTGTCCGTATTGTTGGGACCTGGCTCGCTTTTTTCCATTGGGGCCAATTGGAAGGCCAACAACCGAAGCGCGAAAGCTAAAAAGGGTACGCCAGGTGAAAATAAGAATGAAGATACGGGTCGGATGAAGGGGTACGAAGAGAAACCACAAATTGGCTCTGGCCTTGTGTTTCCACAGAGTTTGGGGCTATGGCAACGCCCTCAACTGCCCCAGCACATTTTTTCTATTGACGGCAATATTTGTCTGCAGGCACCACGACAGGCTCCGGGTACTCCGTCCTTGGTACACCACTGGGCCATAATCGTGCGTGGAGTGCCCGATCCTGGGCAGGTTGCATGCCCAAAGCGGAATCATATTCGACAGCGCGGTCGGCGGGCTCCATGGTGTCGGTAGCTTAAAGTAAATCAAATACGAGTACATAGCACGGAGTATTACATGTAGATTGAAGAGGGAAAGGGGCAGAAGATACAAGTGACCTGTAAATAAACGGAGGCAAAATAACAGATCGATCTGGAAGGCGGAGCGTACATTTCAAAGAAGAGGAATATCAACCACTAGAAATCAAAACAAGAGATGACAAGGAAAAAAAGAAAGAGAAGGCAAAAGAGAGGAAGAGAGGGGGAGAGAGGGGGAGACAGTTTCATCGCCCATCTCTCAATCGATTCCTTGGAACCGGCAGAGACAACGCAGGGCTTGTCTCCTCTCTGTCTCTCTTGGTAAACCTCTGCGAGATGAGACGCAGGTCATCTTTTCTTCTGCCTCATTCCCAGTTAGCGTAGTGTGCTCCATAGAAAAAGACGCTATCGAATCCGCCCTTGTCTGGAGAGACGGCCGCCCGTTGGTCTCGAGATGGGGACCTCACGAAGGGGAACAACGTCTTGACTGCGAACCACAAGTGACCTGGCCAACTAATACGCCATTGAGGCCATTTGGGCTAGCGCCGGTGCTTTGAGAGCTTGAGACATGCTAGTGCTTCTATTGCAATCCAACGCTAGCGAGGCCACACTATACTTTGTCCCAGATATTCTTTTGGAAGGGCCTAGGCTTTGGGGATTCTGGGCACGAGAGCAAGAGGACGTGAAGAATAAAAAGCCACACTGGGAAAAGGGAGAACATAAAAAGAGAGAAAACGTGACGCTGACGGGAGGCGGATGGTGGGTAGCTATGATGCTAGCAAGATCTTATTGGTTTACCGTTGGACACTTTCCCGGGAAGAATGGCGGCAGGTGATAGAGTCGAGAAGCGAGTACGCATTCTTCGGGAGGAGGACCATACGAGAAACAAACAAATACGGTAGTGGGGTTTTTCTTTCTTTCTTGTCCTCTCTTCTTTTAACTCTTTTTTTTTATCTTTCTTTCTTTCTTTCTTTCTTTCTCGAGATTTTGATGCGCGTTTTCTTCGTCACACCTTTTTTCTTCTTCCATTGCTGTCTCAAATTTCCCTTGCTTCTTATTTTTTAAGGCCCCTCGCACTGGCTGTGCCCAAAACAGGTTGCAACTGGCGACTGCTGGCGGGCTTGACAGCGGCCCCCGACTCGGTGCCATTGTTCCCTCTTTCGCTTGGCTTCTGCAGGCTTCAGGGACGTGCTTCCTGTCGTGTGCAAACCTGCCGTCACAAAAGCCCCTTCCTACAAGTAATACTCACTGCCATTGTCTCCGACATCTTTGCCGCTGCCCCCCTTGCCTGGTTGCAACCCCTCCATTTATTAGGGTGGCATGTCGACTCTGCATCTCAGCTTGACAAACGGGAGTAAATTGTACCTAATACGGACTACGTGTAAAAGATTATCTTACCATTTTTGTCTGATAGACATGGAGTACCAGAATCCTTCCGATGTGATGTCTCGACCAGGCTGCTGGAATTTGTTACATCTTCCACAGGGTACGGGAATACTGCCCAGTGGAAGATCAACTAAGAATCTGCCTTGATCCTATGGAGAAAAAAATCTTACTTTTCGCGGACTGTAACATATACATATACAATGTACTCCATACATGCATCTTACTTTTTTCGTTGCCATACAGTCCGTTGAAAGTATCATTCTTCAGGGGGCATTGCACGAACCTGTGGTCGCTACTGTGCAGAGCCCCCTTTTGGGGAAAAGTGCTTTTCCCCCCAAGCCCCCTGTCTTACTTTAACCGTCACAAAAATGGAAAAGATCGTCACTGTGCTCCATATACCTTTCCGAAGTGCCTTCCCAAGAGCCTCCCTTCTCTTCCTCCGCTTCCTTGACTGGTTCCAGGGGGACAAACTGAAGTTTGCATCTTTTCGGGGGTTTGATTTCTTCCGTTCTTTATTGCTCATTTTCACTTTTGCTTTCATCGTCTCCCCTTTTCTCTTCTCTATCCATCGGCCTGGGACAAGGGTAAGATTGCTGTACTGTTGTACTGTTGTGCTGTTGTACTGTTGTACTGCTGTACTGTTGTACTGCGTACTTGTACTCTGTACTCTGTACTCTGTACTCTGTACATCTCACACATTTGTCAACAACACAATCTTCTCACTCTCTACCACAGCATACTTGAGTACATGTAACAAAAGCTTGCCCAGACGAGATCACACCACAAAAAACGGATGGAATGCGGTTTTTATTTTATCGATCAGTCAAACTTTATTGATTGTCTGTTCTCCTTCCGCACTATTTAATACCTTCCCCTCCCACCTTTCCGTTTGTATCCACTTTCACGTGTCACCATGTACCGTTGTTTGTGATTTTCTCACAAATCTTTCCGCTCTGCCCGTTTCCCGTACACAGTTTTGCAGCACATGTACATGTACAGAGCATGTCGGCAGACCAGAAAAAGAACAAGTTGCGATATCGTGCGGGCCACACGCGTCTTGACTTGCTCTGCCATCGTGCCGTGCAGTTTACATCGAAGCGCCTTATGTTTGACTGTGTTGCTTGCAGACTTGCAACTGCCTATTACTGTCCTGTGCTCCGTCCTCCGTCCATCTGATTCCCCGGGAAGTCCTTTGATATGTAATGTACAATTGTGTTGGCAGGCCTTACAGGTTCTTGGTGTACTCCGTATTATGCCATGAGTACGGAGTACATGTACAGAGTACAGAGTCTCTGTATCCATTCTGTTTTTGGAAACAGAATATCGAAATATTCAATATCCAATATCCAATATTGGTTCTGCTTGCCTACATGTACAGGCCCAAAACTGCCCTGGGAAATTACCCGTCAACATCTCCTTTCGGAACGTGACCAGATACGAGAAAAGGATCGAAACACGGAAAACAACCTTTTTGGCCTCGCGCCAATAGTGACGAAAGGAGACTTTGAAAACAACTTCCATAGGCTGTAACCCGATCCGACACCCGTAGATATGTGGACAAGCTCGCTGTCTTTTGCATTTTACTTCCTTCTGTAGCCATTTTCCTCAATGTCTCTGTTTCTCTCTCTAGTTCGGGGATCGCCAGCATTCTTTCTCCCATTCAGGGAACCTTGTCCGCGGACAGACAGAACGGTTTATTTATTTATTTCACCTGCCCTCGGAATGTTGCAGTATGCGTTCGAGCGGTACTGAGCGTTTTCTTCCTTCTTTTTCGGTCCTTCGCGGAACACGGTGTTTGATCTTTTGATCTGCTCCCCAAGGAACCGAGCCCATCCAGAGGTCTGCCCGGTGGAAGAGACATGGTTAAACATGCTGTCAGGCCGGACCAGCATTGAGATAAGATACAACGGCGGAGAAACCAGAGGAAGACCAGCTGAGTTTTATGTCTGAAATGGGATATATTTTGTACCTCTTTAAATTTCCCCTTTTTCTACTCCTTACTATATACCGACCTGACTATGAGGATCGTAAGGGACAGACGGTATTTCGTTTGTGTCTTTTCCTTCATCTTTCTTCTCCTACAGAGCACCTTATATTCAGCCCTGGCCGGCCACGTTCCGCTTGGGCGCCAGTGTCCAAGCCCCCCTCCCCCCAACTCTTCCGTACGCCTCCCGAGCCACTGTGCCTCGTTTGGCCACAGCGCTGGTAGCTGCCGTGCCTGAGGGAACATTGTCGTTGTATTGCTCCTTGCTTGCTCCGTCATTCCGACGCACGACTATAGGGCGGAAGTGGTGACGGCTTGACGGTGGAGACGCTCAAACTGGGATCTTTTTATTTACTTGTTTTTATTTTTATTTATTTCATTTTCATTTTGTCTCCCTTTTAGTTTCTCCGCGGCCCATCCTCCAGACCTGCTTGCACTCTCATCCTCGCTATTGGGCTGATTGGCAGTTCGCATCCGGGACCACCCCTGACGGACTTGGTCTGCCCCTGGACGTTGCAGTGAGGCTGGGCCGCGTTGCAGGGGGGTCTGTCTGCACGGTGATGGCAGATGACTCTCTGTACATTATTACTTGTACATGTACATGTACGTGTGACCGGAGGAGAAACTCAACATTTTGCAGTCAACAACTGCCAACAAACAAGAAAATGGTTCTAGGCTGCGGACTTTCACTACATTGTCTGCTGGTTCTAGGCCCCTATATTCCTCTCACTGTATCTTACTCGTAAGATTACTATATCTACTGTTCGTTGAGGCAAAAGCGTAGAAAGCGAATGGAGTGGGTCCCTTCAGCAAAGCATTGCCCGTCCGGACCAAACCCAAAAGGAACAAAACAGACGAGAAAGACGGGTGTGGAACAGCTAAGTTTGGCTAGGAACGAAGGTCGATACAGAGACCATTGAAGCGGAGGGACTGCCGCAACCGTTCCCTTTCGCTCCAGCGTAGTACTGGAGGAAGGCCTGTTTCCTTGGAACGGTTGACGGATTGTGGTGGAGGCTGGCGTGTACTTTTTATGTGGAAGTACGGTGAAGATGTACATCGTACGAGACCCATCAAGCAAATGGAGCGCTCTAGCCAGGCTTCAGGGCAGACAGGGCAGGCGCCAACGGAAGGACCGACAGCAACGGGACCCACTGTATTCCGTACAGACTACTGCCATTAGCAGCATTGTACTCGATACTGGCAATGGCAAGAGCATTCTACCACATCGTAATGTGCTGGCAAAGAAGACGATGCAAGACAACGAGATTTGCCCACACGCGTGTCGTATGGGGAGATGGCATAGGCACATTCCTTGCCTACTAGCATGCTCAGAATGGCCCAACAGTCTCGATGCGCTTCTTGGCGGCGGCAATGGGCAGTTACGTTTCTGAAACTATATCTTTTTTATATTGTTCTAGCAATATATATTGGTTTCCTTTCTTCAGGCAGTTGAGCAGCCAGACAAAGAAACCCGAGAGGCGTTCCTGGTCTATGGATTTGCACTCGTCCCGCGTGATAAGGATCCGTGCTTCTTTAAGGCTGCCTAACCGCTCCACGCGCGAACGACTATATAGTTTATTGCTTGTAGCTTTTCTTTTTGGGTTGGCCGGGGAGAGGGGGGGCGCAAGCTTCATAACACCGTTTTCTTCAAGTATGATGCTTTAGGGCAAACGAGGGGAGTATGGAAAAGGAGGAATGTAGGAGGAAGAGGAGGCACGAAAATCAGCCACGGATACTCGACTCGGGTGCTTGCACGTTCCCTGTCAAACCGTAGCCCATTATCTCAAATTAGAGTTTTTAGAGTTGACTATCCTTGGCGCCATCGGTAGGACTTCTGTGCCTATTGTATCTGTTATTACAGCAGCAGTAAGGTGATATTCGCCGGGCACAGAATTTATAGCGCCCTCGCAGCTCAGTCCACCAATATTGAACAAGAAATGCCACCGATTCTTGTGTCAAGATGCGGGATACACCCCTGAAGCCTGCGACCATTTGGTCGTCCGCCAGTCCCATAAAATGTTGTGGCTTTTTTGTCCTTCTTCGCGTGCTTTGGAGCGGGCGGGGGGCTTTGCAGATACATGTAGACACGGATGCTTCCAGGCTTTGCGCTCCGTATTACTTACTCTTTCAGTCACCAGAGCGAGTTTATCAGCGCGTTATATGACTGGCTGGGCGGGAAAGTACAGGACGGGCTGGGCACACTGAAATGCTGGCAGCATTGCAACAAGCTTTGGCAACGGCAACGTGCGTGTCTGCCTCCTATGTGGTGCATATCAGGATGTTTGTTTTTCAGCTTTCTCATCACTTGCCGTCCCCTGAAACTCATTTCGAAAGGCAATACCTACATCGGGACAAGATGTGAGAACCAGTAACCAAAAATAGAGCGGAAATCAAAACATTGGACAGGGGGGAGGGCAGCAAGCACAACCCGGACACTATTCCCTCCCTCCCTGCTTACAGATGTTGCACCGCATATGCTGCTGCGGTTCAGCCGGACTAGAGGAGACCGTGGGACGGGAACAGACAGTTTCAGTGCATGTGCTGCTGGTGTAATATTCTGTGCACCTTTTTCTGTCTTTGGCTTTCTATTCTCTTCCGAAACGATGCACCGTAATCTGGTTATTTCCCATCATTCATTTTCGTTATCTTGCTCTCATCTGTCAATAGGACATGACACAGGGCAGCAATCTCGCAGGAGTCTATACATGAATATTTCCGTAGGCCTGTGTGCCTCTGTGCTCTCATTCTATTGCAGTTCTCGTGGCCCGGATGACAAGATGATCAGCCACCGAGCGCAATCATCTGGTCAACCCAGAGTCCTTGTCGTACATGGCACAGTTCCCCCTTGACCGCTCTACTATCCAACTATCAGAACAGCAAGAACTTGCACAATAATAGATATCTCCAGCATACCGAGACAATGGGGGCTCTTGCCCTGGACGTTCGCTGTCGTGATCCCTCTTGTCACGGCTAGGGTGGGTGATTACAGCTGAGGAGCAGCTAAGCATCTACAATTATAACCCAATACGGAGTAGAGAGGCGAGGAAAGGAAATATTGAGCCTGACAGCACAAACAAGGGAGCAAGAAAAAACTAGACAACATGCAGATTGGCCAGTTCAGCCCCTCGCATACCACTCCCTTTCGGGTGTCTGTCTGTACGAGGAGGGCGCTGCAATGCCTGGGGTTCTCGCAGCGTTGTTCAGAGTCCTGTGCCATGCTTTTATTGTGAGTGAGTCTTCTTATGTCTTGCCTTGAGAATGTGAGCGTAGTATGCATCGCTTGATAGTAGAGTGGATTGCATCTGTTATAGTCTTGTCTGATTCATCGAGTCAACATGCAGAGCGCCCAACGCATTTTCAGCATCGACATAGTATCTGCCGGCCAAGAAGGGCTACCTTCCCGACAACTTTTATCCCTTGGCAGGTTTGCTCACGTTCATGGCCTTCAAAATGACCTACGGCCTTCTTTGAAGGGCCTCGAAAAAAACTGCCCCTCCCTCTTCTCCACCCTGTCACCCGCCTCTCTTGACGCGGCTGACGGCCTTTCCGTTTGCAAAGGCGTTGGGTTATTGAGCAGACAGTTCCGGGGGATAAGGAAGAAAAAAAGAGCCATGCGGCAACTTCCGAAACTTGGCGTGTCTACGGGTGTTCAGTGTGGCTGACTTCCTGATAAGCGCCCATAGAAAAGAAAAGGTCTGGCCAGGTCCCCCTCAGTTCTAGAACAGCAGGGAGGGAAAAATAAATAAAAATAAAATACAAAAGTAAAACAGAATGGCTAGGCGGCCTGCAAGGGACTGTATATGTTTTGATTTTCTTTGCCTCCTGCAGTTTTACGGCGATCGCCTTGTTGGGCACGCACAATGGAATTTCGGGATAATAGGGGAAGAACGCAGACGTAGGAAAATTTGGTCGTTTGAGAATCTTTTGTTTTGGCCATGGTTTGTTTTCCTGTGCTTCGTGCTTACAAACAGTGCCTGTGCAAGGGTAAATCGTGTCGTGGGATGATGAAGAGAACACCGTCCCCTTTCGGCGACTACTTGATTTCACGAGTTCCTGGTCCTTTGTTGCTGAAACCAGCTGTACTGTTTGTGCTCTTGTGCGCTCCAGCTTGGCTATGTTTTTGTATGACGTGATATATTAGGGACGACATCCAGGATCGTCTCGGCTGTCTCGTCGAACGAAAGAAAAACACGATAGTGGCCCTTCCTGGACCTCTTCCTTCTCCCCTTTTCCTTGTTTTTCTTTGCCAATTGTACAGCTAAAGGAACATTATGGCTAGTTTTCCTGAAGCCATCAAGTAATTTGACGGCCAGGATGTGTGTGAGGTACCACAGGATCACAGCCTGATCATGAAATATGGGGAAACATGTCGACGGTGAAGAACAAAATTACGATGGAGAAAAACAGCGTGGAACTCAGGCCAGCATTGGCCATGGCGTGACTTTTATTTTACAAAAAAAGGAATTAGACAAACTAAGTCGCCCTCGGTCGATTCCATCTCATGTTCGCCGTCCAGTCTATTTTGTGTTGCGTCGATTGTTCTTCGTGTATCCTTATTCGCCCCATCCGTTTTTGAGCTTGCTGTATCTTCTTGTGCGACATTCTCGACCCTTTCTTCCCTGTACAGCATCTAGTTCATGATCTTCTTTTCCTAGTTTCTTCTTTTGCCTTGTCTCCATTTCTCTCTCTTTGTCTCTCCTTTTCTGACGGAGCTGCATTGATGCATGTGGTGGTGTAAAACGCAATATTCACGGCCTTAGAAACCGTCAAACATGAGGTTTTGTGTAACGGGCAAAGAGTGGTGATCTCTGGTCAGCAATACCCAATGCATCACGCGTTAGAAAATATATATCCACAAAAGGAGAGAGATGTATATAATATATCTACAAGACCAGGAGAAATTGCTTCAATAGCGGCATGTCCATCGGCGACCATCATCTCGAAAAGCGTTATCGGGCCCTGACCAAAATTTTGTGCGATGTTCACCTTGCCGTTGATGATGATCTCACCGAAAGCCACCGAGGCAATATTCTCTCTCTCTCGATATTGCATGTTCTCCCTTGTCTTTTAGCACCGCAGACCGACAATACAGTCGTTGTGCTTCTGGCATCATTTGCTCACCATGACAAAGACGCCGTGTGCGCTCTCCGCCGTCCCGTCGCGGTCTCTCCCCATCTTTAGAGCCTGTGGACAGTTGTACAAAAAAGCTCGGCCCTAGTTTATGAGACTAGTCGTCGTCCAATACTTTGGGACGTCGGCTGGCTCTGTGTCTCTCTTTTCTGGTGGCTCAGACGAAGAAAGCTCCGAGGAGTTCCAGATCGGGGCAAAGAGCTGCAGAGCGACGACCAAGATGGCAAAAAGCAGGCTTCAAGCAGGGCCTTGGTTGACGCTGCTGCATCACTGCGCTGGCCTGTTGAACCTTGACCTTGCAAAAAGCAGGAAATCATGTCAGATGGTGGTACAATCAGAGCCAAGTGCAGTTTCCGTATTCTTCCCATGCCTAGTTCTCGTCTCGGACTTTACTGTGTGTCGAGACTTGTTCTTCGAGTTGACCCTCAAGTTAAACAGCTCTTGGTGAACATAGCCGTGTCTTGTTGAGACAGGTTCCCGAGTGAAACTTTCGCAGAAGTGGCCGGTCTGCGGTCTGCGGCGCAAAGAAATGGCATGGTACACGACGACCGGGGCAGTGGAGGTACGAGAAGAATAGGATAAAAGCCTCGAAAGTACAGGCACAAAATTATGGCACAGGTGGCACGGAGTTTCTAGTGTTCAATGGTCCAATTTTTAGAAGGATTCCAAGTTGCAAATCGCATCGGTTGATATATACAGTCTTTGTGAGCATGACACATTGGAACATCGAGACATAAATGTTGAAATAAAAGGACAATGATGTATCCAGAACATCAAGAACAGAGGACAAAACAAGAGGGTAAAATAAACACCATAAAAGAAAAAAAAACAGAATAAAAAAGGAGAGGCAAACCGTAGCCATTACACGCCATGCACCATATTCACTTTGTACTTTTGCAACTCGGCGTCTTGCCCGCTGCTTTACAGCTTCGAGGCCGGCCGCGCGCTGCCGACGGCGGTGATCTCGTCGTACAGCAGCGTGGTCAGGAAGTCGGCGTAGTCCTCGCCCGTGACCTGAGTCGAGAAGTACTGGGCCGCCAGCTGGTACTTGTTGCCGGCCGGGGCCGCGGCAGTGAGCTCGGCGGCCTGCTCCTTGAGCAGCTTGAGAGCGTATGCCTTGTCGACGCGCTTTCCCTCGGCCGTGGACACACCGTGGCGCACCCATTGCCAGATCTGGCTGCGGGACACCTCGGCGGTGGCAGCATCCTCCATCAGGTAGTTGATGGGCACGCAGCCGACACCACGAATCCAGGCCTCCATGTAGCCCAGGCCAATGCTCAGGTTCTTGCGGATGCCAGCCTCGGTGATCTGGCCGGGCACGTTCATGTTGAGCAAATCGTTGGCACCAATGGAGACGTCCTCGCGGCGCACAAACAGCTGGTTAGGGTGGGCATGTGCTTGTCAAAGATTTCGGTGGCAATAGCAGCCAGCGCTGGGTGGGCAACCCAGGTGCCGTCGTGGCCGGCGCGCACCTCGCGCAGCTTGTCGGCGCGCACACCCTCCATGGCCTTCTCGTTGGCAGCCGGGTCGTCCTTGATGGGATCTGAGCAGCCATGCCGCCCATGGCGTGGACGCCGCGACGGTGGCAGGTCTGGATCAGCAGCTTAACGTAGGCGTCCATGAAGGGCACGGTCATGGTGACGGCGCTGCGGTCCGGCAGGACAAAGTTGGGGTTCTGGCGGAACTTCTTGATGGTCGAGAAGATGTAGTCCCAGCGCCGCAGTTGAGGCCGGAGCTGTGGTCGCGCAGCTCGTAGATGATCTCCTCCATCTCGAAAGCAGCGAGGATGGTCTCGATCAAGACGGTGCCGCGGATGGTGCCGCGGGGGACGCCGACAAAAGTCCTGGGCCAGGTTGAAGGCATCGTTCCAGAGGCGGGCCTCGAGGTGCGACTCCATCTTGGGCAGGTAAAAGTACGGGCCGAAGCCGGCGTCGATGGAGGCGCGAGCGTTGTGGAAGAAGTACAGACCAAAGTCGAACAGTGAGCCGGACATGGGCTCGCCGTCGACCGTGAAGTGCTTCTCAGTCAGGTGCCAGCCGCGGGGGCGGACAATGAGCGTGGGCAGCGTGCGGTCGGTGCGCAGCTTGTATTCCTTGGGCCCTGCTTGAAGTCGATCTGGCGGCGGACGGCATCGTACAGGTTGACCTGGCCGTTGATCATGTTCTCCCAGGTGGGCGCGCTCGAGTCTGGGATTGTTAGCAGGCTGGTCTCGACTATAGCTCTCAATTTCCCTCATGCAGAAGATTTCTTTCTTTTAAAGAAAAAGAAACTCACCCTCGAAATCAGCCATGTAGGTGTAGACATTGGCATTCAGGCGTTGACGACCATCTTGCGGTCGGTCGGGCCCGTAATCTCCACGCGGCGGTCCACCAGACCCGGCGCCGGCGGTGCGCCCTTCCATGCGGCGTTCTCGCGGATGTGCTTGGTCTCGGGAGGAAGTTGGCAGAACGCCGCGGTCAATCTCCGACTGGCGCGCTTTCCGGCGCTCAAGCAGGGTCTTGCGGGTCGAGTCGAAGGAGCGGTGCAGCAGGGCCAGGAAGGAGAGAGCCTCGGGCGTGAGGATCTTCTTGTGCTCCTCCTTGATGTTGCCGAGGACGCTGACGCCCTGGAGAATGTTCTCGGTAGAGGGCGGCATTGTGACGATTTTGGAGGGGTGATGGGGTGAGATGTAAAGAGAAAGAGAGAAAGAGAGAAAGAGAGAAAGAGAGGAAAAGTGAGGAGAGCAAAAAAAAGGTGAGCTCTGAGATAGAGAGTGCGTAATACAAGTTGCAAGTGTCCAGTCCAAAGCAACAAGGTGTGGAATGGCAATGCACAAAAGTAGTGATGATGATGCTGAATGGGGAGAGGAGAGGAAATGGAGAGGCAGAAGGGACGAAGGGCGAGGGACGACAGCATTCAAATACTATCTCAGCCTCGGGTTCTCCATTCATTGCACCTGCCTCCGGGCCGAGCAACGAGGAGCTACGACTGGAACCATCTCAGAGGCGAGAGGCAGCTTTGAGGTGGAAGGCGCGTGTTAGTGCTCCACCGAGCTGCCCCCATGCGGAGGAAGGAACCTCAGGAATGTACATGGCGGCCGTTGGTCACTCGGGTGAGAGGGAGACAAGTGGTATTACAGTGGCAAGTACGGTACATACGCAGGTCGAGGAAGGCGCGCAAGTACTACAGTCAGAGCACATGCCTCCCCCCAAAGGGCAAGACAAGGGAAGGCAAAGAGGCGAAAGGGCAAAAAGCGATGTGAAAGTGTGGGGAAGGCGCGGCGCTGATTGGACAGGCGGTTTCCCGAACTGATAAGTACCCAAAGATTAGGCCCAAAAAAAGCATGTGCGTTGGAGAAGGAACGACTCAACATCAGCGACCAGATCCAAGACGAGGCCGTCACGATGCATTGGCCCAATTGCCTTTCTTTCCTATTGCAGGAATACCCGAGAGCAGTAAAATACCATATACGGCAAGAAGACGCTTCTCTTCTTTACGCAATGCAAAAGGGAATCCCGCGATCTCGGGTTCTCCAAAGTTTCTCACTGCCAAAAAAAAAAAAAAAAAAAAAAAGCTACGCGCACGAGTCTGACGGCGTTTGCTCTCGCCTCTTAGCTTTTTTCCTAAATGGGAACACTTGAAGAAAACGGTAAGGCCCAGAAACGCAGGGGCATGGAGCAAAAGTGACAAAAAAAATTGAAAGAAAAGCATCTTTCCATCAAGGTCGACCAGGGAAAGCGCGAGCGACAAGCAACTTGCGTCACAGATGCACCTCTTTCCTATTTGGGTACTATTGCCGGATGCGGTTTAGTGCTTGTGTTTTGTAGCAAAGCCGAGACCGCGGCCTGCCAGAACACATGAGATGGAGCTGCCCTAGCAATCGCAAAAAACGCCGAACAGAAGAGCGTGTGCGCACGGCGGCAGGTGCGACCGGAGAGCACCGAGAGTGGAAACGCAGGACTCATTTACCTCCAGGTCTTTCCCTTTATTTTTCTGTATTTTTCCGTATTTGCCAGTTTTTTTTTCTCGTTATTTCTGCCCATTTCTCCTTCCAAAACGACTCGTCTGTCAGTGCTTTGCATTATCGCACGCTGACAGGCCTGGAGCAGCCAAACCGGTCCAGCCCAACCAATAGCATGCTCCGCTCTGCCGAACTGACGTTCTAAGCCGCTTCCCACAATGCCGAGGCTTAGTGCGCCTTCTCCCCGGAGAGTGAGGCGAGACAAGAAACGAGACCAGACAGACGGTTCCGGCGCCAGTGAAACGTCAATTGCACGCCAAGGAGGAACGGGAGTGGCAGCCAGACAAGCAGTGGGAGGCAGAATGGGGGCCACCCCAAGCCGATCGTTTCCGAAGCCGAAAAATGACGATGCGAGATCATCGCGAAAGCTATCGTTATCGCAAACGACAGCGGACAATGAGCAGATGGAGAAGCGGCCCGGGGGCATGTTCTTTGATATGCAATTTTTATTCAATTTCAAGCTACATACATCGTTATACACATGCGGTGCAGGGTACAGAAAGACGGAAAGGCCTAGGCCTGTGCGCCTTGGGTCTGTCTGCATCCCTGCTTTTGTTTAACCCAGCGGCTCGCGCTCTGTCTATCCAGGAAGGAAACGGGGAAGAGAGACAAGACGGCCAATGATCCTGTCTAATCCTCTAGTTCTTGTACAGGCTGGGGCCGACCATGAGCTCGGGGCGGACAAGAGTGTCAAACTCCTCCTCTGTGAGAGCGTTGAGCTCGAGTGCGCTCTGCTTCAGGGTCAGGCCCTTCTTGTGAGCGTTCTTGGCGACCTTGCTGGCCATGTCGTAGCCAATCTTGGGGTTCAGGCAGGTGACGAGCATGAGACTGGTACGTTAGCTTGTATTCAGGGAAAGAGGAAAAGATGAAAACAAGTAAAGAAGAAAAAAGAAGAGATAAACTTACGACTCCTTCATGATGTTGGAGATCTTCTCCTCGTTGGCCTGCAGGCCGGCGACGAGGTTCTTCTCAACGAGCGCATGCCGTCCGACAGCAGGCGGACGCTGTGCAACACGTTGCGGATGATCAGGGGCTTGTAGACGTTGAGCTCGAACTGGCCGTTCATGCCGCCAATGGTGGTGGCGACGTGGTTGCCCATGACCTGGCGCAGACCATGGTCAGGGCCTCGCACTGGGTCGGGTTGACCTTGCCGGCATGATGCTGCTGCCGGGCTCGTTCTCGGGCAGGCTCAGCTCGCCGAGACCGCAACGGGGGCCGCTGCCCAGGTAGCGGATGTCCTGGGCGATCTTGGACAGCGAGGTGGCCAGGGTGTTGAGGCAGCCCGAGGCCTGGACGAGGGCGTCGTGGGCGGCGAGCGCCTCGAACTTGTTGGGCGCGGTCTCAAAGTGCGTGCCGGTCATGGCGCTAACCTCAGCGGCAATGGCCTCGGCGAAGCCCACAAAGGTGTTGATGCCCGTGCCGACAGCGGTGCCGCCTTGGGCCAGCTGGCGAAGTGCCGGCAGGGACGACTCCACACGCTGGATGCCGTAGTCGAGCTGGGCGACGTAGCCCGAGAACTCCTGGGCCAGCGTCAGGGGCGTCGCGTCCTGCAGATGCGTGCGGCCAATCTTGATGATGCCCTTGGCCTCAAAGTCGTCGACCTTGGCCTGGATGGCAGCGCGCAGGCTGCGCAGCGACGGCAGCAGCTCGCCCTCGATCTCGAGGACGGCGCAATGTGCATGACCGTGGGAAGGTGTCGTTGGACGAGGCGCTGCGGTTGACGTGGTCGTTGGGGTGCACGGGCTTCTTGCTGCCCTTGGTGCCGCCCAGGATCTCAATGGCGCGGTTCGAGATGACCTCGTTGGCGTTCATGTTGGACTGCGTGCCCGAGCCCGTCTGCCACACGACCAGCGGGAAGTGGTCGAGCAGCTTCAGGTCCGCCACCTCCTTGGCGGCCTGCTGGATGGCCTCGCCGATCTTGGGGTCTAGGCCGTAGCCGATGTTGACCTTGGCCGCAGCGCCCTTGAGGATGCCAAAGGCGCGCACAATCGGCGGTGGCATGCGGTCGTGCGGCTGGTTGATGCGGAAGTTCTCCAGCGACCGCTCCGTCTGCGCGCCCCAGTACTTGTCCGCCGGCACCTGGATCTCGCCAAAGGCGTCGCTCTCCGTCCGTGTCTCGCTCATTCTGATGGTGCTCGCGTGGAAGAATCGGGTAAAGGTAGGGACGAGTTGCGACGACGTCAGTTGTGTGCGGGACAGGCGCTGCACGTTGTTTTGTGCTGCTGATGAGCATGTGTTGGTGGTCCGAGGCACCGCAGAGCGTAGTAAGCCTCGGGCGACGCCTGGCGCCGCAATTCGCACTGAACGGAGCATGACTGGTGCTGAGGTGGTGGTTTTTTTTGTTCCTGTTTTTCCGCTGTTGGCGGCGCTGGCGGGAGGGGTCAAGGGCGAGGGGAGACCTGGAGTCTGAGCTGCGAAAAAAGGAGGGAAGATCGGAGCACTGGTCTGGTGTTTCGTCGTCGTCTGTTCTCTCTTCCTGTCCTTTGCTGCGCAGACGTTCTTCGAGAGTCTCTGTTTCCAGTGTGTCAATAGGATTTAATTCACGCTTTTTTTCCGCCCTTCGGAATTATTAGCGACAATCGGCGGCGGAGGGGGGGAGTGGGCAGGAAAAGGTGGGTGCAGGCGTGCTGCTCATACAATTTTCCACCAGGGGAGTTTCTTTTCCAGGTGTCGTGTCGTTTGCGCACAGCGTAGTCGGAGTGAAGCTTTTTTCCGCGAGGTTTTGCGAGTCTACGATCTTTTTGAGATTTTTTTACTTGCTACGGATAGAACGGGCAGTCATGCTTTCCACGGGTCACACAACGGCACAACGCAAAGAAGGAGCGACCAGCGCATGGGCAAATGGGCCGTGGCCGGCGTCGTTTCGACCGAAGGAGAACCAAGGAGAACCAAAACGCCCCGTTTTCTGGCACTTTTTTGTCCTCAACATGGAAGGTGCGACCTAGGGAAAACATACTGCCCGTCCGCCGCCGCACACCTCAATTCAACAAAAAATAGCTCGCCTGCGCAGCGAAAGCAGCGACTCTGCAATGCTGCCACAGTCCCGACACCCCACAAATGTAGCCGAAATCCCCAGCTCCAGATATCCAGAGCCGTCTTCCGAAGCTTTCCGACGCCCGAGATCTTGATAATAGGAAATGGGTAGTCACGTGCAGCGTCACGACACTGTCTTTATTTCACTTTTCATTTCACAAACGCAGTAATAACACCGTGAACTTCGATGGCTGTCTCGAGTTACAACAGATGATTCTTTTTATTTTGGGACATGGTAGACGTATCTCAGCTATCAAACAGCAACCCGATGCCCTCTTGGCACAGACAGCGACATGGTGGTGTCGTCTCATCCTGCTCAAAGGACATTGAGTCCCTTGATCGTTCTTGTTTTGCTTTTCCCGTGCTTTTCCCATGTCGTTTTCTCATTTTTCAAACCTGCTTTTCGGTTTTCCCGTGCTTTCTTTCCTTCATGTCGTACCCTCGTACTCATCTCATACGTCCCGGTGGCCCACGGAGTTCAGGCCGTGCTGTGTGCTGCAGCCTGTCCTGCTTACCAGCTGGCGGCGGGTGCTGCGTCGTTGGAACCCCACGAATCGCCATTGCCCTCGGCGGTGTTGCCGGCGTCGTTGGTGCCCCAAGAGTTGTCGCCGCCGTCAGCCGGAGCACCCACGATTCGCCACCGGCATCGTCACCGCCAGCACCCCATGCGCCGCCGTCGTCCTCACCGCCGCCCGCATACTCCTCAAAGTCCGAGTCAGCCTCGAATTTGAGATTCTCGCGGGCATCGCCCTCGGGAATGTACATCTCAAGGAAGTCAGGGATCTCCTGCTTGGTCTCGAGGAGAGTGCGAGTGAGGACGCTTGCGATGGGCTCATCCCGGTCCGTGTAGAACGATGTGGCAAGACCGCGATGGCCGATGCGGCCAGTACGGCCTTCGGAATAAGCATGGTCAGTAAAGGAGAACGAGGCCAAAAAAAATCAAGAGATGTGGGAAGGAGGAGGGAGATTTACCAATGCGGTGAACATACTCCTCGATACCGCCGTGGTCGAGACTTGGGAGGTCATAGTTGATCACGTGGTTGACATTGTGAACGTCAATACACGGGCGGCGACGCCGGTGGCAATGAGAATCGGACACTCGCCACCCCGGAAAGCACGCATGGCGTCCTCACGCTCCATCTGCGTACGGCTGGAATGGATCGAGGTGCAGGGGAGGCCAAGGTTGTACAAAAAATCATCAAGCTCGTCTGCAGTCTGCTTGCGGTTGACGAAAATGATGGTACGACCCGGCGGGATCGAGTTGAGAAGCTCGACCGTGGCCTTGCGCTTATTCTGATGGTCCATGTACGAGATGGTCTGCTTGATGTTGCCGTGGGAGCTGCCTGCGCGGCGACACGGAGACGGCAGTGGTCATTGGCAAGGTACTCCTTGGCAAGGTCACGCAGACGCTTGGGGAACGTGGCCGAGAATAGCATGTACTTGACGTCGCCGTCGTCCTGGTCTGCAGTCAAAGAGAGAAGCTGTCAGTTTAAAGTTTAAAGTGCTCTCGTAGATGCTTCGGCCAAACAAAGACATACCGCCGGAGAGGATACGAGCAAGATCCTCGTTCCAGTCGTCATGGAGCATCTCATCAGCCTCGTCAATGACCATGAACTTGACCCGACGAAGCGATAGATGGTTGGGCGGTTCATTATATCAATCAGACGACCAGGAGAGGCTATGAGCACATCGCAGCCACGGCTAAGCTGGTCAAGCTGGCTGCGGATCGGGCCTCCACCGTAAACAACGCAGGGCCGAAGCATGGTACGGTAGCAGAACTTGCGGGCCTCGTTGAAGATTTGGATGCCAAGCTCACGGCTCGGGGCAACAATGACGACCAGCGGCTCGCACGAGCAGGGGGATCGATACCCGGGCGGTATGTCGCAGGGTTGGGGCGAGGGGCAGCCAGCTTCTTCGCCTTGCCCATAAGGTTGTTCAGGATGGGAATGAGATAGGCGGCCGTCTTGCCAGAGCCTGGGGGGAATGTCAGCGGTCCAGCAACAAATAAAAGAAACGCCGTTTAGGTGTTGCACGTACCGGTCTGAGCAATTCCCATGACATCGTGGCCCTGGATGATGGCTGGCAGGCAGTACATCTGGATGGGGGTCGGAACCTTGTAGCCAGCCAGGTCGACGTTGCGGCGCATGACCGGGTGAAGGCCAGCCTTGTCAAAGTCGTAGAAGGGTGCGATGCGAGTCTCGCCCTCCTGGAAGACCTTGATCTCAGTGAGCCTACGGCAGGGAAGAAATGGTTAGCATACGCAGACACGAAATCCAGCGGGAGGTAGTAGGGTGGAAAAAGAAGAGAAAAGGAAGAGAATTAAAAAAAAAAAAAAAGCTCACGTCGAAAAGTCGATGCCGGAGCCAGAGCGCTTGTCCGGATCACCAAACAGCTCACGCTCGAGCTCGTCCGACTCAGGGCCAATGTCACCCTCCTCGCCAGTCCACTCGTAGACCCGGGCGTTGCCAGCCCAGTCACGGAGAGCGCGAGAGGGGTCATTGTCCATGACCTCGTAGTTGTAGGGGGTGCTCGCAACCCAGCCAGCATCCTTGATCTGCTGGCGCTCGCCCTCAAACTCTGGGTAGAGCTCCGGCTTAACAGCAATGTCGAAGCCGTGATTTTCAGCCGGGGGGCCATCGGCGCCACCAGCATCAAGGCCAATAGCCTCGTCCTTCCAGCCGCTCTGGGCAACGACGCCACCTTGACCAGAACCGTCGTCCCAGGACATTTTTTGTTCTTTTTTTTTCAGTGTTGTAAAACAGAAAACTACTTGTGACCGTTTAGATGGTGTGGTCTGGGAACGCAGGCTGGGTCTAGGATTGCAGCTGTGCTTGGACGGCAAAAAAAAGGCAAAAATGGAAGGCTATACAAACTCGAGATGTTAGCTTGGATCTTTGAGGTAGTATGGTAATGGAACTGGAATGTAAGATAGAAGGCGGCAGAAAAGAAGGGCAGAGACTCGTGAAGCGTGACATGCAGAGTCGATGGCTGATCGACAGGATGCAGAACGCAAAGCAGAGTCGCGAAAAGGGGAGCTAATATGATGGTGCTCGGTTGCACTTACTTTGCTTGAGAGTGAAGTCGTCTTTTGCAGGTGCGTTTGCAAGTTTTGGATTTCTACGACCTCTGACGCTGCGGCCTAATGGGAAATGACCAGAGGAAGAGGGAGGAAAAGAGACGAAGGGAGGGAAACAGGCAGAGGAGTGCAAGCGTATATAAACACGACTACTCGCGGTGAATAATTTTCCATAGAAACAGAAAGAACGTCGAATGTGCCGCAAGGGGAAGGCACGAAGGGGTTGGTAAATAAAGCTGCGAGGAAGGAGCGACCAGTGAGGACACCTTTGAGCTGCACCATGCTCCCCGCATTGCGAGAGAAGGTGCATCGTTCCTAGCTAGGAAGGAAGACACAGTCTTGCAATCGAATATTGCGTGTGTTTTCTCATTTCTTATCTCGAGTTCGGATCCAAACGAAGCAAGCTATTCACTATGAGCGAGGTAGAGTGATAGGAAACACGCACCGAAACGATGCAAATGAGGAACACTGCAGAATTTAAATATTTCATGGCTATGGTTTGTTAATAAATAGTCCTGGTGCGTAAAACACATTTAATTATTTACAATTTATTTTCATGTTTGCTTTTTGTTTTAAAACAAACCGCCAATACTTTGAGAGGGCAATACGTAATGGTGACAGACACAGCCAGATAGTGACAAAGCACAGTAAAGAATATATATAAAAAAGACGAAAAGAAGCAGACGAAGCAACGCAAAACTCCAAATCCCATGCTATTACCACAGGCCTAAAAATATCAAGCGCATTCCTCGTAACCAGAAATCCATTTCCCTTGCCTTTCAGCTCGCCAAGACTGCCCGGTTGTAGTCCTCCATGCCGACACGCAGCACATCGTCAAGCGTGGCCGCTGCACGGCGACGGCACCGCCTTCCCGCCGTGCTCTTCAATGCCCTTGGTGATGGCTGCCTGCCATCTCTTGGCAAAGACACGCTGGCGGTCCTCGCGGTCGGCGTACATCTCGCTATCCTCGTCGCGGGGCGCACCGAAGAGGTTGAGATGGCCAAAGGGGTTGATCGTGCTGCTGACAGTCCGGCTGCTCGCACCAGAAGACGACGCAGCAGAGGGCTGTCGCCGGTACAGGTTGTCCCAGTAGCCTGGGGACTGTAGGGCGCAGGCTCTTCCCGCTTCAGGCCGATTTCCAGGAACTTGGTGAGTGCGGTCAGTTGGCGGGCAAAGGAGGCACCGCGTGTGGCCTTTGAGCCACCTGTGCCGCCGCCCTTGACGAGCGTGGCCGTGGACGAGCCGGCAACGACGTCTTGGGCGCCGAAGACAGCCAGACGACGAAAAGGAAACGCTGTTGGCGCCTGTGCTGGAAAAGGTGTTGGCCTGCACCGCGGCGACCCAGCCCATCATCGCACCGAGCCCGTTGAGCGTCTTGAGCCAGCCACCCGGACAGCCACAAGCTCGTCGCCCGCGACCTCCAGCAGCCACTCAAGGGTACCAGGGCGTCATCGCGCACAGCCGAGGATAAGTTGGTGATGCCGGCGCGAATGTATAGCAGGATTTTGCCCGCAGCGGGACGCACGTCGTTGGGAGGAGTACGCGGAAGAGTTTGAGCAGCTGGCTACGGACGGAGCCTGCCGGGTCAGAGATCAGAGGGAGGAGCTTGTTGAGGATGCCGGCGGTGCCGACGGGTTGCTGTTATTTGCTGCGGCTGCGCCTTGCCTGCCACTTCCGCTTCCACTGGACAGCTGGCTCGTCAGAAAGGCGAGGGCATCGCGGCGCTGGTTGTCGGACCGTGATGTAGCGGCGAGAGACAAGTTGTGGCGGAACTGAACGGCCGGGTCGGGTGCCTCTTCAGTCAGGGACTGCTGATTGACAGTGATGGCTGCATCCTGTTAGACGAGGAACAAGAAGGTTTCCGTGGGAAAGACTGTGGTAGGGGAAGGTCAAGGGTGGAGAGAGAGGCTCACATTTTGTCTTGAAGCTCGTATCTGTAAAGTTGGATGGCTTAGCCTTTGCCTTGCCGACCTTGAGCTTGGGTTTCTGGAAGAGAAAGCATTGTTAGAAACCGCTGTCTTTCTTTCTTTCTTTCTTTCCCCTTTTTTTAAAAAAAATAAAAGGGAAACTTTGGCCTGCCTCGTCCAAACAGGCGGCGCTTCTCGCCCGGAAGAACGTACTTGAAAGTCCTTCTGCTTCTCCTTTTTCTTTCTGTTGCTGGAGCCCATCTTGGCCTTTGGCAACTCTTCTTGTCGGCTGGGGTGGAGAGGAAACGAGGCGAGAGCAAGAGGTCGGCCAATTCTGGTGATGTTGTTTGCGACCGTCGAACCTTCAACTTTATGGCGGTCAGAGGCGGCAAAATCAGGATGTTTCCATCCAGAAGACTTTGTGGGCGAAAGTACATGCTATTAGTGAGGAGTCCGGTGGTGAGCCCCCTAATCAGACGCTCGCGGCACGAAGCTCCCCTACGACGCGGTGGTCTCTCCACTAAAAACGCGGAGTCAAGTTTGGGCAGCCCTGGCCCGCAACGTGTACCGACGTCTACACCAAACGCCCACCCGCGAACCATTGACAATGTCTGCAGATATTTCGGTAGGTCCCTATTGCATGGGCGTTCTGTATACGTTCTGTATACGCTCTGTATACGCTCTGTATACGCTCTGTATAACGCTGGATCTACACCGCAACTGACGCCGCGCTCACGACAGGGCACCGGGACGAACGATGTCCTCGACGAGTCGCTAGGCCGCCTCGCAAAGAAGGCCGGCGTTCAAGGCCACCATCATGCTGGACCGGTGCGACGGGGTTGCGATCTTTGAAAATGGAGGGCCAGATATCCTCGATCCGGACCTCGATTGGCGACAAGCCTGCCAGTAGCGGAGCCGCAAAAGACGCCCACGGCAGCACCATGGTGGACAGCGGCACAAGCATGCCGGGCCCGGGCGCCAGTGGCTTCGCAGACGATGCGATGCTGGGCAGCGCCGGTGGCGGCGACAGCGACCCGGTCGACGAGACAAAGGGCGCGCGCGAGCTGGCCGGGCTGGTGTGGAACTACGTCAAAGGGCAGTTCAGGGCGATCTCTCGTGGAGGGCACATTGACACCAGAGGTACGTGCAGGCGACCTCGTGGAGGCCATTGACACAGAGGTACGTGCAGGCATTTGGCAGAACTAGACTCGCCTAGAGAGAGAGAGAGAGGAGGAGCTGCAGAACAAGAGTCTAACATGCGGTGGACAGGACGAGCTAAAGTCTCCTGCGGTTGCGGACACAAAGAAACAGGAGCCTCGTCATCGTGCCCCAACCCGAAATTCCTCCTGATTGTAATCCACGACACGCCGCTTGCATTAGGCCGAGGCTTGCCCACGATTCCCACATGCCCCACAATGCCCACGATGCCCTCGAAGGGAAACATTCGTCCGAGCGCAAACAGCTGAGCGAAATGAAGACACGGGGGAAGCGACGCAAGCAAAAGGGACGGCGGTCTCGAGCCAATGGCCCAACTGGTCATCAGATGCTACCACACCAAGCATCCAATACACCGCCAATGCACTCCGTGCAAGGCACAAAATAGTGCATCAGAAGGAGTCAAACGCGACAAATACGCAAAAAGAATACTGCGACAAAGACACTGCAAGCCTCGCTCGCAGCTGCAAACCGACACCTTCATGATATTTACGGGTAAAGAGTATTTCCTCAAGGCCCACAGGTTGGAGCAGATGAGACGGGAGAGTAGCTTTATCATTTGATCATTTGAGCCAGAGCGAATCGGAAGGCGCAATCAGACATTCTGGAGGTGCTTGTGTTGGGTTGAAAATGGTGAGAAACCTGTGGAATTGAGAGGAGGAGTTGCTCGCCGCTGACGGATAGATATACCCCTTCTCGTGTCATTTTATTTTGGCCATAGAATAAAGTTGTGCCTGTTTTTTGTCATTTTTGTCGACTGCGATTTTCATGCTCACTTTTGAATCTCATACCGCACTGAGTAAAACAAATAAGAATGTTTGAACGCATGTAGGGGTACGTTCTAGACCTTTCCACATCGAAACCGATTGCACCCATGTGCCTCGGCCGTTGAGATTTTGCGAATGCAAGACACGGATTTCTCTGTAGCATCCAAGCAGATCGCCGGCTTCCAAACGGGAAGGAGAAAGTAGTACAGCCGTATTTCAAGAGTGTCTTGGGCGTCTCGATTCTTCCAGAAAGCAACGGCCAGATTGGACAGACACAAACATGATCAGGAACATCGGGAAAATCAATGAGATCGAGACAAGCAGATAATTTGCATACATTGTAAGATATTTCGTGAGGAGCACTCCGTACTGGCTAAGACTGTGCGTGAAGGATCGTGGAAATGGCCTGTTTCACATTCTTCTGCCAGCTTCTTTCATATATGATATGTGCTATTCATCCACGCATTATCGTTCTCACCACACACTCTCATAGCACAGTGGTTTCAAAGCACACCCAGGCGGGAAAGTCTTTAAACGAGATGAGAGTCCCTTGTTTTGGGTAAGGGAGGGGGATAAGCATGCCGTCCCTCGACCACATGTTCGGGTTCGGGTGTGTTGACACATGTGATGTCCAATGGCAGTGCGCAAATTTAGATTGCATAGCTACTTGTCGGTGTTCACTGGTCAAACCGTTGCTGTCCGTTTTAATTGTCGAATGTGGCCCGAATTAGCATTGAAATAAGAGTAAAGGCTGAACATGCAGCCGGAGAAGGACGGGTGTCTTCTAAAGGGAAGCCAAACCTAACCTAAATCAGTGAAAAATCTTTGCAAAGATAATGGGAGGAGAGAAAAAACACCCCCTGCATTGGTGTCGCCCCCGCCCTGCGATCAACTCAAGAACCCTGGACAGACAGAACAGCAATGAACCCTGTCCTGGGCTTGGCGGCCTGGCAATCGTCTCATGTGCCGGAGCCGTCGATGGGGGTTCTCCTCACAGCGGATCTCTTTTCTTCGCAAAAGCACGGAGAACAGAAAAAAAAGCACATCTCCCTCACTCAAACCTTCATCCTTCTCAACACAGCTCAGGAAGAGCCATAGCTTGAACCTTGGCAAATCAACGAGAAAGAACGAGACACAGTGACAGAACATCCATGTGAGAAGACAGGGTCTAGGCAGGGACGGTGCAAGTTCACCAGTAAGGACCATGAAGCCTGAAAGAAAACCCATACAGACCAGCCTCAAACGAACCGTTGACGTCGAGACTCTGTCTAGGAACGCCGACCGGTGGGAAGCCTTGCCCTGTCGCCTGTGGTTCGCTCGTGTTTCTACCTCCTGTCGCTTCTTAAGCGTCCATTTTCGAAAATGGAAAAACATGCCATGGCATGATCGGCAGGGGAGCAGCCAAACGTATCAATATCGCAGCCACATGCAGCATCAAGTACGTCAGTGGACAGGGGTCCGTTGAAAGAACTCGGAGAAAAGAGAACAGAGAAGAAGAAAAGAAAAAGACACGAAAATAACAGTACCGAAAAAAGAAATTCGACTGTCAGCATTTTCTTCCGCCCGTCAGCTCTTACACACCAAATTGGCACGCACAATGCTATAATTTCCTGGATGGCTCCGTGCATTTCCTTCTAATCCTAATCGACAGAGTATTACAGAGTATGAAGCTTGTCTTGAGACACCCAACGGTGCTGCGCAAAAACAGATTGAGCACACTTGAAGGTTTGGGAGAAACCACATTTCTTTCATTCTACGGAGGAGATTGATGCAGGCTTTGGGTGGCAATAAAGCTGCATGTGGGATTGGGAACATGAAACTACCTCATCTTTTTTCGTCTTCCTTTTTCTTTTGCTGTGGGACGTAATGTTCGCGACCAACGCGGTTTGGCGGTATTACTGGTATTACTTGCCTGTTTTATGGGTGTTTTGACAGCGTATTTTTTGCGTCGTAGGAGCCCGTTTTTATTTATTTCCCATCCTCCAACCTAAGGTGGAAGCAGAAGGAAGACTCGCAGAATAGCGCTCCCATTCCACCAGTAATGCTTGGTAGGATTCTTTTTTTTCTACCCAAAGCCCCATTTGTAATACTCGATGATTGTTCGCCCCGTATCATGCTCACTCAAAGAATCAGATGCAATTTAACGAAAGTCCTTTGAGGGCGGCTTGTTGATATATGCCTCTGGCTGCCTCCTTCACGCCCCCTGGCGTGGCACGCCTGCTCTTCCAATACAACGGCAGCTCACGGTCTCTTGTTTTGCATTTGACCTTACCTGATCAATATTGGCCGGGAAGCTTTACCGTGTTATCATGTGTTTCTGCTGGAGAATCGTGTCTTGTTTTACCCAAAGAAACAGAGAGAGAACTGCTGGCGTGATTTGGTTGAGTTGCAAAGTGCAGTATATATGTAACCCGGCTCGGTTGTCTGGAAAGAAGAGGAAAACAGCAAACAAAAGGAAAGGACATGGTACCGTGATGTGAATTGCCTGGCTGGGCTCTATTGTGCGGATAGGCGATCGATCGGACACGGCTGTGGTCCCCCGGATCCTCGACGAGCCCTTGTATTTTTCCCTGTCCATCATCCGGCTGTTTCCTTTTTATTTTCCATGGCGTTGGCCTTTTCTGCCCTGCCTGTTTTTATTTCTCGTTTCTCGCCCTCTTACTTCTTTCCTTTTATTTCCCTGTTTGCTTTGTGTTTTCGTTCTCTCGCGCCTCCTGTCTCCGCCTTTGCGAACTGCCGCATCTACCTCTACCCAAACAATGGGCATCCGAGCCTTGAAATCGACAGTTACGACCACGATCCACGGCCACGACCTCGCCGTTTTGAACACTGTTCTCGCTTTCCTTTACACCTCAATACCCCGATTTCCACCGCCTTCTCTCGAACCATCGTCTCCCTCTTTTTTATTCTTCCCCATCTTGTCCGCTCTTCTCTGATGACGCAACTGCTCCTCGACTGCCGATGGTGAAACCCAACAGCTCCACTTACACCGTCGCTGCCTGTACGAGTATCTGCGCCGAGCAGGCCACGTCGGATGTAGAGACAGATCAGACTGCTGTGAGCGAGGCAGAAGAAAAAAGTCGAGGAAGAAAGGGGAGAAAAGGAAAAGAAAAGGAGAAAGGGAGCGACCAACTCGCATTATCACGACCACTGTTTTCCCTAGCAGCCGCGACAATGCCTTCATTATCACTCCTCAAGCGCCCGGCCGCGATAATGCGGCGTGGCCAACCCGAGCATGGGACGACAATAGCAATGACGCCATCCAGACAGTTGCGTCAGCACCAAGGGGAGCGGCATTGCGGCGGCCAACGAGGGGCCAGCAGTGGCGGGGCGGACTTAACGCCGTGTCCACTGCGGCCACGATGCCGTCGACGTTGTCAACATCGTCGCCCTCGTCGTTGGCTGCCAAAAAGGAACGTCGAACTCAAACGCGATCTCTTGCATGGTCTCATCAGCGCGTCCATTCGCGGCGCGGGCGGGCTCTTGTCCAACATTCCACCTCCGTCTCCTTTACCGTTCTCCGTCCCAGTCTCCCCTCGTCGACTTCGCTGCTCTCACCTTACAATACGGACAACGGCCACCGGCCACGGCCAGTGCTCCTATCGTGTTTCAGCACTATCACCGGCCGACCATCGGCATCAATCCTTTCGTTCGCCATTTCGGACACTCCACGCCAGCCACCAGCGGCCTCGCCAGCACCTCAGCGCCTCGTCCGCTCCCGACCGCGTCAGGTCGTCATCAGCAAACTCGCCACTCGGCTACATCGGCAGTGCAGGTAAGACGGTAAGGATCCTATTTTGCTGATACTCTTTTGCCTTCTTTATTTCCTTCCTCCTTCTCCCTTATTCCTTCGTTCCTTCCTTTCGCATTCCTGTTCACATCGGCGTTAGCAGTTGGCCAGTCCCTCCTTCCCTTGCACGGGCCAGCCCGCTGCCATTAACCTTGCCACACCTGTGAGTCGTTCATTGCTCGAAGAAAAAGTTTGACGTGCAGGTGGACTCCTCCTAACTTTTGTGCCGTCATGGTGCACTGCCTTTTACCATATGCCTTTCTCGCTGCAAAATACAGATCCTATTTATCTCGTCTTATTCGCGACACACATGCGCGTCGAATTTTTGGAACTGAAAACGATTATGGAGAGTGGCGAAATTTGTCGCATTGAAGAATGCGGCGTGCTGGGATCAAAGTCCGCTGATCGGTGATCGGTGAGCTGGACGCGGCACGAACAGGGCGGGGAAGGTGGCCAGGCGGTAAGCAGGGCCGCGCTTTGCCACTTCCTACTCCGTCGCTTTTGTCGGGTTCGTAGCTCCCATGCCTGGCAGTGTCGAGTCCCTGCCCTTCCTGGATTTACCTCGCGACTGCCATAGTTTTCCGGCCGCTGCCTCCTCTCCGCCCTATTTCTTAATCAATTGCGATTCTTCACTTACCCACAAAAACACCTGCAATTTCTTAACTCTCTACAACGGTCTTGTTGGCAATTGCGGTTGCACTCTGTCTACTACTGGGACGACTCCGCGCTAAACGGTCCATTTCTGCCGCGCCTCTGCGGGCTATTAAGAAGCTACATCCACGAGCGCTTGGTAACTTCAGAACTTTTTCGCGAGCCTTTGCGCCCGTTGCCTTTTCTTTTCTTTCTTTCCTCTGTAACCAGAACAAGCGTCTTCACAACCCGCCCCCGCTTCCGCCGCATACCTCGCGACGGTTTTCGTCCGAGCCAGCCCATAGCCTCACCGAGACCCGTCGCGCTCAGTTTGTCAAAGCCAACAAGCCCCTGCTCGCCTCCGCTCCCCGCAGCTGTAACTAGGACATTGGCCCCGGCCAAGCCGTGCTCAGGCTTTGCGCAGTCATCATGGGTCCTTACCGACTGACGACATTAGTAGAAGCTCTTCTCGGGCGCCGCCTGTACTTTGCCCGCTCCGAGGGCCACTTCACGGGGCGTCCCAGCCCCAGCGTGGGCTATTCCGTGGGAACGAGTGCTCGAGAGTCGCGACCTGAGACGAGAATGATGTCCAGATCGAAAGACCCGGCCTGGAGTCAACGTTAGGCATGGGCTGCCATCACGGCCGGTGCAGCAGCCAGGGCGTTGGCTTGCCAGTATCAGCAACTCGGCGCCGATCGGCAACAGATCTCGCCCCCCGGCCTCGGCGGGCCGTTGACGTATCACCTGCCCCCCCGGACACTCCAGTCACGCCAACCAGCAACCTACCGAGCCACTACTGGGCACCAGGGCACTCTTTACGGGGCACCACGGGCCAGCTCACGGGCACCCACGGGCACAGCGGACACTACGGGCACTGAGAAAACCAGCACCACGACCACCAATCCCAAGAAAACGCAGGCCACTTTCTACCCGCGGAGCCGTGAACGGCCGAGCATTGCTCTAGCAATCCAGGGCCTCGAAACAGGGCACCATTGGCTACGGAGTGCTGCCACTCGAGCTGGCTGTGGTCGCGACTCGCTGCAGGAGGAAAGCAGTACGGCTTTCGACAATCCTGGGCTGCCGGCCCAATGCCGGGTGACAGAAGCTCGGAAAAAAACCTCATGGGACCACTATTGCCTCTGCGAGCGCAGTTCGAGCTGCTGCCAGGCGCTGCAGAGGCTGGCGAGGCGGACGCGATTGACGAAGGCGCCAGGCGGGGACAGGTAGCTGGGCGAGACGCAGATCCTCGAGCAGCTCATCAAAAACGGCGCCACTATGCGAACTGGCAATTTCTACGTCGCGCACCAGAGGCAAGGAGTTCTACCGATGAGCTCTTTCCGGACCATATTTCTTGACTGCCCGCCCCAGCAAGCGCCTGCGGTCGTCGAGGCGGCCACCACCATCGGCGCTCGGGCAGCCACGGCGGCTTCCGCATCTCGAAGCCGCGACCTCATTCCCCAGAATCGGAAACCCAAATTTCGTCAGTGCCCTTGCCCGCCCCAAATAAACGTCCTGGCATCGACTTTTCGCACGTCGTAGATAGGCGCCTGCGCCTTGGGGCAGATCCTGTGGGCCTCGTCGGCCCGCAGGTACTGAGTTTGACCGGGCTCTGGCCGTGGCGCTCTTGGGCGAACGACAGCGGGCAATTGCTCACGTCTGCCACGGCCCGCCACGTGGAATGAGCGCCTTACAAACCGAGGCTGGACATGGTTGCTTCTGCAGATTCTGCTGTCCAACCGAGCTTCCTGATGCGCTCGATTGCCCATCACTGACGGTGGACGAATATCGGCCTCGAGTACGTCCATCCGACAGAAGTGCACCGCTTTGAAAAGGTGGCCGAACCCTTCGGTGCGGTTGGTCACTGATGCTTGCTCCGCGCATTGGCTCGAAAATATTGAAGTTGTTTCGTGTCGACGTAGGAAGAATCGACCTGCACAAGTCCGCGGCAGTCGAAAACAAGCATCGAAAAGACAAAGGAAAAGCTGCTGCCCCAGGTGCTGGTCCCAGGCCTCTTGCGTCCCCCGACCGGCCCAGCAGCAGGTCCAGCAGGCAGGAGTGGCGCGTCACGCAGGCAAAGCGGCGAGGCGGGCCTGCGGCACACAGTCGGACTTGGATCACGACGCTGAACCAAGAAGCTAATTTCGCTCATCGAAGGCCGCCTGCACACATCCAAGGTGCCGGAAAAGAAATTCGTTCTACTCGCCATGCCCGCGCAAGAAACGCAACGCGCCAGTACCGGTGGCGTTGGCAAACATTTTGCCCAAGAAAGCCTCAAGTGGCCTAAACGCGAACCTGATTGACGCTCATCTCCCAGCGAGCACTCCATGCGGACCGGATCCCGGGGAGCCGCTCAACAACAAGATCACCGAGAACTCCTGAACGCCCAGGGACAGCACGTCGTCTGTTCTCCCCGTCAAAGAAAAGCTCGAGTTCAGCCGGCGACTGCCGGCGGCCGCAAAGGGTGGTGGCCGGCCTGCACTCCGGCGGCTGGTTCTCGCGGAGCCTATCTGTCGGGCCTCATGCTGCCTGGTGACGGCCTCTGCAACCTGCTCATGTCGACGCTCCTCGAAGGTGACGATGAAGCACTAAAGAGCCCTGGGTCCCGTCGCACACCTGGGCGCTGGCTTTGTCTATCCGTGGCAAGAAGCTTCTGGATAGCAAAACCAGGCGTGGCTTTTGTCGGCCGCGTGCTGGCAGCCGTGCCGGCGCTGCCGAATGCATGGGCTGGGTCCTCGTCCGAATGTGTTGCCGCGCGCAATGTCGGTGAGGGCCTCGGGTGAAATATTGATGCCGACGATGTGGCAGAAGACATGCGCATGACGAACGCGCGCGCGCACGTATTTGGGGGCAAGGCCGCCATTGAGCGGGAGTCGTCAAGTCCTTGGCGATGCAGACCCGGAATCGGTTGCTTCCGCCGACTTTGTGATCCCTACGAAGGCTGTCTACAAGCAAGTTCCGCCGCAGCACACCCGTGTCGAACTGCAGAAACTCCAGCTATACTCGCCGCAGGACCCGAATCGGCCTCCCAGAAGACTGGGGATGGCAGCATCCGGCCCGTTGAGCCGCTACGGCTGACGAACGGCGCCAGCATCAACAGCATCACCGATGATACTGCACCAAGTACTGTCGTGTCGAGCCGTACGCGGCGAGACCACGTTCGCTGTGTCGCGCCCATGGCGGTGCCGAGCGGAATTCCTCAAGTAAACCTGTCGTACGACATTTAACTTTGGTCACCGCGCACCCTTGCGTGCCTCGACAAGGGTCAAGGTGGTCAAGTCGCCGTCGAGCCGACCATCCAGCAGATTGACGTCACGGGCGATGGCGCTGCAGCCTGCCCGGTCCAGCACCGTCCACGCCAGCCGGCCATCCGTTGCACAAGTACTTGACAAGTACGCGTCCATTCACCTCACGGCACTCATCGACAGCCCCACCAAGAGCCTGCAGGAGCTACTCAAGGAGTATGCTGCGACGGCAAACCAGTCCGACAGGCCACGCCGCCGCCACCGCCTCGTCGTCGCCGCCGCCGTCGCAAATCACCGACAAACTGCGTTCTCGTCATTGACTGTAATCACGGCTTCAAGCCGCAACCAGCCGCCCACGAGATGCCCATGTCGCCCATTGTCGAGCGCAGCCAACGAACGTTTAGCTTTGACAGCGGTGGCATTTCGGCGTTCCCGCCCCTAACCAAAGAAATCTCGCCGATTGTCGCGCTGTCGCCGGCGCCGGCCGTTGGCACCATTTCGCTGACCACTAGCAGGCATACAGCATCGCCTGCGTCGCCGCCGCCGCCACACGTCGCGTCCGCATTGCCGTCACCCCTGCGACACCGACCAAATCGGTCTCGCCTGCACCGTCCGCTAGTAGCGGCAATAACAACATGTCCGCACCGGCTGCATCAAAGATGCACCACGAGACGCGGCGTCGGCGGTTCGGTTCAGATATGGAGATCCTTGTGCGGGCTCTCTGTGCCGAGCGGGGCTGGAACGCGCTTATCAGCCGGCGTCGCCGGGGCTGTCTGGCGTGTGGATTCGGGAAGCCGGGGCCCTTGGTTGGCTGTTGTCGTACGTTGTGGATTAGACGTGTGACAAGGGTGTACATGTTTTATTTTGAGCGGTATATATATGTATATATGTATCTGATGCGTTTTGTGATTTCATTTGTTTATAAAGGGTGTAAAATCTTTCCCAGTACGACTGATAGAACAATTCAACCATTACCCAACTTATCATGACTTGCGTGATCTAAAAATATGCTTCTACAACAACCCCATTCAAATGAGCTACAAGAAGAGAGATACTTCATTGAAGCGCCCAGTGCATTAAAATTGAAATTTCTTTTGTCGCAATTACTATGCTGATGAGTTGATGCTAGATGCTGCTAGACTGAAATATGTATTCATGGGTGGTTTCATCTGCCCCTGCCTTCATTTTATAGCTTTCAGTCCTTCCGAGGAGCATGAGAAGGGTCGCTAGGATGTTTTGGTGTAGGCGCGCTGTTCCGTTTACCACGACAGCCCAGGCTGCGCAGTAACCATGCGTAAAACAGACTCACTGCGGCTGCAATAAAGCGCACGTCGGCCAAAATGACTGGGATGAGCGACAGGATTCGTGATTGCATAAGCTGATGATGACGGGCAGAAAAGACAGGAGCCAGACAAGAGTCGCAAACAATTTGGGGAAAGCTGGGGAAAAAATGGCAGCAGGGACAGCAAAGCCACGATGTGGCGGCGATCCAGGGCAACAGCGGCAGGACGGCCAAGACGATAAAGAGGACGACCAAGGCTGCGGCGGCCAGAGCGGTAGCCGCAAGCGCCACAATGAATGCGCCTAGACAGTCCGGTGGGGGCCTGTCATCATTTAACTACAACTCGTAGCCCACACTGGAAGCCTTCCATCCCTTGTGCTCGCCAGGCAGCTGCGCGCCCTCGTACTCGGCACGCGTCACGTTTGCGCCACTCCTCGTACGGGGGATCCCAGCCAATTGTACGCACGGTTCGCCAAAGCCACCGGATCCAGTACACCTGCGTCACCACCAGTGCGCAGCCACTCCGACTGGTGCACGCGACTGCCGGGCAGCCAGATACTTAGCATCGGGTGCGAGGCCCGAAGCACTTGGCCAGGTCCGAGTCCGGCGCGTCCTGCCGGGATGGGCTCAAGGTAGCCGCAAGCGCCACAATGAATGCGCCTAGACAGTCCGGTGGGGGCTGGTGTTGGTGTTGGCAACGTGCGGGTGTCGGTGGCGTAGCCAAGCATTTTCTGGATGCCGCGGACGACGACACACGGGCGGGGACAGGCGGGTGCGGCGGCTCCTGCAGGGCAGGCTGACGTTGAGCCGGCACGGGCGTTCTTGAACGTCGTGGCAATGGAGATGGCAGAGAAGTCGGGTTGCCGGGTTTCGCTGCGCTGCCGCTCGCTGCCCTCCTCGCAGGGAACTCGGCGGTACTCCGTGGAGGCCGACCGGGACGCGCGCGAGGCCAGACGGGGGGGGTTCTCCCAGGCGGGTGGAAGGCCCGGGTTGAGGATCTGGCCGGCGGACAGCCGCGGTCTGGTGAGGGAAGACACACGGTCGCCGATAGGTACGCCAGAAGGGGTCAGCGACAGAATTACGGCGGGGCCAGCCAAGCAGGACTACGTACGAGGTCGGGATCTGACTGGCGTGACGCGGTGGCCTGCGCGCGACGCGGACTCGTCCAGGTTTGTCGTGGAAATGGTGGAAACCGCCCTTGACGTGGGCATTGTCGGCAAACAGGTTGACCTTGTTTGTCCGCAGGCACCAGGGGCGGTTCGATAACGGCGAGGCCGCGGCACCAGTTGGCCAGCAAAGCGGGAGCCCGAGAACTTCATGATGGACGAGGTGAAAAGGCGAGTTCTAGGTTGGAGGGTGTGGCAGAAAGGCTTAGGAGACAGGAGGAGGCGATAGGAAGATGCGGCGAGATAGGGTCGGGGTGGGAAAAGAAAGAAGGAAGAAGTAGAGGAAGAAAAGAGACGTCAGAACTATGTACAGAACGGGGGGGGGAAAGAGAAGGAGGGAGACACAAAGGAAGGGAAAAAGCGAGGATAGAAACGGAAGGGGGAACGGTTATTATACATGCAGGAGCTTTTTCGTCGCTGCAGGCCTTGATGCCAAAGAGAAGAGGAAGGGCAAAAGGAGGAAAGGGGTAAAGTGCAAAAAGAAGAGGAAGCTGCGTTCCTCGATTCGCAACGGGTTAGGAAGCTGCGTCGGAAATTGGGTACGTTGGGTGTTTCTTTGTGTAGCGAAAAAGAGGAGAAACGGGCAAGTGCGAAGGGGAGTGGTGCAAGTGGAGGAAGGCGCCGTGGTGGTGACGATGCAGGACGCAGCCAGAGGGCAGGCAGGTGCAAGCCCGGTCACAGCAGGAAAAAGAAAGAAAGTCAGGCGATTGCTTCAGTGGATTGGGGGTGGCTTGCATTGGGGTGGCGCGGGGCCGGTCACACAGAAGGCACATGGACATATTATGACTTGGCGGGTGGGACTGTGGCGCAAAAAAGCGTATTCGGTACACCAAGGGGAAGGAAGGTTGCGACTGGGACAACCTCGGAGGGCGCTTGCAACTCTGCTCGGATTTCTGATGTGAATCGTAATGGATAGCTCTTTCCTCGTGTGCTTTATTCTTCCATTTTCGCACCTGCCAAAGAGGGAAGAGTTTTCAAGGTGTCGCTTGGTCGGCTGTTCACCCCTCTTCACCATTTTCTTGGGCGAAACCCAACAAACGAGGAAGGCGCATGCCGCCGCAGTGTCGCGTATGTAGTCCTCAAACACTGCCGTATGAGGCATTTGTCTCTACTAGGAGTTTTTCAATTCCGTTTCTTATCCTTATGGCGGTCTCGTTTTGGGAAAGGGCAAAGGAGACCATCGTCTTTTTGCGTTTTGGCCTCCGTTCTTCGCTCGCTGCACTCGTTCTTTCCCATGCGGAGCCGTTGTTTACCCGATAACGTCCCTTCTTAGCCATGCGGCTGCTTCTTTCCTTGCGTGGGGCTTTTCTTTCTGTTCTTGTCGTCTTACTCGTATGAATTTCCCTCGCTTTTGCATGGCCTGTGGAGCAGCACACAACCTTCTTTGTAGCGCCCCACAATCTGTCCACGCTGGTCTTGCTGAGGCGTCTTATTTTTTATTAAAAAAATTTTTCCAGGGAAAATTTCAGTACGTACATAGGTACCTGAGTGCCTGCCATGTCGGACAAAATATGCCCGAGCCGTGAAGCATTTCTTGATTTGCCAGAGCTCCTGTTCTATACTTTGTAGAAGTACATTGCCCGTGCAAGATATATATACAGAATCTTCGAGGTACTCCTTTGAATAGGAAGGAGGTATTGATAGCCAGCACACGCACAGTGACCCGGGAAACGGTCCGTTGATAGAAAAAGCTCTCCATTAAGGTTTGGATTTTGCCACAACTCCCTGTTGGTGTTATGAATTGGGCCTGACACAAGGCTGAGGTGGTGAGTAACATCAGGGATGTGGGAAAAGAGCAGCGGCTGCGCCTCTGTGCGAGGGAAATTCTATATAAAAACTTGCATAGAGCACCAACAGCCATGATGCGCTCGAGGGCCCACCGCCATCATCATCGGCATCATCATCATCGCCAAAATGTGCATCACGACCTCTTACATTGGCAACAAGCCATCGAGTGGGGCCTTACACGACGAATGGGGCACACTACTCCAAGCGGATAAAGCAATAACGACGCCTCGAAACTGGGAACCGATCGGAGATTAAACAGATCGTCTCCGGACAATGAAGAGCTCGCTTCGCGATTGTTTCAGAAAACAAGGGGAAAGATCAAGGCCCCAACCTCGTCAAAGAATGCCCCCCTGTTGGAAGTTTGCATAAGAAAGAGGAGACGGCTTGCCGGCCCATCCCTGATGTCTTCCGGACCCGACATACATGCGGCCCCGGGTCTTCGATGTAACAAGAGCAGCCAGCGGAAGAGTACTTTCAAAACCGTGCTCGAGAGTCTGCTGGACGTCTTTGATATCATTGAGGCGCATTCTGGGTCGCCCCGTGCGCGAACCCTGCACGCGAAGACGACGCTGGCCGCGACGGCGCGGGGAGTCCAGAGGATCGGAAGGCCCGGGTGCAGTAAGAAGAGCGGGCTTTGCACGCGACGGTTTTTGATCCCCGCACATCCTAAAACGCCAGCGACGCCGGTTGATGCACCACGTTGTGCCAACAGGAGCTGACGCGGGCCCTGAACCAAAGCTTATCTGGCGGAAATGTTGCGATGCGTTTTCCCCGCTAGGGCCCTGGAAGGCGGAAGCAGCGCATGGGCCCTAGTCGACGAGGCTTCGGAGGGCGGGGACCCAACATGCTGCGGCTCGGGACTAGGGTGCTGTTCTGTTGGAGCCAGGCGGTCATGCCCCCTGAGCGCCCCATCTACCAGGAGGAAAAAACAGTCCCCGGGCCCCCTACTTTCTGTGCAGGTCGTCCAACCTTTCCGTATCGAGAACACGATTCCTCCGCGGAAGGGGGACCTGGAAAAGCGTGACCTTTCATGTTTTGAGTCGTCCCAGCTTCCTCCCTTCAGCTAAGAAGGACTCGTCCGTGGTACGACCGGCGACCCGTGTAAAGTATAGAGAGAACTCGGAAGCCCTGTACGCCCCTGCCCAAAGCCCCCGACTCCTGGGAGATTGCTTGTGTGCTTTGCCCCAAGAATGCTGAATCCCCCGGGTCGGGTACCCCCCGAGGGCCTCAAAAGCTGGTTTTCGCCCCGGGCCTCCGTTTCGACGCGAGCGTTGGATGAAAAGATGCGCCCGTCAAAGGGATAACCCAGAAGCGAAGCAACTCCAACCCTGCGCGGGGTGCGAGGAACGAGACTGCTTTGTTGGCAGCCCGGGATAAACCTGGCGGTATGCGGCCCAGGGAAAGTAATTCATTTTACCCGTTTCGAACAGACCCTGGAGTGGGAACAAGGCGCATCTCGTTTGGCGAGTATCTCGAGGACCCAATATGCAGTGGGCGGATCTGCAGAGCAACGGCGACGCGAGGAATGGTGCCCATCCTCCCCGAAGCCCCGAGGTGGAAGCGGGTGGTAAGTGAGTATGGTGTTGGTGATTAGCTGGATCATGTATCTGCGAGGACAAATGGTGGGCGGATTCTGCAGAGCAAGGCGACGCGAGGAATGGTGCATCCGTCCGAAGCCCGAGTGAAGGCGGTAGAAGTGAGTAGGTGTATGGTGATAGGCGTATGGCATGTACTGCACGGAGGATTAGGTTGTGTTGATGTGGGAATTTTATTCATGTTTTTTTCTTATTTATTCTTTTTTCTATCTTTTTCTTTTCTCTTTCGGTTTTGAGGCACTAGGCGTTGTTGGGGTTTTGCAGGTGAAATAGGGAGTAAATAGGGAGTTACTAGAGTTATCTTACAGCTATCGTGTTTTACACTTTACGCTCAATTTAACAGACAAAATTAGCAAATGTGCCAGCCATGAAAAAGGTGTTCTTTCGTGGCCTGTATGCACTATATTACATTACACTTATAGCTGGCTCGGCGTCCTGCCAAGTCATCCTGTGAGTGTGGGGTGCCATAGCATTAGCCAAATTAACTATGCGTCAGCTTCTGTTTAATTAGTGGACAGCCGACGCCAATACGATTTATTGGCCGCTTCTCGATGTTGCCTGGTTCGCCACATCTTTTACCATCACCTTCATCGATTATAAAGAGCTGTCCTCGACTACGACACGACGCACGAGGCCTGCGGATAGCTGCGATTATACTTCCCCACTGCTAGAGCGCCGAGACGCGATCGAGCCCATCGACACGCGCGGACCAATCCGCCTCTTTTCTTCCTCGTCTCAGCCTCGTCCTCGACCTCGTCTCGACTGTCCTGCATCTGAACCCAGCGGTCCACTCCTATTACCAGCTCGCGTGTCGAAAGCCTGAGATCGCGACGGGAGTCCCATCCTTGTGCCCACGGCAGCTTACCTGTCTTCTCTCCTCTGTGAAATCGAACACTTTTGCTGCTCCTCCCCTACAGCCAACCTCCACCATCACCAGGGAAGAAATGGCCTGCTCCGGGCAACCGATGCGTCGCTCAAGCGCAATGCTCAATCCTGAAACGACGCGTGGGCGGCAGGAGATGCGAACCACAGCCTCAGCAGCACAAGCAGCAGTCGCGAACAGCAGCTCGGCCTACTGGGTCGAAGTGCGAGCTCAGGGAAGGTGCTCGTGTTTGCCGACTCCGGCTGCCGATTGTCGCAGCGTGCTGCGCGTGAGCGATCTGCGGTCGCTGGGCGTGACCATGCACATGCACTGTCGGCGACGGGCATGCGCATCGGGACGTGCCCGTAATCTACTGGTCGAGCGACGAAGAGAATTAGGCGAGGGCCTGGAAAAGGACCTGTATGCGCCGGGGTATATAATTCCTGTCGTCCATAAAATTCCGCGGCGCTGTAGAGGACTATTGCGTCGAGACGGTTGGCCACGGCCCACAAGACCAATGTGTGAGTTGGGGTTGTTTGGAAAAGGTGTCGAAGACAAAAAAGAAAAAGGCTGAATGACTCCAGATGCGCAACTCTACGACAATACCTCAACTTCAATCTGCCACCGAAAACGGACTGTTCAGCCTCGTGCATGCAACGACCACACTACTGGGGTCACTCGGGGCAGAATCAAGGAGAGCAACTGGCGAACATTCCAACAGGTCGTCAGCGGGTAGGAGCCCAATTTTCCAAGACTGAAATACAAATATTGCCAAAAAAATGCTAATGTCATAGTCTAGCTTCAGCTTGTTCAGCGTTTGTAGTCACAATGGGTAGGTTTCGCCGGGACAAGATAAGATGATACCTCTACGTGAGCCCCGCTAACAAACCCAGGCGTATCCCATACATCGCTGTTCCAGGGCATGGGGCGAAATCTCGCCAGACAGGGCTTGACCGCAAGCTGCGCGACCCAACTCGTCTGAGCTCAAGGAAAATGTTTTTGCAGCGCGGCGGCCACGTCGTCGCGGCACCCGTGTCGCGGCCCGTGCTGGTCTCTCGACGCAATGACTGACGACCTGCTCCGCACTCGTGGAGTACCAGAGCTTGTGCACGACGTGTGGCATGAAGCTCAACCGCGGTGACATCGAGAGACCCATCGACGAGAAGAACGGCCAAGGGCGTCACGAAAGGCATACGACTCAACGAGAGCGATTTTTCTGGAACAAGAACGCCCGCTGCGTTCCGGGGTCGCGATGACATTGACAAGGACTCGACGTAACAAGGCAGAACAATAAGATCAGCGCAGAGGGCGTGTTCACTTTGAGGATGCAGAACGACACAGGCGACGCAAGCATCAGGCGGCATTCGCTGCTTGCCGGCTGCGCGAGCGGAAACCTTGCTGAAGCATATGTAGAACACGCGAGGTTTAGTGCCTTGTTTTCTTAATATATGCTTTGCGCTCTCTCATCTAAACACATCCTCACTGGAAATTCTCGAACCTCTTTCGGCATCAAGAGGCAGCTGACAATTTTCTTCAGATGGGAGAAGTTGCCAAGCGCGCAGGCGCAGATTCTGGCTGCTCAAACGACCGAAAAGGGCACCAAGCAGGAAAAGCTGCGCCTGTTTTTATATTTGGTTTTCCTACGATACGAGCAGGAGTCAGCGGCGGAGTGGCGCAGTACGAGGAGCGCCCAAGAGCGGCGCCGACCCAGTGCTCGGATTACACGCAGGTGGCGCCACCACGAGATGACACAGTGTGCTCAAGGTGCAAGCACACCGAAGCAGAGACGGCCGGTCCACGAACCTGTTTGGCCGCTTCTCGTCTCTCGTCGCGCCTGACCGACGCCTCAAGGAGAGGGTCGTGCCACAACTGTTGGCCAACCTCAGTCATTGTGGTCATAAGATACTGCCGCAACCGCGACTTGACGTCAAAGCATTGGTCGGCTCATCATGGACCGAGCGCCTCCACAGCTCGGACTCGCAAGCGAGAGCTACTCTACTTTGAACCCAACTCTACGCATCGCGGAGCATGCTCCACGCTTCGATGGCGTGGTGGGCGGTGGCAAGCCACTTTGGGCGGTGGACGGCGGCGATGGCAGTGCGGGTGGTGGTTCCTCACTGGGCATGGCCGGGCTCCGGCGGCGGCATTGGGTGGCGGCCAAAGGCAGTCCCGGCATGACGGCGTCTTTTGGCCAGCGCGCGGCAAGGCTTCAGCGACGGCTAATTTGGTGTTACAGTGGTGGGCGGTGGCAGCATCAACGAGTACGAGAACCTGCAGGAGTGGGTAGACCGGAACAGGCGGCAGCGGCGGAACCGGGTCAAGCCGGCGGGATCGTTCTACGGCGCTACGGAGCTAATGAACGCGGAGAATTTCCTGAGCCCGAAGAGCTGGAGGCGCCTTGGACTGGGAGACAACAATATGACGAAGTCTCCAGGTGTGGGGTGAAGGGAGGGGAGCAGAAGCGGTGGTCACTGCGGAAAATACAAGATATAATACGAGCAAAGCACATTGTTTACGGGAGACAACATAACATAAATAAAGTGTACAAGACAAGAAAAGAGTGGCAAAGTGCAAGAGAAGATGATGCGGAAACGGTCCGTGGGTATCATAAAACAGGACTAGTCTAAGAGAAGAGGCTATGCCCGCTTGTCGTGTCTGCTGTTTGGGTGTTTGTATATAACGGCTAGACTGGCCTGGCTGCCGCTTCACACTGCCCAAGGAGAAGATAAGTCTAACTTCAGTGGTCCCCCAGGACGTGTTTGGTGGTGCTTGGAGATGGCCGGCCAGGGCTCGAAATGCGGCAGTGAATAAAGCAGCAGTCCGTAACTTGGCGTGGCCCGTCATCCGCCAGCCAAGACTCAAGGCTCAGTCCCAAAAATAGAAGCAGGGTAGGCCTCGGAATGGGCTGGTGGTGTCGTGTTTGTCAAAGGCTTCCTTTCATCCTCTTCTCAGCGTCTTTTCCCTTTGGGGGAGTGTTGTTGCTTCCTAGTGTGGGCTTCTCTGGCCCATCCTTTTCCCCTTCACGGTCGGCCCGCCGGTCCCCGGCTGTTGCCGTGCCCTTGTGGACGCTTCGTGAGGCTGCCACCGGCGCTCTTCTCCACTGGCGGTCGCGTCGCAGCCGCCGCTCGTAGTTTCCGGCCACTCAGGCGTGGCATTGTTGGCGCTGCCACGAGTGGCTGCCAGCGGAGGCTGAGGAGGCTGTCGGTGCCCGCCCGGGGATGCAACCACTACTCTCGCGCGGCGGCGGCAGCCTGCGTCCCTTTGTTGAGCAGCTCGTTCAGCTGCGACTCTCAATGCCGCGGGCTGGTAGTCCGAGGTCGGCCTTTAAGAAGCGGATGGCCGCTGACTTGTTGAGGCGGCTGGACGGCGGCTCCCGGCCGGCTCCGCAGGCGGCTTCTCGGCAGCGTCAATCTTGCCCATGGTAAACTGGCGGACGCGCTGCAAGCTCGCGGAAGCACCGCGTGGTTGCGCGCGTCGACACCCGAAGGCCCCAGGCTGCAGTAGAAGGGTAGAACTCGAGGGCAAAGGTGGCCAGGACGTGCAGCTTGCCTTGTCCCCGGAGGCAGGGGCAGGCGCCATGGCGGGCCGCGGCATGGCCGTTTTGTCACGGAGGTGGAGGAGGCGGAGGAGCGGAGGCTGGTTGAAGGAGAAGGGGCCCAACGGGCGGCCTCGAGGCGGTCGATGTCGGCCCGCAGCTCCTGCGGATACGGGCGCTGATGTCGTTTCCCATGGTGAAGAAGGCGGTGGTGGGTGTGTTTGGAAAGCAGGCAGATGGTGCGGTTGGTGAAAGATTTCGGAGGTCAAAGACAAAGAGTTAGAAACCCGCATTTTGGCAATTTTTTGGTGGACCAGACCCGCGTACTAGCGGGTCCAGGCATATTAGCCAACCAGTTAGCCCTGTAAATTAATGGGTCCCTTCCCGAAAGAAGCTAAACGATGATGGCAAGCAAACTGAGAATAGAGCGACATGCCAAAAAGCGTCGGGCAAGTGCGACCAAGAACGACGGTACGACAAACACTTTTCTTTCCTCCGGCAAAGGCTCGCAAACAGACGACGAACGAAGACGACAACGAGACACCGCGACAAACTGAACAAGATCGATCAGCCGGGAAAATTAGACCACCACGCCCGCATATGAGCAGCTTTGATAGTTGCACGATTTGTAGCCACCGACGGTTGGTCTCTTTCTCTGACAACTCTTTGCGACAACGCATTGAGCTCCTCCTCGACCGAATCTCGCCTCAGAACGACGAAGACGACAGGAGACAGACGACCGAAAGCGTGCGATTTTGCATTTGGGCGAAACTTAAAACAGCTTGCGGCCATTTGAATCTCTCTCTCGCCGTCTGTGCCGCCGGGATCTCCGCCCTCTGCGTGACCGACCTCCAACAATAACTCGCCCATGTCCTACTATTTTCTCTTTCAGCATTTTCCCCGTCTTTCCCATCATGGTCCTGCAATTAGGGCACAGCGCAAGATGGCGCATGGTATTGGCTGGTCCGTAGCTAGGTGCGCGCTTGACGGCCGCCAGAGTTGGCTTCAGCGAGGCAAACGCGCACCGCATGCCGCAGTATCCTTTACAGCGGCTACATTGCGACATTCCTCCCTCGTCTTCGTCGTCTCCCCCGTCTTCTCCATCGGCCCTTCTCCTCGACGTCGGCTTCTTTCTCCTCCCCCCCCTGTCTTGCTCCCCAAATCAGTCCAAATCCCATCTGAATGCAGTTCGATAGAGATGGGAAAAACGTGGGAAAGACATGGGACGAACATCGGCTTCGAGCACGCCTCCCAGACAAAATCGACGCGGACGAGAGAACGTGCGCAGCCCGAGAATCCTTGGTGTTGCGGAAACGAAAAAAACGGCACTGCAGAAGCGGAAAGACAACGTCCTCGATTTTCTGCCCCTCCATGATGGTCTATGTCCTCGGGCAGCAACCTTACCTGCCACATATTTGGCAACACGCCCTCTCCTGCATTCCCAGATCGCCCAGAGTACGCATGCTTTTTCTAAACCAACACCTTTGCCATGAACTGGCGTCGCAAAGGCAGCCAGGTGCGGGTTGTCCGTTCCCTTTTGGCAATGAAAGGGCCTGTGAGGACTTCTATGGTGAGGTCGTGCGCCCGCCGCCAGCTCCCATGCGCAGGCTGGTTGTGGGGCGCCGGTCGAGGCTTTCAACGAGGCCGCACCCCCATCGCCAGCCGATCATCCAAAATCTAGTCATCACAGAGCCGTGCGTGCCCAGCATCGCGCCATTGAGAAGATCAAGCACCGTCTCAATAGCAGGTCGACCATTTGCCTGTTGCAGCCGGGGCTCGGCGTGGTCGAACGGCTCAACGAGCTGTACTTTCCGCATCCCGAGACACGGCCCGGTACATTCTCGCACACATGACGCACAAACTGGGCTACACAAGCCGGGGCATTCACCACGGCCGAGCTCGAGCAGGGCAAAATGATGTTGACCGTCTATCCGCCGCCCGAGTTGCCGCAAGCATATGTATCATCAGCGAGCCCAGAGAAGCGGCTGCAGACGACGCCCGCAGCCAACGAAAGGGTTTTGTCGATGTACAGAGAACTTTCTTTCCGCCGCCCGCCGCGGACGAGATTGCCATGCCAAAAAGGCAAGCAGTGGAAGGTGAAGGCGGCAATGGCCAACAACGGACTGTACCTCATGTACCTGCTGGGCGTGGCGCCGACCGCTGGGCACGGGTTTCTACCGCTGGGGCAGTTTCATGAAGGAGAAGGTGCCCGACATGATCTACACGAGCGCGTCTGAAAACTGTCACGACGGTGCTGGACCTGCCGCTGGGCGACGACATCTCGCCTCAACGGCTATGCATATGGCTTGCTTCAGGAGCTTTGTCACCGAAATGATTGACGTTGTCCGGGCAATGCCGGAAAACACACGCGGATCCCAGCTTTCTCAAGTACGTGGAGAGTGGTCAGCTCAAGCGGGACATTATGAAGCAGTTGCACCAGTTCGACGGAAGCAGCAGGGGACCCTCTAGCCTGCGACGCATTGGCGAATACGAGGGCGGCCTCCGTACCACTACCAGCACCATCGACAGCCTTGCGCAACCGTGGCCTCGGCCCCATTGTCAGCCGCGGCCCCAGCACCATGTCCGTGCGGACGTCCCTGGGCCGGCGCTCTGACGTGCAGTTTCTCACGGGCTACTTTGTGCGGCGTGGCCGCGAACTGGGCGTTGCGTGCCCCAAAAATGAGATGATGATCCGCATGGTACAGGCGCGGCGGCTAGCCAACAAGAATAGGAGGAAGAGAGATGACCATATTGGCATTAGCGATGAGGCCGTTGCATCGTCTGATGTGAGGCAAGCGACTCGGTACTTTAGCGAACAGGGTGCGCTCCGCAAAAACGCGGAAAGACGAAGGCAGAGAACCGCCAATGCGCGTATGCTTCCGCCGCCGGCAAGTTTGGCCGGATAGACACTGCCCAGATTGCAAAAAGCGAGCCGTTGAGGAGTCACGACGTACGAATCAGTATGAAGGTGGTGCAGGCGACAAACCAGAGCAGAAGCAATGGCTACTAAAGAAGGCGGTGAAATTGCGCGCCGACAGTCAGTGGATGAAGTCGAAAAGCGAAGAAGACGCCAAGAAGGCGTACAGGAAGTGCAGTGAGGGTATCAAGAAGCTCGCTTTGACGGACGCAGCTGCGCAGCGGTCGCTGATGGCTGTCCAGGCGATTTGATGCTAGCCATGCGCTGTACTTTTTAAATGTCATACGAAGCATACTTTCTGCGAAAAAGTGAGAAAGAAGAGACTACGACCGGACAGCATCATATTGGACCGATTCAGTAGCCATGTTATCGCTTTGTGCGTATATATTACAGACAGAGACCCATTATTCAAAACTTTGCTGGACGCTTACTATATATGAAATTCTGCAAAAAGATGTTGTGCAAGTTACGCTGTCGTAAATGCTCTCGTCAAATATCGGCATACTGGTGAAGCGTAACACAGAAAAGTGGGTCCACGGTGGCTGCCGCAAGGCTCGGGCTGGCACCTGCCTGCAAGGCCCCTGCCTGCGAAAGGCCTGCTAAAAATCTACCCCGCGAAACGACATCGCGACATTCCACAACCGACTCTTTTGCGACCACCACACTGCACCACACGACCCGGCCCACGCACCCAGCACCATGGACGACGACGATTTGAAGAGGGTGCGTTCTTGCCTTCTTCACAGATTTTCAGGACACGGAAGAGGATTTGAGGAGCCAAAAGGCAGCCTACAGACGGCACGTATTACGGCGGATTCTCTTGCTCAACCGAAAACGACCGCAGAACGGGGGAGATGGGAGGGGATCCGTTGATGTTCTCTCGATTTTCTACCGAGACAGTCGTTACCAAGCCCGATTTCCATTGCCGCCGTTGCCATCATTTCTGTCGCCGTCATTGCTGTCATCGTCATCGTCATTATCATATCTCATATCCTCGCCACTGATGTATTGCTGGTCATTGCATCGACGCAGATTCTCTCGCCTCCGTTGCTTATACCTATTGCTAACTAACACTGTGCAGAGGCCCGCCAGAACCTGCTCAACCAAATCCTCGAGCCCGACGCAGCCGACCGCCTCGCCGCATCCGTCTCGTCAAGCAAGAACGCGCGTCGGCGTCGAGGACCGCCCTGCTTATGCTCGCCCAGTCGGGTCAGCTGCCGCGGAAAGGTCTCCGAGGACCAGCTCAAGGACATGCTGCAGCGCTGTCGGCTGCCGAGGATGCCAAGCGCGGCACCAGCAGCTCGGCCGGCCGCATCGTGGTGGACCGTCGTGCCAAGGGCGGCTTTGACGACGACGACCTCGACCTCGATTTGTAAGGCATACAAGGGAGCCGCCAAAAAAAAAAAAAAGACAAAGAAGAAGAAGAAAGAACAAGGAGGAGGAGCATCGCCGTCTACGAGTTTCGAGCAGGGCGAGGATAAAAGAAACAGTAAAAAGATTGTATTGTGCTATGATACCAACAATGAACAAGACCCATATTAAGAAAGACTCCATTTTCGTCCTTTTTTTCAATCTCCACCTCTCTTTTTCATGTCGTTTGGCCCTCCCTCATGCATTCCGGATCAGCTCCAGCAGGCCCCGGATCTTCTCGCCCCATGACAGGCCCGTAGCCAAACGTGATCAGCCCTTGACAAACGACCAGCCGCCGCGCTGGCTGCGCACCGGGTACTGCACGACGGGCGGCAGACCTGTGCGCACGCCCAGCCAACGAAACCGGTCCGCACACACGCTCTTGGCATTGCACAGGGACTGCAGACCCTCGGCGCCCGCAAAAACGCCCGTAGGCCAAACCCCACCCACGGCGCCCAAACGGCAAGCATGCACCGCAAATAGTACGTGGGCAAAGTCGTTGAACGGCCCCCCATGCCCGCCTTGACGCCCTTTGACCCACTGGCAATCTCGCCCGCCTCGGGCCGTACTCGTGCCAAAACACGGACCGCGCCCAGGCCGAACGGCGCCGAATTGGCCACCGCCAGGACCGCCTCGGCGTGCTCGCCTCCGCACGCATCATGCACAGAATGGGGCCAAAGCACTCCTCTGCGCAATCGCCATCTCCGCGCTCACGTCAGCCAGGAGTGTCGGCGTGAAGTAGTGGCCGTGCGGGAACCGCGGGTGTACGTAGCGGCGGCCACCGGCAAGCAGGCGCGCGCCTTTGCGCACGGCG
>JADMNF010000054.1:0-186464 GCA_016097085.2 Sporothrix curviconia
TGTCGGGAGGGGTTTGCTGTGCGCCCTTTGGCCCAAACGACGCGGGCCGCTCGGTTGATGCTCAAGTGCAGTCTGGCAGCTGACGGAGATGTGCAGCTGATCCTGGGCGGCGAGGAGACGCAGCGGCGCGACGTCGACAACGAGGGCGTGACGCTCAACACGTGGGCCAAGACGCCCAGCGCCTGCTCGACTACGTGGCGCACATTGAGGCAGACACGTAACTTTAATCGCGGCCCTGGCGCTGCGCGCGTGCAGATCCTGCCGCTCAACCAAGGTTCCTGACGAACCTGGCAGGCAACTCGTGGGCGCGCACGCTGACGGGCACGCGCGCCGAGCGCAACGCAGTACATCTCTGCTGCACGAGTATCCAACCGCAACAAGTTTATCTGCCCGCGACAAGCCGAAGCAGACGTTTCGCGGACGGGCCGGGGCGCGAGGACGAGGACGGGGCCAACGAGGCGGGCGGCGAGGGCGGCGGCGGCAAGAAGAAGACAAGTACAAGGTGGCCTCGTGTTCGAGCCGGAGCGCGGCCTCTACGACAAGTTTGTGCTCGTCATGGACTTCAACTCGCTGTACCCGTCGGATCATCCGAGTAACAACATCTGCTTCACGAACGGTCGAGCGGGCGGGGCTGGTAGCGGGCGAGCAAGAGCAGGGCATTCTGCGAAGCTGATTGCCGGCTTGGTGTCGCGGCGGCGGCAATAAGCAAGCCTGATGAAGAGCAAGACGGCGACGGCGGAGCAGCTGGCGACGTGGGACATCCGGCAGCTGGCGCTGAAGCTGACGGCCAACTCCATGTACGGCTGTCTGGGCTACACCAGGTCGCGGTTCTACGCGCGGCCGCTGGCGGTGCTGGACGTACAAGGGCCGTGAGATTCTGCGCAGCACCAAGGACCTGGCCGGAGAGCAAGACGCTGCAGGTGATCTACGGCGACACGGACTCGGTCATGATCAACGCCAACGTGGACGATGTGGCGAGCGCGCTGCGCGTGGGCCAGGAGTTCAAAAAGGCGGTCACACGGACCCGGTACCAAGCTGCTCGAGATTGACAATTGACAACATCTTCCGGCGGATCCTGCTGCAGGCCAAGAAGAAAGTACGCGGCCCATCAACATGATTGATGCGGGCGGCGGCAATGTACGTCGAGAAGATGGAGGTCAAGGGCCTGGACATGCGGCGGCGCGAGTACTGCGCGCTGTCCAAGGAGATTGTCGACGCGGATCCTCAACGAGATCCTGTCGGGCGACGAGACGGAGGTGTCGGTGACGCGCGTGCACGCGTACCTGCGCGAGATGGCGGCCAAGATGCGCAGCGGCGACCACACGCCGGCCAACGGGGTGCCGGCCAACAAGTACACCATCTTCACGCAGCTCGGCAAGGACCCGACGGACTACCCCAACGCCGACAGCATGCCGCAGGTGCAGGTGGCGCTGCGCGAGGCCGGCCGCGGCAAGAAGATGCGCAAGGGCGACGTGGTCAGCTACATTATCGCGACGGGCGAGAACGCGCCGGCGTCGGAGCCAGCCCCGAAGCGCGCGTACAGCCCCGCGGACCTGCTCAAGAAGGACTCGGGCTCGCGCCGGACGTTGAGTGGTACATTGCCAAGCAGATCTTCCGCCGGTCGAGCGTCTGTGCGCCAACATTGTCGGCACGTCGACGGCGCAGCTGGCCGAGAACCTGGGCCTCGACATGAAGCGGTACGCGCACGCGGGCCAGAACGGCAGCGGCAGCGCGCAAGCGGCGGCAACGGCGGCGGCACCGAGCTCGAGATCCACCCGCTCGAGACGCAGATCCCTGACGAGATCCGCTTCAGCGACTGCGCGCGCCTGGCGCTGCGCTGCCGCAAGTGCAAGCGTCCGGGCTGTTTGAGGGCCTGCTGGGGCGTTCCTCGGCGACGACGGCCCTGGAAGAAGAAGAAGCCAAGGACGGCGGCGGCCTCGGAGCGCCGGTCAAGGTCACGCAGTGGGCATTGCGTGCGGCGCGTGCGACACGACGCTGTCCGTGGTCGCGCAGATGGAGCACGCGGTGCGCCTGGCGACGACGCGGTACTACGAGGGCTGGCTGGTGTGCGACGACGCGTCCTGCGGCAACCGCACGCGCCAGATGAGCGTCTACGGTGCGCGCTGCCTGGGCCCCAAGGGCCTTGCGCGCGACTGCCTCGGCCGCATGCGCTACGAAGTCAGCGAGCGCGACATTTACAACCAGCTGCTCTACTTTGCCAGCCTCTTTGACGTCGACAAGGCGCGGGAGAATGCCAAAACGGCGTCGGCCTCGGCGTCGGCCTCGGCCTCTGCAGCCCAAAAGGAAAGTGGACCAGGAGCGCGTCCTGGCGCTGGCCGAGCACAACCGCGTGCGCTTCGGCACGGTCAAGGGCGTGGTCGAGCGCTACCTCGACAAGTGCGGCCGCCGCTGGGTGGCCATGGATACGCTGTTTGCGAAGCTGGGATTTGCCGCAGGCGCCATGGCCATGGTGGAGAAAAGAGGCCAGGTAGGGTTGTGAGCTGTCTTGTTATCTTTTAATGTGGGCTTTGCTGTGGCTGTGGTTGGATTCATGCGTTTTGTTGTGTCTTTTTCTTTTTTTCGCGTTTCGTTTTGCTTTTTCAGTTGTCACGACTCTACGGTTTTTGTTTTTCTGTTTACTGGTTCAGAGGCTGCATCTCATAGTTGTTTACTGCTGTCTTGACTGTTTGTTGTATTTCGTATCTTATGCTGAGCTGGTAGTGCAGCAAGCAGGCTTCATATAATTCCACACCAAAAGCATACAACTCGTTACTTTTCACCACATCTGATCTGCCCCCTTATCACTCTCGTCATCACTCTCGTCATCACGCATCACATTACTTGATTCATTCAACAGCAGTGTATTTGTTTGGCTGGCCTGGTCATCTGCATAAAAAGAGCACGGGCGAAAAGACAAAGAATCCCCTAAAACTGGTTGTACAACAAAAGCCGCGGAAAGAGAACAACTCCGCACGAGCAGCGAAAACAAGAAACGACGGAAACGAGAATGAACTTTTCACAAACTTGCCGCCGTTACCGCGTACGAATAACGGCACCAGGGGGGGACGAGCACAACAAGGCATCCTCATTGCGAGCAAAGAAAGAGCGCCGTTGGCGACCAGCGCTGTTCCCTTTTCTACAAGTCAGACCCTTGCCATGCTTCCTCCTGCTGGTCACCTCGTCCTCTTCCCTTCATGTGCCCTCATGTTCCTTCACTGGCACCGCAACGCAAGGTGAACGCCCCAGCAATCAGCAAAGATGTAGGGAGAATCAACAAAAGACCAGAGCAGAGATGCCGGAATAACAGAGCGAGCAACTCGACAATCAAAAAAAATCTAGACGAGAAAACGGGGCAAACAAACAGATACCAGACGCAGCCTTCACGTACCGAGAGAGAAAGTCAACGCGTAAAATCTTGCAGCATGTGTGCGGGGAAAAAAGAACAAGGCTCTTGGATGGAAAGAAGGGGGGGAAATAAAAGACAATACAACAAAAATAGATGGCCATTACTCTGGGTGCTGCTGCCCACAAGAAAAAAGAAAGATCCTGGCGGTGGCAGCACCAAAAGAAGGGCAAGAAGAAGAGCGAGGCGGAAATGGAGGGATGTGTCTATGATCAGGAGACAAGTAAGGAAATCTTGGGAGGTATCATGCAGAAAAAGTCAACTTTTTGGCACACTTTTTGAGAACCCCGTGTATGCATAGCAAACAAGACAGAAATTTTAGGACAAGACAAGGCAGAGACGCAGGAAAAAGAAGCATGAAGCATGAAAACACGAAGCGCGATATGAATGGTCCCCCCGCCGGTCTATGCATAGAACAAGGAAACGAGCGATGCCGAAGAAGGACGCAAATGTGGAAAGCGGAAGATGAAAGAGCCAACCAGCCAAGAGGGAGGAGAGGTGGGCGACGATAAGGGTGTATTAAAGAGGCTTCCGGCCGGGGCCGCAAGGAAGAAGAACAAAAGGCTGGCGGTGCTGGCGGTGCTGGTTGAGCTGGCTTGGCTGTTGGCGGGCAGTGTCGAGTGCCAGCCTCGGCTGCGGCAAGCACCCTCACTTGCTGACCTTGTCGAGGCTCGACTTGGCCAGGGCAGGGGATGCAGCGGTCGAGGGAGGCGACGCCGGGGTCTCCGAATCCACATTGGCAAGGGCCCTGCGATTGTTAGCATGTGCAATATTACTAGTATGGGGATGGGGACAGAGAAAGAAAAAAACCTACTGGAACGCGTTCGTGTGCGAAACGGGGTTGGAGTCGGTGCGCGTTGGGGGCGTGCCGGTGCGCGAGGCCGGGCCAGAGTCGTCGCCAGGACGTCCAAACGAGCCGCCAGGAACGTTGCGCCGGCCGCTGTTGCTGCGCGACGCAAACATGGACGTCGGGCCGAGCGTGGGCACGCCCGAGCTGGCCACGCGGCTGGCCGAGCCCTTGAGGCGCCGCAGGTCATCCATGCCCACCTGGTTGGGGATCGGCTGGTTGTACGAGAACTGGCGCGCGTCGCCGCGGCCGCCGGGGCCCGGACGGCCGCCCGCGCCGCGCTGGCTGGCGCTGCGCTGCGCCTCGAGCGCCTTCTGCGCCGCCGCAGCCTCGGCCTCCTGCCGCACCTCCTCCAGCGTCTTGGGGCCCTTGTTGGCCTCCGTCGACACCCAGTTGTTCTTGCGCAGGTCCACAATGTCCATCAGCATGAACTTGAGACGGCTCGGCAGGTCGGGGATGTCGATGATATTCTTAATGCGCACAAAGTAGGCGTCCATCATCGGGCGGCCCTTGTCCGTGCTGTCGAGGTTGGCGCCCACCGTGCGCAGCAGCTTCGACAGCGACTCGATCTCCGCCTCGTCCGGCGTCGTCTCGTAGTCCACCAGCTTGCGCACGCACTCGTGCATGATGCGCTCCGTCAGCATGCCCAGCTTGTACAGCTCGCCAATGAACTGCACTAGGCCCAGGCCGCGACGCTTGGCCGCAGCGGCCTCGTAGTACTCGTCCGACAGCATCGCCGTCTCCTTGGACTCGCCCTCCTTGGGCTGCGGCAGATCCACCTTCCAGCCACGCTCAAACTCCTGCTGACAGCGGTTCAGCAGATACTTGCGGAAAAGAGTGCCGCCGCTGATAACCTCGCCCTTCTTGTCCCTGATCGTGACGTCCCGGATCTCTGGGCTCATGCGATCCAGCATGACCTTGCAGAAGCGCGCGTACATTGTTGCCCAGTGTGCCTCGTCTGTCGCCTTCTCAAACGTCAGCTGGATCACCTGCCGCAGCGTGCGCCCGTCCTCCTCGTCCTTGGACTGCAGCGCAATCTCCAGGATCTGGTCCGAGATCTTGTCAAACTTCTCCGGCGTCATCTTGTTCAGCGCCGCCTTGACCTTGCGCTGCACCATGCTCGGGTCGAGCGTGGTGGCCGCGCCGGGGGCGCCAGCAGCAGCAGCAGCAGCACCAGGACCGCCCGCCGCGGGGCGGGTGCCCACGCTCGTCGGCTTCCAGCCCGTCGCCGAAGTCGTGATAGGCTTCAGCTCCATGCCCTGAGTCAGAGGCATGGTCTTAGCAGCCTGTGCCTCAGCCTTGGCGTTGTGGCCGGCCTGCCGGCTGTTACCGCGCGTCGAGCGGCTGCCCTGGCGCGGCGAGTTGGGCATGCCGCCGCCGATCGTCGACGAGGGCGTGCGTGTCATCGAGCTAGGGCCCGGGAAGCCGCCAGGACGACCAAACGACGACATCGAGCCAACAGGGCGGGGCATCGTGCCGCTAGACATGGCAAAGCGCTGCTCGGACGTGGTGCCTGCCGGCAGCGGCTTCGAGTTGAACGAGCCCATGGCGCCCGTGGGGTTGAAGGCCGACGCCGCGTTGTTGCGCGAGTTCTGGCGGCCCGAGCCCGTACCCGCAGGCGTGCGCGTGCCCGAGCGCGACGAGTTGTCGCCGTCGCCAATCAGCTGCTTTACCTGCGAGTCAAAGTCCAGAGACGGCTTCTCAATGAAGACGTCCTTGAACTGCAGCAGGAAGCCCATGTCGTACTTGAAGTTGCCCTTCTTGTTGACGGCCGGGTTGAGTGCCGGGTTGGGCGACTGGATGCCCTTGGGGTAGGCAATCGCCGTGGGGTCACGCAGGAAGCGTGCCGTCTTGAGCGACTGCAGTGCAGCGCTGGGCTGCGGTGGCTCGACCGACTTGGTGTTGATGGGCGCCAGGTTGAGCGCCGAGGGCTTCGCGGCGCGCTTGTTGGTCGGCTCCGACGAGGGGCCTGCACGGTCTGTGATCTTCAGGTCGCCCAGCTTGCTGGCCAGAGCATCCGGGGACGTGGTGGCAGCAGCAGCAGCAGCAGGTTCCTTGCGGTCGGCCAGGGTAATGTCCGAGATCTTCTCGGCTAGGATCTCGGCCACGCTCTTGACCTTGCCGCCCTTGGCAGCCACAGCCTCGTTCTCCTTGCGCTGGCGCTCGCGCTCCTCCTCGAGGCGCTCCATCTCGCGCTCCTGGTCGCGCAGCTTCTGGTCGTTAATGGCGGCGCTGGCCTGACGGTCAGCCTCGGCCTTCAACTTGTTCTCGGCGTCACGCTGCTTCTTCTTGAGGTCGTAGGCGGCAGCCTCAGCCTCGCGGCGGGCCTCCTCTTCCTCCATCTCGCGGATCATTCTCTCAATCTCGTCGTCATCCGGGTCAGCCGAGGGCTCAGCCTTCTTGGCCTCAGGAGCAACGGCCTCCTTGGGGGCCTCCTTCTTCTCAGCAGCAAGCTCGGCCTTTTCGGCAGCCTTTTCGGCAGCCTTTTCGGCAGCCTTCTCAGAGGCCATCTCAGAGACCTTCTCGGAGACCTTCTCGCAGTCTTCTCGGCGGCCTTCTCCACCTCGGCGGCGGCAGGAGTGGCGGCAATGGCCGGGGTCAACGATACAATGACAGGCTCAGCGGCCTTCTTCTCCTCGGCGACGGCCTTGGTCTCGGCCTTGGCAGGCTCAGCAGCCTTGGCCTTGGCATCTGCCTCCGCAGGCGTCTCGGCAGTGGCAGTCTTACGGACCAGCTCCTTGAACTCGCTGCGGAGCTGCTCGGGTGTCTTGCCCACGGATGCGCTCTCGGTTCTAGTGTGCTGCGCGGGCGTGGCCGGCTTGGGCTGCGGCGGCGGCGTTGAGGACACAATCACGGGGGGCGTGCTAGACGAAGCCGGCGTGTTCGGTCCAGGAGAAGCCGGGGCAACCTTGTTGAACTCAATGGTCTCACCCTGGGGGTTCTTGATGACAATCGCGTTCTTTCTGGGCTTCACAAACTGAGACGGGGTACCGGCAGGCTTCTGGGCGCTGCCAGGGACAACGGCGCCGGGGATGGCGAGGGCCGCGTGGACAGAGCCAGGCGTGTGCACCTGGCCGGTGCTCGAGTTCGGGCGCTCAGACGCGGCCTGTGAAGACGTGCGCGACATGGACTGGGCACCAGGGACACCGTACGGCTGGCCCGGAACAAAGGCGTGCTGGAAGCCGTGGTTCTGGGGAGCGGGCTGCATGTACGGGTTCATCTGGTTGTAGCCAGGGAAGCCCATGCCGGCTGAGGCTGCTGCATCTGCGGCTGGTACTGCTGCTGGGGGTTGTGGTACTGGTGCGGCGGGTAGTTTTGCTGTTTCGTGGTTAGCAGGCGTTCATAGTTCCCACTTGCTGGGAGAGGTCGTCCATAGGACCAATATTGGCGGCGCTGGGGGGTCGCGTCGTTGTCTGCGAGTGCAGGGGCACTGGTCCCTGCTGCTGCTGCTGCGACTGCCACGGCCGGTCGGCTCTGTGGCTGTTAGTAGTATGATAGCCGGCGCCGGCTGCTTCACTGGTTGAAGACGGCGGCAGAAAGTGCGCCTGACTGGGGCCAGAAGCCTCGACCGCTGCTGTAGAATCTGAGCTGACGACAAGGGGGCCCTCGAACCGAGGCTGCTGTTGCGTTGGTTCGTTGGACGGCTCCTTTGCCAACTCGGACTCCTGCTGCCAACGCTTGCTGTCGCGACGAAGCTTCCCTTTCTTGTAATACTCGTGCTGTGGCTGGTTTTGCTGCTGATGTTGCTGGTTCTGCTGCTGGATTTTCTGGTGATGTGACTGCGCATATGACTGCTGCGTTGGAGGCCCTGAACACTTGGACGAAGAATCAAAGGTGCGGTGCGAGTGCGAGAAGTGTCTGTCACCTCCAAGTCCCCTCCACCACCTCCTCCACCTCCACCTCCGCCACCGCCACGCACACTCTTTCTTCTGTAGGAGCTTCTGTTATAATAGGGCGCCTGACCTTGCTGGTCGCCCTGGTCGGGGAGAGGGTGTTGGAATTGGGACTGGTTAGGAAAAGGGGCGGTATTTACGTTATGATGAGGCGGGTAGCCAGGTGCGTTTGTGTATTGCATCTGCATGTAGGGCGAGCCGCCCGCAACAGGGGATGGCAGCCTGCATCTGGGGAGTGCCGTTGTTGGGCATGGCAGGCGGGATCGCAGGGCTGACGCGTGCAGCAGCGGCCTGGGGCGAGTTGGGGCCGAAGCCCGGCTGCTGCATCACACCGCGCGGCTGGAAGGGCGGGGCAATGCCGCCACGGCCCTGGCTCGCAGGACCACGGGGTACGGGCCGTTGCCAGGCTGGAAGGGCATGGCCTGGTTGTTGTAGTGAGTGTTGCCGTTGTAGCCACGGCCACCGCGGCCACCGGAGGGGTGGAAGCCACCACGGCCAGGAGGACCGCCGTGGTGTCCGTGGTTGCCCTGGTTGTTGTGGTTACCCGGGTGGTTGCCGGCGTGGTTGCCCATGTCGCTGTGAATGGAGTGCGACGAGCCACGACGGAAGTGAGGAGACGGGCTGCCGACAGGCAGGCCGCCAGGGGCGTTGAAGTTGTTGTGCTTCAGGTGACGCTGGAGGGGGGATTATTAGCTGTGAGAACAATGAAATTGAAGGAGAAGAGAAGAAAAAGAGAAGAAAACAAGGAGAGAAAAAGAAAACGAAAAAAACTCACATCGCCGTCGCCTCCAAAGCTACCAAACTTCATGCTAGCACCATCCTGCGAGATCGTCGAGGGGGGACGACCGCCGCTGGCCGAGGGCTGCGGGATCGGGATGGGTGACTGGGCCGGCGAAGGTATCCGCTGGTTGCCGGCAATAGGCTGCGAGGGCGTGCTGTGCGCGATCGCAGGCGACTCGTCGTAGCCAAACTTGGGCAGGGGCGCCTTGGGGGCGGCGCCGCCGTTGGCAATGAAGCTGCTGGGGCCCGTGGCGCTGATGGTCACGGAGCTCTTGCGCGCGTGGTCCGCGGCAATGCTGCTGCTGCCGTTGAGGACGGTCGGGACGGCCGGAGTAATCGGCTTGCTGGGGTTGCCGCTGCCGTTGGCAGTGGCGGCGCCTGCAGAAGGCGCAGCGTTTCCGCTCATGTTTCCGTTGGGGTGGGTGGGTTTCGTGCTGCTGCCGGCGGCGCTACCATTCAGTGGCGACACGGAAGCAGGACGAGCATTGCTGGCGCTCGCGTTCGCGGGCGCAGAGGTCGAGCAGGAGGAAGAACCGACAACGATGGGGGACGACGAGGAAGAACCTGTCGCGATCGCGGGCGTTGCAGAGGCCTTGCCAGAAGCACCAGCTGCAGAAGCGTAAGATGCCGTGGAAGACGTCGCGTTCGTAGAAGCAGAGGACGTCATGAAGGAGGAACCGAGGAAAACGGGCGACGTCGATGGCGCGATGGAAGGTCGGGCGATCGAGGAGCGATTTTTATTTTTTTCGTTTTATTCTTTTCCTTGCCGAGGACTCGATCGTCAGAAAGGAGTGGCTGTCGAGGACGAAGAATGAATGAATGGATGTCGTGGCCACAAGCTCGAGATGGACGTCGCTTCGTGTTCTTTTCTCTTGATGAGGAAAAGGAAAAAGACCTCCACAAAAACAAAAACAAAAAGAATCCTGGGTAGGCCTCTTTTTGGTTTCTGTTTTTTTTTTCGCTAAAATTTCTCCGATGCCTCCGTCAAGACGCGGACGCACGAGAAACGCAAAAAAAAAAGGGGAAGGGTAATCGAAGAAAATATCACAGACGCGCGGTGAAGCTGCTTTCTGTGATAATGTATCTTCTAGAAGGGGGGAGGGAAAAATAGGATGTGATGGATTCACTTGAGGTCGTGAAAGGGGGAAGAAGAAAAGAAGAAAGGGCGAGGGAGACGAGAAGGGAGAAAAGGGAAGGGACAAATTTTTTTGGAGGCAGGTAAGGCTCAAGGCGGGCGTGGGGCGTGGGCGTTGGTGTGTGCTGGGTCGCGCCTGCGCGCGCAAACCAACGCAGTGCGCCGCCTGGTAAATTTTTGTCGTCCATAATTTTTTTCCCTACTCGTAGGCTCCCTCGTACCTTCCCCCCCATGCCCAATTTTTTTTCCCTCGCGCACGCAAAAAGGGAGCACGGGCCACGCTCTGCTAGTGCTTTGCGACTGCCCAAGGAAGGAAGGGAGCGAAACGGACGGTGCAAGTCACAGCGCCCGCGTTTTATTACGACAGGGGTACTTGGGGGCTACGTGTAGTGTGTTGTAATACGTGCAATATTACTGTGCGACGCGCAGCCATAGCGGATACCTGCATATTGCAGCCGTTGCTGCGAAAGGCTCTACAGAGGTATCTTGAGTTATTATCTTTGCATTTTCCGTTGTTGGCAGCGATTTTCTGCTTTTTTTGCTCTATTGACGAACTTTTCTCTGTATCACCTACTTTCCCTTCCCGATGGCTGTTCTGTTTCTCTGCTGCCATGTGCCACTGAGCAGGTCTTCAGCTGAATATCACAGTCTTCTTTTTGCTGGCTGCTTGCTGCGTGGCCGCTTTGTTGTCTTCAACGAAACAAACAGCGCCTGGCTTGCGTGACGCACCGTTTGCATTTGCAAGCCTCTGTGGGCAAGCGTGGGTTTAGTCCATCCTGTTCGGTTTTGTGCATGCGATTTCCAGACGCTAGGCGGGAGCTTGCTTGTAAGATATTACTTGTAGGAGGGAGGCAAGAAACGAGGCATGGGGATTGAGATGGGCGCAGCCCAAGTCCGTGTCTGCAGAGGCAGATTTCACTGGACGCCCCGGTGATGGTGTGGCTGCGTCATCTTGACGCATAGCCGTGCCTGTTGTGACTAACAGGCCTGGATGAGCCACGCAGCCAGCAAAGTGCGTGCATGATGCGATGGCAGCGTAACAGGTCAGTCACTACGAAGCAAGAAGACATCGTCAAAATAAGAGGCATGTAAAATGCACTTAAGCGTGCAGCAGCGGCGCATTCCGAGCGGCGATCGAAAAGGCAACCGCAGCTCTGGGCGGCCGGGGAAGGAATGGCGGCAGCTGCACGGAAGGGCCAGTGGAAGGAAAGAAGGAAAGAAGGAAAGAAGGACGGGGGGGTCAGGGAAACAGGGAAGTGGGAAAGGTGTGGGTGGACACGCGAAAATGAAAAGAAAGGCTGCGAGGGAAGTTACAGAGTGAAAACACGTCGTAATAACCCCGTAAAAGTAGACAGAGCGGCAGGAGCGAAGCAGGGGGCAACCGCGTTTTGGGTTTGGGCTTTCCCGACAGGCGAGGCGCGTCGACATGCCCTGGAAGCAGCCTGGAAGCAGCCTGGCAGCCTGGAGGCAGGCCCTGGAACAAACGCCTCCTCCCCTGCGCGTCACACTCCTTGTCCCCCTCGAGACAGTCTGTGCACCGGGGACATGGGAAAATGGGAGGCATCGCCGTTGCAGGAGAAACCGGCTGAGAGCGCAGGCGGGCATGTTCACCACTGAGAAATGACAGATGGAAATATGAGATGCATGTTACCCCATGAACTTTGAGCACGCTTCAGCGTGAAATGGAGATGCTGGCTGCTGGCAGTGGACTGTCCCAGCAGTGTTTTATGGGGCGCTTGGGGCCGCTTTTGCGCCATGCTAGCAGTTAGGCAATATCTCGGGTGCCCGAGGCCACTTCCGCGCACTTTCAGGCCACTTTTAGGCCACTTTCGACCGCTGTCCGCACAGCGCTGCGCCGGGACCACTTTTAATTACGGGCAGCGGGCGACAGCGTCTGGTTTGTGGGGCCTCTGATTCGCCTATCTTTCCTGTCTTTCTGTTTTCTTTTCTTTTTTTAATGAGACGCAATCGTATCTGTTCTTTTTCGTTTCTCGCCCTCGAACGTATTCCTTTCTCCTTTTCCCGTTCGCCGGGATCCTGCCGGGTCATCGTCCCATGTCGAAGAAGAGGGAAATAAAAGAGAAAATAAGAAAGAAAATAAGAGAAAATAAAGAAACAAGGCATTCTCACAGCAACGGCCCACAGCGTCCTGCAAACTCCAGAGTGTATTACCGAGCTGACCCTGAAACGGAGATGGCTGCCAGTGTCTCGTGGCATCTGCAAGACATTGCATCGTCGGGACTGGCGGCGCAGATCCGGCTGCTGGTTCTTCTTTTGGTGGTTCGCGTTTGCTCCTCTGGATACATGCTCCCAGGTGACCTGACCGACCTCCCATCTGTTCATCTGATGTCTCGCGCGACAGACTGCATTGCCATGTCTGTCTGTCTCCCTGCCTCTCTCGGTTGCCCCTGTGGGTTCGTATTGTCCCGGCGCAGGGATGATCTGCCAGAATGTCTTGGCTTTTTTTCTTTTTTTTCTTTTTCCTTTTTTTCCTTTTTTCTTTTTATCTTTTTTCTCTTCTTTCTCTCGTCTTTTTTGTCTCTGGCTCCGTCTTTCTTCTTGCCCCGTCCTGTTCCTCCCTTTGCTGCCTCCCTTGCCAGCCTCCAGCCACTCGATCAATAGACCGCGTCATATGGCCGTCACAAGTCAGAACGATGATACGGAGCATTCGCATCCTCCGTGGCAATATATAAACAGTAGTATACGGAGCCCAATATACAGCAATCTCTGACAGCATCACTGGGCCGAGGCCGACCCGGGAACAACAAGACACGAGACGGATTCGCTCTCCTGTTGCGGCTGAAATAAACACTCTGTTTTGATGAATCTTCCTTTCCAGCCCCCAGAATTTTGTCAGCTTTTTCCAGCGTCTTTTTTTCTTTTTTCTTGTTCTCTCTTGTCCTTTTTTTGTTTCTTCTTTTCTTCTTCTTCTCTCCTGTCCGTCTTTTTTTTCTCCTTTTTCTCCTTTTTCCCTTTCTTTCCTTTTCATCTCCTTTTTGTCTTTCTTTCTTCGTTTCTTTCTTTTTCGTTTTCTCCTCTCCTGCCGTAATACGTCGTACCGCCGTCTCCTTTCTTCCTTTTGCGCCTGGGCTGCTTTCTACTCTCTGGTCTAATTACGGCGCATCTTTTCCGTTTGCGTGCAGGAATATATATTAAGTGACCAGCCTGGAGAAAGAGGACCAGAAATACAAACAGCAACCAACACGGCAGCCAAGACCGTGCCCGTCAGCGAGGGGAATGCCGTTTGCTACCAGAGCAATACCATCGCTGGCCGCCCATTTGCATTCTCTATCAAATGCAGTCTGTTGGTCACCCAATCGATTCTCGTCTAGAACAAAGCAACTTCTAGTGAGGGCGGTTTGAGGGCCCATAGAACCAGAGAACGCCTTGGAAAAGGGGCAGAGAAAAGTCACGAGCAAACGAGCGCCAAGCAGAGCAAAGAAATGCCGTTCCTGGGGTGCTCGTCCACATCTGTGGCCTGTTTACTTTAATTAATCGCTCGTTTGGCGACGAGGCCTTTCACAGATCATAGAACCTGGCAGACAGCCAACGGAAGGATTCCATAGCCTCACCAGCCTCCACGGTAAATGGTAATGGTAAATGCATCTGTATTGCGTTAATGTCCTCTCCAAGTAAAAACAAATCATACAAGTAAACAACTCAAGAAATGCCAATAAATGCGCAGCAGTAAGCCAGGCTCTGCCGTCTCGTGCTTTGCTTTTTTGCTGTTCCTTTTTGTTCCTTTTTGTCCAAAAGGTCCTTCTATACCCTTCATGACTACCCTACTCTTGACCCTCACCGGCAGCTTCGCCAGCATCCTTGCCGGTATTCTCGCCGGCAGGCTCTAGCACAGGCTCACCACCCCGTTGGCACCCTTGCCATCTTCGTCTGCTTCCTCGCCGAGAGGCCTGTCCTCGCCGTCTGGAAGCGCCACGATATCTTCACCCTCGTCTTCCCGTGCCGGGCCTGGAAGGAGAGCCAAATCGGCGCCAGACGCCTCGTCGTTGCTTTCCGCCGCCTGCAGCTGCTGCAGCTTCGTCTTGGTCATCTCGAACACGTACTGGCCCAGGTGCTCAACGCCCTCCATGGCCACCTCGTTCTCGAGCGTGCCGCCCGCCGCCGCTTGTTCTCCTCGGCAATGACGCGCGACGACGGCCACAGCTCGCCCGTCACGAGTGCCAGCTTGTCGGGGCGTTGCAGCAGGACGCGGAAACGCCTCGCGCAGCTCGTAGCACGCCTCGAAAATGTCACGCCGGCCAGAATATACAGGCCGAGGCGCGCGCGCGAGAGCGCGACGGTCAGGCGCCGAATGTCGCGCAGGTAGCCCACACGCGACGTGCGCGTCAGCGACAGGATAACGTAGTCGTTCTGCTCGCCCTGGTACTTGTCCACTGTCGTCACCGTCTTGGGCATGCCGAACACGGGGCTGCGGCGGCAGCGGTACTCGAGAACGTTGCGGATGAGCGCGCGCTGGCCCCGCGTACGTCGCCAGAATCGTAATCTTGCTGGCCGGGTAGCCCAGCAGCCGCATATACTGGTACACCGCCACCGCGTACTCGGCCTCGCCCAGGTTCTGCACAAAATGCGGCGCTGACTCCCACTCGCCCCGGCCGCGGTAGTCGGGCCACGTTTGATGAACTGGTAGTCGTAGCGGAAGCCCGCATTGGCCTGCAGGAACTCGGGCGCCGTCTGCACGTGCGGCAGGTCCACGAGGCCCGGGTAGCGCCAGCGGTACAGGTCCGCCAGCGACGGCCGCGCGCGGCCCTGCTGGTTCCAGGTTGATTGTCGGCACACCGAGGCGCACAAGCCGCGAGAACAACGACTGCTCGAGGTTGGCGTAGTGCCGGAAGGCCAGGTTCTGCACAATGGGCGAGTTTCTGCAGGTGGTTCGCCGCACAGCACGACGCCGCTGCAAGGGCAACGTCGCCCGTCCGCAGCGTTGGCCTTTTGCAGCGCCAGCGGAATAAAGTCCTCAATTCTGTAATCTGCGCCGCCTCCTCAACCACCACGTTGTCGTAGTGGAAGGCCCAGGTTCGCAATCTCGCCGCGCCGCATCGCCGCGTGCGTCGACGTCATGGCCACGATGCGCGCCTCCTTGGTGAGCAGCGTAGTTGGCCTTGTCAGCCGGTCACGCCGTAAAATCTCAAACGGCTGCACGTCCGGCCAGCTCCGAGAAAATCTTTGCTAATGTGCCGGTAACAGCCGTTGGCAATGTTCAGCACGGCGTCGCGGTCGGCGTCCGCCGGGAACAGCGGCTGCCGGCGCGTCTGCAAAGTAGCCGTGGAATGGGAATGCCTGCACAATGTCTGCAGCCGTAGGGGAGTCGTCGGAAACACTGCCCACCTCGTTAAACTTGGGCCCACGCCGGCTCGACGTACACGGAGTTGAAGTAGCCGGCTGTCTCCGCCGAGTTGCCGTGCGCGCCCGGCGCACCAATGCTCGCAGCCAGCCGCGTCACTTCTTGCAGGTACTGGTTGCGATTCTCGAGGAACATCTCGACACCGGCCAAACTTGCTGAAGCTGCCCTCGACGCCGAGTTCTTCCTCGCCGTTGGCCCAGCCGCAACAGGTGTCGCTGGTCAATGTCCAGCGCCACAATCGTTGGCAAACAGCTGGTTGAGTGCCTGGTTTGCTGTGCGCGATCAGCAGCGTCCGCTGCTCGGGGAAATTGTGGTAGATCGTGTTGATGATCTGCGTCGCCACGTCCGTCTTTGCCGTGCCCGGTGGGCCGACAATCACCGTCAGTCCGGCTGCGCACCCGACATGATCGCCTCGGTCTGTGCGGCGTGAACCGCACTGTGTTGAGCTTGGGCACGTCGACCGGGTATGGGGCCCGTGTTGGCGGCTTGATACGTCGACACCTTTGAAGCGTTTCCACGTCGGCAATTAGCGCCGGCTCGGCGTCCGCCGCGGCGCTTCTTGGATGCCGGCTTGGTGGGGCCAGGACCGAAGCTGCCGGCGGCTTGTCAACGAGACCCAGCACGTATGGAGGGCCTAAAGCTGCCTGTCACGTCGTCGCTCGGCTCTACTGTCTTGCCAGGCAAGCTCTCGATCAGATGGTGCCAGTCAAGGAACGTGTCGCGGAAGTCCACCTTCTTGATGCGGTTCGGCAGGTGCTTGTAGGTGGCTGCCGCGGGTCGCCGTAGCCAAGGAACACCTCGTGCAACCACGGTGCGAGAGGGACGTCGGACAGAACGAGGCTCCGGATCGAGTCCGAGCACAGGCTTAAAGTTGTTTTCCCGCCCGCTGCGCCGCACAATGACATTGATCGTGTCGTAGATGTCGGGCTCCGCCTCGGACGACTTGCTCGTGTCCTCCACAAATGCGTCGGGATCAAGACGCAGCTGCAAATGCTTCACAAAGTTCCGACCCTGGCCCTGGCCACGCCCGCCACGCCCCCCTCGTCCACCACCGCGCCCCGTGTTACCACGGCCACCGCGCTGGAAGCCCTGGTCCCGGCGATTCCCAGAGTCCAGGCCGTGGACCACCTCCGCTGTGCGAATCGACGTGATTCCCAACTTCTGTGCAGCCGAGGCAGCAGCTGCGCCGCCTATTCGATACGGGGTTGCGCCGGCCAACGTTTGACGGCAACCAGAAAGACTGCATCGTCGGGCCGCAGCGCCTCCCAGTCGCGGCGCACAAAGTCCTTGACGCCACGAAAGTCAATGGACACGTCTGCCTTAACAAGCGACGGTTTTTCCTCGCCGACCAGAGGCGGCACAACCTGTGCAATCGACAGCTTCTGGACGAGCATGGCCATCTTGGAGAAGCCTGAAAACACAGTCTCGCGCGGCATTGCCTGCCGTGGGAGCCATCAGCTTGCACAGCCATCTCCACGTCCTGGCGGATGCTGTAGAACGCCTCGCACCGGTACAGCACCAGCGAGCGCCACAAAAAGTCACCCACCGACAGGTACTGCAGATTCAGCTTGGGCAGGGCGAGTGGCCGTGAGCCGTCGTAGCGGTCCGTACGCGCCAGGCTCTTGTCAAGAGGCTCTGCTCGGTCGGCAAAATGTCGAGCGCGCGCCTCGTCCTGGAACGTCGGACGCTTCTCGAACATGGCCAGCAGCACCTCGGTCAAGAACTTGCGCTCGATCTGCACCTTGCAACGGCGGCGGGTAGGCCGTACGCCAAATGCAAAAAGCTCGCGAGCTGCACGACCTCGTCGTCGGTCAGTGGCTCCAGCAGGCTCTCGAGCTCTTCGCGCTTGTCGATGGACCGTAGTTCGACAGCGCGAGCACGGTCAGCTTTGTCTTTGAAGTGCTTGAGCGAGAGGCGCTGCAGCACGGCCAGACGCGCGCAGTGCTTGTCGTAGGACTCTGCCTCGCTGAGCTGCGCGCCCGTTCTGGTCGTTGACGCTGAAATATGTTGTAGTGGGCGAGCAGGGCCGCCATGTCGCGCAGCAGGCCATTGTCCTCGTCGCTAAACAGGGGCGACACGGCCAGCGCCGGCAGCAGCGTGTAGGTCCTGCAGCAGGCGTTGACGTAGCGCCGCGTGGGCAGCTGGCTCTGGAGGTCCACGAGGAACTCGACAAAGCGCTCACAGTAGAGTACGGCCTCGCGGCTGCTCTGCGTGGTCTCGTCAAAGAGCACGCCGACAAAGTCGAGCACGAGCGAGTAAAGCCACGAGCGGTCGAAGCGCAGCCGGCCTTCACCTCGTCGTCTGCCGCGTCAAAACGCTTTGCTGCCGCCCGCCATGCCTTGCGCAGTGGTGGCTCGTTTGGTCGAGCAGCTCGTCGCGCTTGGCGTCGTCGGCAATGTTGTGCCATGTAGCAATGGACACCAGCGGCGCGCACTCCTTGCGCACAATGGCGCAGTCGAGGCTCTGGAAGGCGTGGATGATAAACGACAGGATGTGTGCGCGCACGGTCAGCGAGAAGGCCGCGTCGAGGCTCATCGTTAGCGTGCGCCGGAAGAAGGACGAAAAGTCGAGCGGCCGATCTACGAACACGCCCCATGTGTCGAGGTGCTCGCGCTTCTTGGCACTTGTGATGAGCACGATGAGCAGGACGTGGATATCAGACACATCCTCGGTATATCCCGGCCAAAGGTAGCTGTCGAGAGTCAGCATGAGTCTAGGGTCCTGCGGCTTTATATTCTGTATGGCCTTTGTGTCTTTGTCTTCTCCATTGCCCCGAGAGTTCATAGCCTCCCCTCCCGTTTCCCTGCACGCTTCGTTCCCTCTCTCTGCCATTGAAGTCTCACCTTTCCAGGATCTTGTAGCGTCTCCAGGGACAGCAACGACTTGAAAGTGAAATCCTCCTTCTCGAGGACGTCCAGATGCCGTCCTTGATCACGTCGTTATTGACCTTGACCTTGGCGGCCCGCTTGCCACCCTTGAGCCAATGCTGCTTCGCCAGCTGCGCAAACGCCGACTCGCCGTCGGGCACAGCTGCTGTGGGTGGCTCGGCAGCTGCTCTGCCAGCCTTGGCCTTGGAGGCCGTTCCGCTCTTGAGTTTCTTGGCCGGTGGCATCGTGTTGATGGCCGGTGCCGCGCCGCCAGAGGTGTGCCGTGTCGGTCGTGTTTCCGTCTCTGACGCGTGTAGGGTAGACTGCCTCGGACGACCGGTATGCAATGCCAGCAATCGGACGGTGTGGTGTCGGTGTGGTTGTCGTGTTTCTGCCCTCCCTCGTTGATGATGGGATTTGGCGTATTTACAGTTTGGACTGCAAAAGGCAAGAGCACAATGCTCAGTACGAGCGCAGCAAGTCAGCACGCTCCTTCCCCGTAGCATATTTTCACAGGCTGGGAAGGACCTAGCCGCGCTACGTCGCAGTGCAATGAAGGAAGGTGCACTGGTTACGACGCGCTAAGAAAAAAACAAGCACCGGGCGCCTGTGATTGGCCAGCCTCGCACTACCTTTTCCAGCGTGGACACAGGGCCTGTCGCATAAAGCCAACGCTAGCTCTCAGAAGCTCCGCCGTTTGCGCTTTAGGTGCATCTTTCTCGTGATAATCTTTCACTCTGACGCCGACTCAGTGCCATGCCATCACCACGCACGCTGCGGCCCCCAGAAGACCAAGCACACAAGCCGAAATACTCTTTTTGTGCCCTCTGCGACTGCTGGCCACCTCTATAGCCGCCTGAACGACCACGACACCGCTCCCTCGTGGCCAACATGCCCGGCCTCGAGATCAACAGCCACGGCATCCGGCCGTCGAGGCCATTGGCGAGTACGTGCAGGAGCTGCTCGACCACGCCGAGAGCGTCAAGCCCGAGCGCACGCTGGAGCCGACGCTGGCCAAATCCGACTTCGACGACATCTACGGCCATGTGGCCCGCATCTTCGCCGGCTTCGACGACCCCAGCGGCCGGAAGCTGAGGCAGTATGCGATCGTCGAGACGGCCGCGCGCGACATCTTTGGCAAACTGATTGTGCGTATCACCTGGGGGATGCCCGTGTTTGTCTTCTTCTTTTCTTCTGTTTTTTTCCTGTTTTATTAATCCGTTGTCATCTGTCCCTTGCTCGTTCACTACTAACTTTTCTTTTTCTACCCTCCCAGGCCACCACATCTATTGGATTCGCCAGACTTTGTCCGCGTCTGGAACCTCTTGATATTCTTGCCATTCTCTCCGATAACATGGACTGCGACCCCACCGCTGCTTTTCTGGCTCATCGAGGAGCTGCTCGACAGCCAGACCATTGCCGGCTGCCGGAGGGTGTTTGACTACCTCGAGTCACGGCGCGAACGCATCACGGCCAAGTACTTTAACAGCACCAAGCTCGTCATTCTGCGCAGCTGCAACGACCTGCTGCGGCGGCTATCACGTGCAGACGACACGCCGTTTTGTGGCCGCGTGTTCATCTTCCTCTTCCAGGTCTTCCCGCTGGGCGACAAGAGCTCGGTGAACCTGCGCGGCGAGTACCACGTGGAGAATGTGACGACGTACGACAAGACCCCAGCCAAGGCGGCTGTAGAAGAGGAGACGGCGCGGTCGAGAAGATGGAGGTCGACGATGGACCGGAAAAGCCGGAAAAGCCGGAAAAGGAAGACGCAGGCAAGAAGTCGTCGGGCCAAAGACAAGAAGCAGCCGCCTACCGATTTCGCCGCATTCTACCCCGTCTTCTGGTCTCTCCAGGAGAGTTTTAGTCAGCCCAAGAAGCTGTTTTGAGGCCGCGCAATTCAGCCAGTTCAAAGCTGGCATGAGACGCCTCGCTGGCGGCATTACGGCAGATCAGCAGCCAGGACGACTCTCGCAAGTCAAGGCAGTTGGACGAGTCCAAGCGCGGAGCCAAGCGCAAGCGGGACAAGGAAGCCGAGGCCAAGGAAAGCAAAGCCGACAAGGAGGACGAGCTGGCCGACACGCTAACAACCCCAAGTAACTTGACCAGCCGGGACCTCTTTGAGCTTGAGGTAGGTCGCGCGCGGTCTCCAAGGTCAAGAAGAAGAAGAAGGAAAATAAGAAGAAAAGGCTCAAAATGAAGATGTGCTAATATTTACGTTAGACCAGCGACTTGACGTTCCGGCGGCACTTTTTGCTGCAGGCACTCATCATTATGGAGTTCTTACTGTCCCTCTCGCCCAAGGCCAAGGAGAAGCCGCGGGCACCAAACGCGCCCAATAAGTCGGTGACGTACTCGGACCAGACGCTGAGCGATGAGGACACAGCCTGGGCCACCAAGATGAAGCACGACATTACCGAGCCACATTAAGAGTAGTAATAGTGATGGCCCGTACTTTTTGCGCATGGTCGACACCATTCTCGCCGTGACAAGGAACTGGGTGCGCTGGAAGATCGAGTCGTGTCCGTCTATCGAGCGGCCTGCCGTATCCGCTGACGAGTTCTTGGCCGCGGCCGACAGCGCTGAGCGTGCGTTCCAGCGAAGCGGCGACGCAGCACGTCAGGCATGGGCTCGTTTTCGCTCGACTTCCTCGACGAGGAGGATCCGGAGGAGGCGCTGGCGGAGCTCAGGAAGCCGAGCCATTCGCGGTTCTCTGCCCTTGACTCGTTTGAGCGCGAGATTGCCGACGAGGACTTTGAAATCGAAGATGGCCCGAACAGCGGACGCGTCCAAGCAGCTGGCCGAGGAGCGCAAGGCGAGCAAGACGTGGCGGGCGCTGCGCATTGTGCGGCAGACCAACCTCTCCACGTTTGACAAGATTGCATGACGACAACAACGTGCAGATCATCTTTAAGATGGGTGACGGCAACAACGACGATGAGGAAGAGGCGCTGGACGGCGAAGACGAAAATGGCGAGGGCGGCAGTGGCAACACAGCAGACGGCGACAAACTGCCCGAGAACAAGCAGCCTCTTGTTCTGGTCGGCCCCGACAGCGAGGTCGCCGCCATGGTGGCCAAACAGCTCTCCGAGCAGAATCCCGGCGTGTTTGGCATCGTCGGCCAGCACACGACGCGGCCAGCGCCGGCCTGCGAGCTCTGAACCTGCTGCCGAGAACGCACCCAAGTGCTACTACCAGTACATCGAGACCAAGGCGTTCGACGCGCTTCTGGACGGCGACGAGTTTGTTGGCTTTGGCGAGACGCCCTCTGGCTTCATGTACGGCTCGCGCCGGAAGCAAATTGACGCCGTTGGCAGCAGCAAACAAGATCCCGATTGTGCTCATGAATTACGAGGTATGTGCAAGTCGTTCTGGGCTTTGCGTTTTCTTCTTTTTTTTTCTTTGAACACGTTTCACTGACAACGACAGAGCGTTGATGCAGCCAAAGGAAACGCTTTCGCGGCCCGCTACGTTTTTGTCCAGCCAACGAGCACAGAAGAGGCCCTCGCGCCGTTGCTCAAGGCTACTGGTGTGTACAAGGACGATGCGACGCTGCAAGCTGCTCTGGCTCAGGCAAAAGTGGTCATTGGAAAGGCAGCCGCCGAGCAGGATGTCTTTGACAAGTCGATCGACATTGCTGCCGACCGATGTGGAGGGAGCTGCCACCGCGGCTAGGAAGCTATGTGTATGGCAGAGAAGACGGAGAAGAGAAAGTAAAGGGTGAGGGCGATGAGGAGGCCATGGCTGGTGTCGAGGGCCGAGGACAAAGGTGCTGAGAAAGAGGACAAGGTGGATGCGGAAGAGGAGAAGGCAGCACCCGAAGATGGCGACGATACCCCCACTGAAGGACCAGCACCCGCCAAAGAAGAAGAGGACGCACGAATGGCAGATGCAGACGGCGAGGCTGCCGGCGAGGAGGAGGAGAGCAAGGACTAAAAAGTCGATGGCAAATGGGGCAGCACATGTACAGTAATCTGGGTGAAATACGGCGTCAGCGATCTTGGTTCCATGTTTTGGCAATACACAAAACAGTTGCTGCAATCCGACGTAATTTGAAACCACAGAAAGGAGACCATATAAAAGGCTGCTGTCTTTCTATGAAAGGTATGGTCGCCATTTGGGTATCATCCCAGAAAATCCAAGAAACCCCAGGCAAGTAAGAAATAAGAAAATCGTTGTCTAAGCCAGACTCGTTAAAACTGAATAGTGCGTGCCATTCGGCCACGTTGAAAGCAGATAAAAACAATGAGAAAAAGAAGAAAAAGAAAAAGAAGAAGAAAAACCATAACCCAAAGGCCGTAACCAAAAGACCAAGAACCAAAAGAGATGTAAACAAGTCGGGGTAATCATAAGAGAAAATTCAAAGGGAAGTGAAAACATGGATTTTTTTGGTTTCCTTTTTTTCCAAAAAAAAGAGCATGAAGCGTCGCATCAACCGCGCCTGTTCCACGGCAGACGGCCGCAAGGCCAGGCGCCGGCCAATGTTGCCAAAGCACACACAGCTGCAGAAGAGCACGCTGAGCATCCAAGATAGCCGTCTCGGCCGTGACAGCTTGGTGCCGAAGCATCCAGGCTGCCAATATGCCGCTCCCCGGCTCGAGTCGTTCTGGGGGAAAGCCCCATTGCCGCCAAACGAACTGCCCATGCCGGGATATCCGGCATGGTACGGGCCCGGGTGCATGCCCGGGTTTGGCATCAGGTCCAGGTTCAACACCATCAGCGCTCCGGAGCCGACAAACCCAAAAGCAGCCGCTAGCAACAGGCCCGACTTGGACCGGTCCAGGAGGTACCACAGAACGGGTTCGCCAGAGCGAGGGTCAGTGACGCTTGCATCGTTGACGTCCAAGGAAGTTTGCGTGCAGGTGTATTGTTAGCGAGTGGGGACAGACTACTCGTACAGAAGTGCAAATAACATACCATGGCAAAGGCAACACCGGCAAAGGCGCCAATGCCGCGCACAACCAGCGCCAGTCAGTCTCCGGAGCAGTGCGAGCCTTAGCCAGCACACTCCCGCTGCGACCAAAGGTCCGGTCCCAGACGCCGTCAAACCAGGCAGAAGCGTACCCAGGGCAATGCCCGACAGGCCCCATGACACCAGGTAGCGCCAGTCGTAGCTGGCAATGTACTCGGGGGTCGGACTGGCCTCGGCCTGCGAGGGCGCGGGCTCTCCCAGGTCTTCAAACACAATGTCCGTCTCGCTGCGCAGTTGCGAAACCAGAACACCGTAACCCATGCCGAGTGTGAATAACAGACCGGCCCGGGCAACCACGGACAACGCCATGAAGACACGGGACTTCTGGCGTGGCAGAACGCCGCCGTGGCCGGGGCGGACTCGGCAGAACCGTCGACGGCTGTGCGGCCAGCAGGCGCCGGCTGCAGCTTGACGGCAGACGCACCATCGCCACCAAAGCTTTCGCCCTGTCTGCCGCCGGCGTTGCAACATCATCAGCGACTTTGAAGCTTTTCGAACCTCGTCAATCTCCTCCGCGTGGCTGTGGTGTTGTCTTGATCGTCTTCGTCCTCCTCTGGCTGCTCGACAAGCAAGTGGCGGGCGGGAGTCTCGGCGCCGGTGCCCCAGGCGTGCTGGGCTCAAAGATGCCACTGGGGCCGCCTGCGATGCTCGTCCGGCTGGCTGATGCCGGGCTGAAGATACCCGAAAAGCGTCGACGAGGTGAGGTTGAGGATCGACTGGGTTGCGGCTGATAGACTCGCTGCCTCCGGGCGTCGAGTTGGCGTCCGTGTCTGTCGATGGCCGGGGGTCTAGAAACTGAGCCCGCTCCACGGGTTTCCGGACTGGCTCTTGCCGCTTCGTGGGCATCCTTTCCAAAGGGCTGTCTTCTGGGGGCGTGGCTGGGTTGGCCACAATGGCCGTCGCGGGATCGGCCGTGGATGACGAGTGGCGGCGGTCTTCGCTCGACATTGCTGTGTAATTTGAAGGACGGGGCAATGCGAGGCTGTGCAGGTCGGGATCGCGGTCGAGATCGCAGGGCGGGGCTGTCGAGTCCAATGGCCTTGTCTGCCTCTTGCAGTTCGCTGCTGGAAAGAAGAGGCAAGGTTGATGGGAGGCAGTTGGATGCAGAGGCTGTCTTTTTTGTTCGATGCACAGACAACAAAAGCCCGGCCAGGCGCCTGGCGAGCGTCGGGCAGGAGAAGGGGCAAAGGGGGAAGATTAATAGAGTTGAGCGCCTGGACGAAATGGTTAAAAGATTAGTCGGAACAGACTGCTGAACAAGAGGCTGCAAGGGACGGCCGAGAAAAGAAACGCACGGCAGAGGCGAGGAGCCAATGTCTCGAAAAAACAGGTTAAGATATGTGGCCAGTATTGGCGGGCAACGGGCGGGAAAGCAAGCAACAAAGGTGCAAGAGGCGGCGCGTGGGCAAGCGAGTCCGTAAACGGCAAGAAATGAAGCTGTCGGGGCCTGCAGAGAAGGCAAAACTGGCGGATGCAAGAGTAGGAAGGTGCGGGAGGAGGAGGAAAGATGCATTGGGAAGAAAACAAGCAGTCGCAAGGCCGCCAAATATGAGAATCCCGAGAAGGCCGGGACCGCTTCGTGCTGCAGTTGGGACAGAGCTGAGCGTGAAGCGCGGCGCGGGAAGGAAAAGGGCCAGAGAAACGCTGGGGACTGTGTGCCGCTTGCCTTGTATTACATACGGACAGGTCGAGTTCGTGCACCGCTACGGAAGCTCGGCGGAAGTAAGAAAAGACGTAATAGTCTGACAGGCCCTGGCAAGTATTCTACTTATTAACCACTGTTGTGAACGAAAGGCTAGCCAATTAAAGCGCCTTATCGTGAATTGCCTGTTCCAGACAAGCCCGCGCTGGTTGGCGACAAGCGCCCAAGAGCAAAAGAAAAAAGAAGAAAAATGCAAACGTTCCCAAAGTTCGACAGCAATCGCTCTTTCCTGCGGAGTTTGCTTCAAGTCCTCCTTCCTGCGCATGCAGGCGCTCTTCCTCGGTCCTGGCGTTCGGTGTAAACCTCCCTATGCAAACCGCAACACCCCTCTCGCTCCTCTGACTGTTGTCCCACCTTCCGTGCCGTGTTGGGCCTATCACATGCTCTTGGCAAGAGTAAGAGAGCCCCTGCCGTAATTCTTACTTGCGTGCACAACGTTCCCAGATAAATCGATCGGCACCTGCCCTACCAAACCACACACGGCGAAACAGGTAGGGGAATGCGCAAAGGACACTGCTTGTAGCGCGACTTCCCTTTTTGCAACCCATGTGATTCACAAGAGAGGCGCCCACCAACCACGACAAGCCTCGACAGGCCTTTTCTGCTCTTCTGCACAGCATAACACGAATAAGATGCTCGTATTGCAGTGTATTGAAGAGCCCTTATGCATGCGGCTCCATGGCTTCTGCAACCCCGCCCGCCGCCCACTTCCTGCTGCATCCTGCGGGCTGCCTTGATTTCTCGAGGCTCAGCGATGTTGGGAACTTGTACGAGACGGGTTCAGTGCGAGACTTCAGTGTGAATGTGGCAGCGTTTGGGAGTAGGAATGCCGAGTATGTCAACCAGAGACATTATAGGCTCTGTTTGATTCTCACGAGGCAGGACAAGACGGCCAATATACCAAAAAGTGCCTGTCTAATGCTTGGGGAAGAATCGCGTTACAATATGAGAACAGAGAAACAAAAACATTGAAAACGCCTTGAAATAATGAGATCCGACAGACAGAATCAGCTTTTCCGCAATCCCTTCACTCTCTACTCGTCGTCGTCCTCAGACTCGTCCTCCTCCCCCCCCTCCTCGACATCGCTGTCTTCGACGCCGTCCGGCCGCGGGATCATCACAAACGCCTCCACGCAGGTAATGCGGTCCTGCGTCTTGTAGGTGCCCAAAAGCGTGCCCAGCAGCGGTGCTGCCGGCGCGGCTGCCGCGCTACCGCTGGCGCTGACAGCGCTGACAGCGCTGCTGTTCTTCCACGCACTGCGCAGCTCCTTGCCCGTAATCTTCCACACGCACAGCGCGCCCGTGCTCGATGCGGCCACAACGTACCATGCGCGCTGCAACCGCCCTGCGGCAGCAGCAACTGGCTCGAGAACAGGCAGGATCTTGAACGCCTTGACGCGACCCGTAGGGCCTGCAGCGCCGCCGCTTGCGCCACCGCCGACCTGGCCGATAAGACGCGCCGAAGGCAGGGGCGCTGCGGCCGGTTTTTGGGCGTCCGCAGAAGCAGCAGCAGCAGAAGCAGCAGGCGCAGGAGCAAGTCACCACATCCTCGGGCCCGCGTCGAGCAGAGCAGAATGCGGCCATCTTCTGTAGCCACTGCCAGCAGGGAAAACAGACCCGTCTGGTCCTTGTCCTCGCCGGCCGCCTCCGGGTCGTCGTCCACCTCCACGTAGCAAAAAGTCGTGCGTCTTTGTCCGCGCGTCACGGATCACCTTGCAGCGCGGCAGACTGTCCATGCCAAAGACAACCACGTTGCGGTCAAAGCCAATTGCGTACTCGTCCGTGGCCGCGTCGTCGGCGTCGGAACTGCCGTTGCCGTTGCTGCTGAATGTCCGGCCCCAGACGACCTGCCGGCCCTCGCCCGTCGAGAAGCGGCCCTCGCCAATGTCTCGCAGCAGGTCCTTGCCAAAGTTGAGCACGCCCGCCTTCTTACCCGTCACTAGGTTCCACAGCCGCATGCTGCGCTCGCCGCGGCTCACGCTGATCATCACCTTCATGCTCGGGTGCACGGCAAAGTCGTTGACGCCCGACGGCGCACCGCCAGGGGGTGCCGTGTCGCCGCTGGGCCGCCGCAGGCCACCACCCATGCCCTCCTTGGGGATGGGCGCCTTGATCGTCGACAGCAGCGACCAGTCGCGCGTGCGCGTCACGGCAATCGTCGAGTCCTCCGAAGCGGACAGCAGCTTGGAGCGTGTGGGAAAGGAGAGCTTGGTGATTGTAGACGCGTGGTTGAGCAGCGTGCCCAGCTCACGGTTCTTGGCGTTCTCCGCAATGGGCATCACGGGGCGGCTCGTCACCGACGCAATAATGGCCTGCTCGAGGTTCGAGCCATCCAGTTCCGATCGTGTGGGGGCGTGGGCCGACAGGTTGTAGATGTTGACGCGCTCGTCTGTGCTGCCCGTTGCCAGCATGATCTTCTGGCCCTGGCCGGGCACGGGCACCGACGGCGGCGAGAGGGCGAGGCAGCGGATGGCCGACGAGTGCGCGTTGAAGAGGAAGGTGTCGGTAAACTTGGCAGAGGCCGGGCCGAGCGTGGCCACGACGCCGTGCAGTGTACGGTCGTACGAGCCGGCCACGATCTGGATTGCTGCCGGTCCATCTCCAAGCACAATCACAGAGTCGGCCGCAGTCGCCGGTTTTGGTGCGGCGGGTGCCGGTTCAGCGGCTACCGCTGCTGCTGCCGCCGCCGCCGGCTTCGCTGCCTTCTGGGACCTGTCTTTCCGACCGCTCTTGGCCACCACGCCAGCGGAAGATGTGCTCGTCGCCGCGGGCTTCTTCAGGATGGATGCAGGCTTTGTCGTCGTTGCCTTTGTCTTTGGGCGGGTCGCTGCCGGGCCTCGAGGTCCGCTGCGCCGGCGAACTTGGCCTCCCGCTTCCGCTTCATTGCAGACTTGGGTGCGTGGGACATGTCGGGTGTGTTGTTGTGCGGGAATGTTGGGAGAAAAGCGTTGCTGTCGGGGGAAGCCAGGCAGAAATCACCAGAAAAGCTACAGTAGAGGCTAGCGCAGGGCGTTCCTGCCAAAATTATGGGCGAAGCCAGTTCTCTACAGATTTTTTTCTTATCGGTTCTTATCGGGCTTAAATATTTCTTATCGCGCGGCTTATCGCTTCGTCGCTAACAACGAGGCCCCTTTCATAGTAAATGCGAGTAAGTAATACTCCGTCCAGCGGTCGCTGCTCACACGCTCAAGGATTGCTTTACGACAGGTGTTTGGGTAATTATGATTCGGTAATTGAATATGTAAAGTATGCTGGTATACTAGCAAAGAGTGATGATGGGCAAGTAATGCAAACAACTCTGCGTAAACCCTTCATTCGCTCAGCAAAACAGGCCAAAACGTGTTCTCGACCGACCTTGTTCCAAAACGTCCAAAACGCGACCCTCCGAAGAGGAGGGGGAGGGGCGCGGAACCCGCTAGCACTTGATGCCTACTTTGCAGCTGGGTGGCCGGCCCCGTTGGGAGCGACATTTCCATTAACCTGCCGCGCCAGTTGAGCCGCCTGCTGCTGCGGCTGGGCGAGTAGAGGAGAACCGGCCAGCGGAGAACCGGCCAGCGGGGACCCGGCAGGCAGAAGAGGCGAGCTGGCCGCCTGCAGCTGTGCTTGTTGCTGTGCAGCTTGTGCCGCCTGGACGGCCTGGGCCTGTGCAACCTGGGCGGCCTGGGCTGCTTGGGCTGCTTGGGCTGCTTGGGCCTGTTGCGCGTTCTGGGGGCCGTTGTGATGCTGGCCATTGGCGGCCTGCTGCACTTGCTGTGCCTGCTGCGCGCGGAGGAGCTGGGCGTACTGCCGGGGACTCGTGCCCGCCAGTGCTTGCTGCGGACCGCCGCCCGTGGCCGAGTGCATGGCGCTCGCTCTCTGCATCATCATGATCTGCGAGTAGTTCTGCACTGCCATTGCCCGCGCTTGGTCCGGCGTCAGGTTCGGGTTCTTAGCACGGAAACCATTTTCGAGTTCGCGGATCTGCGCGAGGATGTTGGGCGGCAGCTGCTGCGGTGGCATGGCCGGGCGGGGCGAAGGGAGTTGGCCGCCATATGGCCAGCCATGTTCATGTTCATGCTCACACCCACACCCACCGGGCTGCCCATAGGAGCGCCGTTGGCGGCATTGAAGGGTGTGACCATGCCCTGAGCATTGGGCATGAACCCCTGTTGGTTCATGGGACGGACACCGGTCGGAGAGCCCTGGGCCACCGATGGCACCTTAACCATCGGCTGGCCCTGTTGCTGCGGCGGCTTCGGACCCTGTTGAGCGCCAGGCTGGCCCTGGCCCTGCTGGCCCTGCTGGGACTGCTGGGGCTGGAGAGGAACCTGCAGCTGCTGCTGCTGAGCCTGCTGCTGCTGCTGTTGCTGTTGGAGGGCCTGCTGCTGCAAAAGAAGAATGTGCTGCTGCTGCTGAAGGGCATGCTGTTGTTGCGGTGTGAGGTGAGAGGGTTGCTGGTTGTGCTGGGCGAGCTGCGCGTGCTGGGCGAGCGGTGTGTGTTGTTGGGGGTTAAGTGCGTGTTGTTGTTGCTGCTGTTGTTGTTGCTGCTGCTGCTGCTGTTGCTGCTGCAGTTGCTGCTGTAATTGCAGCTGCTGGAGGTGGTGCTGGTGCAGTTGGTGTTGCTGCAGCTGGTGCTGCATCTGTTGATGCTGCTGTTGTTGTTGTTGGTGCTGGTGCTGCTGCACTTGGTGTTGCTGCTGCACCTGCTGCTGCTGTTGCTGTTGGAGCTGGACGGCGCGCTGCTGATCTTGGATGCGTCTCGCCTGGAGAACGAGGTTCATGTCCGGTGCTGCGCCACCCTGAGCCTGCGCCTGCGCCTGCGCCTGAGCCTGGGCCTGTGCTTGAGCCTGTGCCTGTGCTAGCTGCATGCGCTGCGATTGCAGAGCCTGCTGCAGCTGTGCCTGCTGGACAGGCGTCATAGGCATGTGGCCAGCACCGTTCGCGGTCATGTGCTGCAGACCTTGCATGGGGTTGGCCGGGCTCTGAATAGGCATCCGAGGACGCGGCTGCTGCGGGTTGCGCATGGCAGCGCCATGGGGGGCGCCAGGCACGTTTGGCCGAGCAGCCATCGCCATGTTGTTGGCCGCCATCTGCGCGGCAACCTGAGGCGGCACGTTCACATTTCCAGCAGCAATGGCCTGGTTCTGAGAGCGAGCCATCATTTGTTGCTACAATAATGTTAGTTGACAAGAAAGGGAGAAAGAGGGGAAAGGGAAGAAGGACAAAACTTACTCTGCGCTGCAGCTCGTTCTGTCTCTGCGCAAACTCGGCCATCCGCTCAGCCATCTTCTGGTCACGTTCGTAACGCATGCGGCTGTACTCCCTCGGTGTCTTTGACGGGAGACGCTGCTGGGCCGGCTCATTCGCCTTCCGAGTGGCCACAATTGCTGCCTGCTGCTGCTGCTTGTGCTGGATGGCCTCGCGCTTCTTGGCAAGCTTTGCGCATCGCCTCAAACGTCGCCAAGTACTTTTGGTTGCGATGCCGCTCCACGCGAAGAGGCAGCGTCGGCCGGCGCCGCGGAACGGGTGTTGGAGGTGCAGGAGGCGCCGAGCCACCATTGGCATTGTTGGCCTGTGCCGCAGAAGCTGCTGCAGACGTTGCCGCGGCGGCTGCGGCCGCAGCCTTCTCGTTTGCGTCCTTGATGGCCTTCTGAGCAGCATCAATCCGCATCTGGTATAGTTTAAAGTATGGCGACCGCGATGCGTCGCTGGGAAAGCCCTCCAGAGCGACCCATCTCTCAAAGCACTCCCAGGGCGTGCGCCGCTCTGCACCAGACACAAACAGAGACTTGGAGGCCAGCAGGCTTGACGTCAGCGACCAGTTGTAGGAGTACTCGCGCACGAGCTTTTTCAGCTGGTCGTCGTCGCCAACAGTCCACTGCGAAGGCGGCCGGTACTCATAGAAACCAGCCATGGGCATCGCGTACTCGGAGGGCGGGCGGAACTGGTGGCCGGCAAGCAGTCTCTCACGCATAGATTTGAGACTGGGGTCGAACAGGCCAACAATGTTGTCTGGGGCAAGCAGCGCCCTTCCGGGCCGACGCAGCAGATGCCGCCGTGCTGTCGACAAACTCTTCGACGTCCTCATCCTCGCCTTCGTCCTCGTCCACGATGGCGTAGCGGCTCTTCTTCTGGAGCCACTGCTTCGGCTTCATAATGATCGGCGCATCAATGTACTTGCTGACAGGCACGACAGGCGGCGCCACGAAGCGTCAGGGTCCTCCACCTTGGACGTCAACCCACTGACAGGCACCTCGAGAGGCTTGCCAAACATGGGAAGCTCGGCCAGGAGGCGGTCAGACGCGCCGGTTGGGTTGAGCTCGAACACAGCAGCATCGTCTTGCAAGGCAAAAATTGCAGATGGTGCAACTGTGGCAGACAACGAAACAATGTCGGCTCGGAAATCACCGTCGTCAAACCATGTCCACTTCATCGATGTCTAGTGCTGTCGTCGTCATCGTCTTGTCGTTGATGGCTTCATCGTTGCCCTCTGCGGCATCAATCATTGCATTGTCGATCATCGGGAAGTCGTCCGTCTCTGCGTCACGGCGTGGTGGAATGCTGGCGGAAACCTGCAGCAATTTTGCGCTCCTCGGGCGTTGCCTGGACCCATTGGGCGCAGGCCATGGCAAGATTGCGCGACACAGACCGCTTCCACTTGCGCTCCTCGCGGAAGTCTGTCCGCATCCACTTCATCTCCTGCAGCATCACGTCCCAGTTGCGACTTCTGCCGTGGCGGCTCCGGCACGCGCTTCGGCTGCCGCAAAGACCACTTGTCCTGTTGCTGTAGATGATAAACGCGCTTAAGGATCTTGCACGACTGGTTGTCGAAGATGGATGCCTGGCTGTCGGCGCTCGAGATCGTTTTGTGAGCGTGATGCACCAGCTGGTCGAGGTTCTTCAGCCACTTTGAGTTGGACGCAAACGTCTGCACAAAACAACGGCGTGAAGTAGTCCTCTTGCGAACAGGTTCTCGGACTTGGTCAGATTCGAGGGAACAAGCGTCGTGTCGGACTTGGCCTTCTTCTGCTTTCCAAACAGCACTGTCGGTGCCCTTCTCTTGTCCTTCCGTCTGCTAGCCCAAAACAAGGTCGCCGAGGTGTAGGTTTCTCGTTGACATCGCCCGTGGATGGCTTCGGCGTCGCAGGGTGGCGAGAACAGACGGGCTCACAGCTCGGTGCGTGAAGTCCGCCTGGCCGTTCAGACGGTTCAATGCCGACGCGTTTGACTCGGTCATTTGCCCCGCACTGGGTGCCTCTGTCTTGCTGTCGGTTGTCGTCGTTTTCGGTGCCGTCGCGGTGCTGCATCCTTCTTCATTGTCGTCGCTTCCTGGCCGGCATCATCGACATAATCGACCATCCATTGCTTCGATAGTGCCTCGGTTGCTGTTGCTGGGGCTGCATCTAGGGCTGCTGCTGGGGCTGCATCTAGGGCTGCTGCTGGGGCTGCTACTGGGGCTGCTACTGGGGCTGCTACTAGGGCTGCCGGTGCCGGTATTAGTGGCTGCTGCCTGCTGTCACTCTCTGTTGCTGGTGCTGGTGCTGGTGTTCGTGCCGCTGCCGCTGCCGTTACCGACGCCGGTGCTGCTGCCGGTACTCTGCTGGCCTCTGCACGACTCTCACCAGCCGCGGCAGATTCCTGGAGCAGTTGTGCATCGACGGCATCGTCACGACCTCCGTCAGCCAGGCCCTTGGTCCTCGGTCTTGCCCTGGCTGTTGCGGCGGTCCACCATCTTCTCTTCGGCGTCGACAAAGGAGTCGTTCTCGTTCTCGGGGCTTCGTGTTTACGGACACATCGTGCACAGCCGGTGTCGTGGCTGTCTGGACAGTCGAGTCAGGCGAGGACGGGATGTCGCCAGGCTTGATGGCGTCGCTAGTGCATGGACCGGCGATAAGTTGGCACGCTTCGCCTCCCGTTGTTCGTCCGCATCCATTCGCGTCTCCATTCTGCGAGGCAAACGACACGGCCAGGGCCGCTGGCGCCTCCTGTTTCAGTCCGTTGACGGCGGGCACAGAGCCCTGCGGCCCCGCACCTGATACCAAAGATCCATTTGTATCTGGCGGGCTTGCAACCTGCTTCTGTGCACTCAGAGCCACAGCATCGGCAGTCGGTTGCGGGGTGAGAAGAGGTGTCCGAGTCTCGGCGTCTTCGCCAGCTGCGCGTGTCGAGGCGGGTGATTTTGCTGGAGCTGGCGACCGGCGTTGGGCAGCAGCGTTGTTAGGTGCATCCTGTGGCTTTCGGCCGTTGATTGACGACAAATGGTTGCTCGGGGTGGGAAGTGGACGAGGAGGAGGAGGAGGGTGGTGCATCGTGATCCTGCGTTGTGGGTGTCAGGGGCGCGCCGTTCTCGAGGCCAGTCGCGAGTCGATGCCGGTTTCCTTGACGGTCCAGGATGTCGCAGCCGATGCAAAGAACTGCTTAAGCGTCTCAAATCGGGTTTCTGGCGTGTCGGGATGCGCGCGTCGCTGAGCGGACGGCCTCTGTTGAAGAAAAAAGTATTCGTTAGCAAACGCGTGTTGGGCGCCAGCATCGAGGCCAACGCGTGCGAAAGGAGGTGTGCAAACGGGGAATTGGGGATGCAAATTGCGTGCGGAACACTTACTGTAAAATGTCCGTGTCAAGCAAGAATTTAGTTTCGCCGGTGGTGGATGGCGGCGCGTCGACGTCAAAGTTGTTCAGATGGAGGGCGCCATCGCCGTCGGTCGCGACAGCATACAGCTCGCGAAGCTTTCGTTTGCGCGATCGCACAATTGAGCTGCAGGGCGTCAGCACCACGCTTCCGGCATCAAAATAACGAGAAAATTTTGCGCTTTCGAATGGCGTGGTTCTTACCTATACTCTGCGCGTTTTAATTCGCAGAAGCTCAAGGCGGTCGGCGAGCCCGACCTCAGTCATGTCATGAGTGAGTGCGACATCCGTTTTCGACAAAACGGAATGTCGAAATGGACTCAGTAGGCCAACTGGAGAAGGCTGCCGCGATAAAAAATGATGGAAAGCGATGTTTGGTGGTGGTTTGGGCGACTTTTATTTTTTTTCGAGTTCGTGATGATGCACTTTTCCGCCGATAAATTTTTCACGTCCTTACTGGAGACAGTGGTAGAGGTGTGGTTTTTCGTATGGGAGTAGCGAGTTATTGGGAGGATTGGGGGTGGAAAGTTCTGAGAGGTAGCGGGCTTGTCGGAAAAGGCAAGGACTTTTGGTGGTGTCGGTGGCTCTGGCGGCGCCTTCCCTCTTTTCTTCAGCCTCTATTTTGCAAAAGGAAGGAGCCTGGGCGAGGAAGGTGTACAAGTAGGATGTGTCGCCTTTTCCCTTTCTTTATTTTTTTCTTTTCTTTGACAGCGCTAGAGCCCAGAAAAGCGGGTCGTTGGTGCCGCGCTGCTATTGGGCAGGTGCGTTTCTGGGAAATCGGGAAATGAGGAAGAAAAACTCAGAAATAAGGGGCAGGAGCCGAGTTAAGGAAAGAGCAGTCGCCCGTGAGGCCCACTTGCTCACTGGGCTGGGGGTGGCGTGCGGACTGAGGACAGATAATAGTGTATCCGCAGGGCGCGCATTTGATTCGGCTCATCGTGGTGCAGGGCGCAACAGGCCTAGAGCATTCCCGGCCTAGCCGCAATCCCCAGCAGGTTTTATGCCCAGCCGTACCAGGATCAGCACCATGGCGCTGAGAGAGGCTTTTCATCTGTACGGCCTGCATTAGGTAAGGACAGCGCAGTCCCACTACACCAGTCTACAGCGGCCCAGCAAGATTATTCAGCAATCAAGAATTTTCATTCGCCACACTGTGGCTTGCTGGCTTGCTAGCTCATCAGCCTTGTTTGACGTCCTACCTTTTGCTAGACTGCATCAAAACCCAATATATCATACAACGACGTTTCGCTGTCTCAAGCGACGCCAGCACCGCCCACAATGTCCGCATCAGAACGGCCAGAAAGTATCTCGCATCGAGATAAAATTTGGCGGATCGTCATCCGGCTCTTCAAAAAAGCCGACTCGGCCTCCACCACCATCGTCCAGCTTAGGGAAGCGTTCGAGGCCGAAGCCATGGACTAGGCGCAACTCCGACTCGGAGTCGGACGATGATTCGCATGTGCATGGCCGCCATGAGCGTATCACGGCTTTTGGTGACGACGGTGCTGAGCTGGCAAGGAGCGACCGCGACAAGCGGGATGACCGGGCCGATCTGCGAAGCGCGGGCCGCTGACAATCGAGCGTCAGGCCAACCGCGACTGGCGGTCTGAGGCAAGGTCGCGCAGCCACCGGGGACACCGACAGTCCGCCCGCGCGGTCAGAGGCGGAAAATGCCGCAGGCTGGGAGCCAGAAAGACGTTCAGCCAGCAGACGAGGACAAGCCTCTGCAGTGGGGGCTGACCCTGACCAAAGGGACGTCGCCAACAGATGACGGCAAGGAAGGGACGCCATGACGACAAGAGCAAGGAGGAAACAAACGGCGACAAAGGACACTTCTGGAGAGAGAGACAGCGGACGAAGCGCCAGAAGACCACCAGACGAGCGCGGAAAAGGAGGCCGTCAGGGCGCTCATGGGCGAGACGATCGATGACAAGACCAAGACGCGGCACGTGATTGAGCGGGCGCCAAACGAAGTGGCAGAGGACGCCGTTTTTATCCGCGACTTTACCGACGCGCCAGACGTGTCGACTCTCGATGATTACGAAGCAATGCCCGTCGAGGAGTTCGGCGCTGCCCTCCTGCGGGGTATGGGCTGGACGGCAAGGACCGGGGCCCAAGGTAAGCAGGTGTCGGCGACCGAACCAGTTGGGCTTGGGTGCAAAGAGCTCAAGAGGCGACGAGGATCTCGGGCGGATGGAACCACAAGACGGCGGTGGCAGCAGTCGTCACACCACCTGCAGCGGCCCCGAAGCTGCACGACTATCGACGCGAGGAGGACAGGAGACGGAGAAGCGCAAAGAGCGGTACCGGGACAGTTACAAGTCCGAGCGGGATCGCGACCGTGACGATCGGAGCACGCAGCAGCCGGCACCGCAGCCGGCATTACGCTGAAAGCCCTGAGCAGGACAGAGTCTTTCTATCTTGCGCCCAACATCGAGCATCGGGCATTCCCAACCCAGGAGCTTTGTATCGGTACAAGGCGGCCCTCGAGTGTTCTGAGGCAGCACTGGGAAAATCAGACGTTGCAGCCCTGATGCGAAAAGAACGACAGAATGATGCTCTCCGTGGCTCGAGCGTGTCCGACAACGGCAGCTCGTGCGCCTATTTTCAGGACGCCGTTGTTATTCACAATAGACATCTACTGGTCCCATGAACAATTTTGCATTTTGCCTAACTACAGGTACATAAAAAACCACAACGAGCACAGACATGGACCAGCGGGCAATACTCGCATGCTTAAGATATCTTGGCGAGGTCTTTTTTGCATGTGACTTACCTTGCTGCTTCAGAGTGGGAGTTCTATATATCGCATCGACGTATTCTCACTTGTAGTGCTCAGTGGTGCTGCAGAGCAAGTTGGAGCGAGGAATTTAGCGAGTACCAAACGCCAACAGCAGCCATGCGTGCCCTGGACGCACACTAACACCCCGCTAAGCGGCTAAAATCACTGGCTTCTGTCGCTGTCGGCAGCCGCAGGCGCTGTGTCTTGGGGCCACGCCAGCCCTCCACTGCCGGCCGCGGGAAGCCGTCCTCGGCCCTTCCCCCCGCATAAGGAGTGGTGTAAGCGGGCCTCTGGCGTCCGATTCGCCAAGATCCGCCTCCAGCAACTCCAAGCAAGGCAAGATACCACCACCTGATCAAAACGAATGGCCCGTACGCTGGAGCACAAAAAAGGATAAACAACGGCAAGGCAGCCCGTTGGGCAGGATCGTATCTTAGAACGGCTCGGCATCAGGCTTCAAAAGAAGAGCTCGTCTGACCTCTGCGTGCATGCAGCACCTCCGTCTTTCGCCTCTCCACCAATCGTGCCCGGTATCGTGAGGCTGTACCCTCTTTTACCCCAGACACCAGCAGCCTGCATAAAACTCACAATAAACCCACGTAAAAGGCCCGGACCAGCCTGTGGGACGCTCCGGGGAAGGAGCTACGAACAACCGTTTCCCCAAGCGGACCTTCCCTTTCGAAAATATAAACGGCATTCAAACTCCCTCCCCTCCCTCTCCCCCAAAACACCTTCACGGACCAATTACAAAATCACTTCTTGACCATCTCCTCTTCAACCTCCAACACGCATCTCCTCGATATTATTATCATCAGCAGTCTCACCTTCTCGGCATCATGGTGTCTTTGGTGTCGGCATCGTCGTCAAAGGGGACGTGGTGGAAAGAGGGCACAGCCTACCAGATCTACCCAGCCAGCTTAAAGACAGCAACGGCGACGGCCTCGGCGATATCGCTGGCATCTTGAGCAAGGTGGACTACCTCAAGGACCTCGGGCTTGACATTGTGTGGGTGTCGCCGATGTTTGAGAGCCCGCAAATCGACATGGGCTACGACATCTCCAACTACGAGGCAGTGCATGCGCCGTACGGCACGCTGCGAGGACCATGCAGGACACTCGATCCGCGATGGCTGCACGCGCGCGGCGCATGAACGATGCATGCCTGGACTTGGTCGATCAACCACTACAGTCGGACCATGAGCACGCATGGTTCAAGGAATCGCGGTCGTCGCGGGACAACCCCAAGCGCGACTGGTACATCTGGAAGCCGCCTCGGCATGCCGAGGACGGCACCCGGCTACCACCGACCAACTGGCGAAGCTACTTCAGCGGCAGCACGTGGGAGTGGGATGAGCATACCCAGGAGTACTATCTTCATCTGTTTGCCAAAGAGTATGTTGCTGCATTGTGCACGTTTTTCTTACTTTCTGCCTCTCTTCTCTCTTTTGAGCCACAAACTAACCTTGTTTTTCCACAGGATGCCGCGACTTGAACTGGGAAAATAAAGAGACGCGGCAAGCCATTTACGACAGTGCCATGCGGTTCTGGCTGGAGAAGGGCGTCGACGGCTTCCGCATCGACTGTGTCAACATGTACAAGCAAGCGAGCAGGATTCCTGGATGCACCGATCGTCGACGCGGCCGTCTTTGAGGCAGCCTGCGTGGTCCGAGTACGCAAACGGCCCGCGCATGCACGAGTTTCCTGCGCGAGATGAACCGTGAGGTGCTTGACAAGACGACACCGTGACGGTTGGCGAGCTGCCACACACGCCGGACCCGCAGCACGTGCTGCGGTACGTCGGCTCGGGTGACAAGCAGATGAGCATGGTGTCCAATTCGATATTGTCGACATTGGCCAGGGTGCTAGCGGCAAGTATCGCTTCCAGGACTGGAAGCTCCCGCAGTTCAAGGCTACCGTCACGAAAGTGGCAGCAGTTCATTGAGGGAACGGACGGCTGGACGACGTCATTCTGCGAGAACCATGACCAGGGCCGCTCGGTTGTCGCGGTTTGCGTCCGATGCGCCCGAGCACGCGAGCACTCGGCCAAAATGCTGGCCTTGATGCTGACGACACTCACCGGCACACTCTTTATCTACCAGGGCCAGGAGATTGGCATGATCAATGTACCAAAGGAGTGGACTATCGATCAGGACTACCAGGACATTGAGAGCGTCAACTTTTTCCACAACGCGATTAAGGTGGCACGCCAGACGATGGCTTGGTGACCAGCAGGCCATCCAGGACGAGATTGACTACATAAGACGCAGCATTCAGATTCTGGGTCGCGACAATGCGCGCACGCCGATGCAGTGGGACGACTCGAATAAGTCTGCCGGATTCACGGACCGGCCTGAGGGCGGCTGGATGCGCACCCATGACCTCTACCCCGAGATCAATGTGGCCAAGCAACAGGGCGACGCCAATTCCGTGCTCAGCTTCTGGAAGAGCATGATTCGCCTTCGCAGGTCGCACAAAGACCTGTTTGTCTATGGCAACTTCGAATCTACGAACCTGGCAATGAGGACACGTTTGTGTATGCCAAGACGACGGTTCCTGCTGGAGAGGCCGCCGTTGGTGCCGGTCAGGCGCTGTCGTGGTGCTCAACTTCACGGGCAAGGACCAGACAGTCCAATCTCCCCTCTGCAAGACGAGGTTGGAGCACTTCGGCTACAAGGTGGGCAGCTACACTGATTCGGCAGCTGCCGAGGACGTGGATCTGGCCGCTGGCCCCGGCAGCAGCGCACACTCCGACCATGGGAGGGCCGGCTTTATATGTCCTTGTGAGCGCGAAGGACGGGCGTGATGGTCGGTGTGAGGCCGGACATCGTCTTCTTTGAGGATTCCTGGTTTAAAGTGCGTTGTGTTATGGCGATGTCTTGGTCTTTGAAAACCATGTTGAGTTTTTATGGTTGTTATGATCTAACAGAATGAAGATGGAATAAAATACTTTTCACGCTGGAAATAATTCGGCCTACGCAGTATGTGAAGTAATTATTTTTTTTACAAAAAAAACTAAAAACCTGAAACGACATGAAAAAAAAAGACGTAAGATAGAAAGACCTGAGAACCAAAGTATAGCAACTACAAGAATTGAAAACAGACCACGACACACGATGCAGTTCAAGATCGCCAAAGTCCAAGATTGGATAATAAAACAGACGACATGCACAGCCTGAAACATCGACGATGACAGGTCACCCACTCCAGGCAGCCATTTAAACAGACCGCACTCAGACCCGTATATCGCTCATGCACCATCTTTTTCGCGAAATGTGCCCGCGGCAGCACATCGAGGAAAAAGGGGTCGCGAGGGCTGTAATGTATCTTACTCCGCACATGTATCTTACACATGTGAAGGTGAAGGCTGTTCATTTCAGGTCTTTTTGTCTTTTTGCAAGTTGGACAGCACTTTTTCAGTGGATCTCTTGGGTATAGGTGGGGTGCGCTGGCTGGATTGGCCAGACAGGCAGAAGAGCCCCTGGATCCAACCACCGGCTTGCGCTGTATCGCCACCTTTCTTGCTTGCTCAACATTTTGCTGCTGGTAATTTATGGAGCATTAATACAGCGTGCGGCAGGTATGCCGGTCCCACAGGGGGGTTGTTCGAGAAAGAGGGGCCCTGACTATAACTGGAAGGAGGAAAGAGCTACCTGTTCCCATGTTGGCGCGACACAAGCTGTAGACGCCATGTCGACTGCGTGTCCCTTCCGTATGCTGTGCGAGGCGGTCAGGGCCTGGAATACCAGATCTGGCCTGGATGTCCACCACCCTCTCTGCCAAAGTCGTGGATTGGTCACTTTTTTCGTCGCCTGCCCCTTCCTTCCCTCCCGCCTTTTCTTTCCTTCCCTTTCTGCTCCCTCCTCTTATTTCATCCCATCCCTTCTCCCTCGCAATTCTTCCCTTGCTCCCTCTCCCTCTCCCGCTCTCCCCCCTCCCCCTTCAACCCCTACTCGCCAATTGACTACCCAATTTGCCAGTAGTTGTTCTCGGGCCCACCATGTCGAAAAGCGAGTCGAACTTTGAGTTCGGTCGCTGACGCCCGCGCCCGCCCCGGCTGCCTTTGCCACGGGCGAGGAGTGCGGTGTCTCGCGTTCACGAAGGTGAGCCTCCCCGACCTGATAGCTCTGCCATTGAGAGCTCCAAGCTCGGGGCCAATTTGTGGCCCTGAGGAAACACGTCCGCTGACCTTGGGCCCCGTTTTCTTTCTCCTGCAGTCTTCCTTTCCTCAAGAACGCCCCTCTCCCCGCGGATGCGTCTGGCAACGAGAGCTTTCTCGTACAAGCTGATTATCCCGTCCTCGTCGGTGTCCCGGCCTAGCTGGCCTGGAAGCGTCGGCGGTGGCTGGAAGACAACCGTTTTCTTTGCTCTCTTTACCACGATCCCGCTGCTCGGCGGCTACTGGATCCTGATCTCGACGCTCAGCCGCGTGCCAACGAGAAGGCCAAGCTCCCCGCCGTCCCGTCGAGCACTACCTGACGTTCAAGAAGCCCGAGGACCAGGCCAAGTATCGCGGCAAGAACAAGATCGCCATGAAGACCTTCCACGAAGATGTACTTTGACGGCGACGTCGAGTTCAACGGCGACGCCCTCGAGGTCATGGAGTACCGGCCACGACTGGGCCAACGTTAACCTGACGTTCAAGAAGCCCGAGGACCAGGCCAAGCTCCCCGCCGTCCCGAGCTTCTGCTGCACACGAAGGGCCAGGGTATGTGATCACCTCCCCTTTTTTCTGATTTTTTTCTTTTTTTGTCCCCTTTTCTCCTACTTTCCTCCTGCTTGACTGTTCTGTCTAACGACTCGCGCCTCCCTCCAGATGAGGAAGCAGGTTCGTGACCACTACGACCGCGGCGACGACTTCTACGCCTGGTTCCTCGGCCCGCGCATGATCTACACGTATCGGGTGTTCATCTCGGACCCTACCATTGAGGAGTCGCTCGGAGCAGCTCCAGGACAACAAGCTAGCCATTGTCTGCGAAAAGATTGACCTGCAGAAGGAACGACGTCATGCTCGACATTGGCTGTGGTTGGGGTACCCTGGCCCGCTTCGCTTCGGTCAACCACCGGCGCCAAGGTCACCGGTATCACGCTCGGCCGCAATCAGACTGCCTGGGGCAACAAGGCCCTTGCGCGACGTGGGCATTGCCGAGGACCAGAGCAAGATTCTGTGCATGGACTACGCGCGAGATCCCCGTTCCCGAGGGCAAGTACAAGAAGATCACCTGTCTCGAGATGGCTGAGCACGTCGGTGTGCGCCATTTTGGTGGCTTTGCCCGCCAGGTCCGCGACATGCTGGACGACGACGGTGTCTTCTTCCTACAGATCGCCGGTCTCCGCAAGTTCTGGCAGTTTGAGGACTTCACCTGGGGCCTGTTCATGAACAAGTACGTGTTCCCGGGTGCCGATGCCTCGACCCCTCTGGGCTGGGTTGTCGACCAGCTCGAAGGCGCCGGCTTTGAGATCAAGGACATTGACACCATTGGCGTGCACTACTCGGCTACGCTCTGGAGATGGTACCGGAACTGGCTGTCCAACCGCGACAAGGTCGAGGCCAAGTACGGCAAGCGCTGGTTCCGCATCTGGGAGTTCTTCCTGGCCTACGCGACCATCGCCTCGCGCCAGGGCACGGCTACCTGCTTCCAGATTGTCTTGGTGAAGAACATCAACTCGACCACCGTGTTGACGGCATCCCGACGCAGTTTGGCCTGTCTGGTGCCCTGAAGCACACCAAGGCCAACCTCCCTGCGTGGGCCAAGACGAGGCGGTCAACTTCCCCTACGCCAAGGCCCAGTAAATGCAAACTGGGGTGCTTTGCGTTCCGGGAAGAAGGTACACATGGACACGCAAGCATGCTGTCCCAGCTGTGATTGAGAATATCCGCTGGGGCTAAACGCTGCAGCAAACTTTTGTTCACTCTTTCGCATAGACAAGGAACCACCAAGAAAGAGGAGAACATCATAGGCAGGGCCCCAAGTGCTTGCTGGGCGTATGAGAGAAAAGAGGAGTGCTGAAAAAAGATTACCCCCGAAAGAAAATAAAAGGGGGGTGGGGGGTGTTACGAATTTCAAAGGAGCTGCACGCCGGCGTGCATTTGCAGCTCGTGTGCCATTATTTATGTCTGTTCAATATCTTGACATGGGATTTGCGTACGCGGTACGGTTATGAACTAATTGTTACGTGGCGAAACCGGAGAAATAATAATAGAGCCATGAATGGGTTGGAACAGGTAGCAGCGGCGTACTTTGTAAAGAAAATACGAGACATTGATGCATGGGCTGCTATCAAACGAGACGCAAAGTGTATTGAACTGCTAGGTCAGCAGTGTTGGTCACAGTCAAGCTTGGTTAGCTGCTCCAGCGCTCAGCCTCTCCCAGTAGATACCCCTGTAAACTGCAGCTGCGGTCATTGGCTCAAATTCAACGTCTCTCAACCTCCACGCCACCAACGTGCTGAAGCTCTTCCTGTCGCCAACATAGCAGCTCACTGCGACACAGAGACAAGCAGATGGAATGGCATCTGTGTGGAGGTGGCGGACGGGCTGCCTGCCGTGCTGGGCGGGCACTGCAAGCACAACAAGCACCCATTTTCGCTGTCTCACGGCCACGGCGCGTCCGTTGCCAGTCTTCTTCGGCATCCTCGTCGTCGTCGCCACCGCTCATCTACCCTGACCAGCCTCGATCAGTCAAGCACAATGAACTTGGCGTCGTTTCTTCGGTATGCCGAGCGTGCGGGCCTCGACACGGGCTCAACAACGTATGTTGGCACACACTACGAATACACAACCGCTGGCCATCTTGCGCCTCTCGGGTTCTCTCTGCGTCGCGTCGGCGGCGCATCCGATCGCGGCATTGACCTGCTCGGCACATGGACGCTTCCACTCTCGGCGTCCGTCGCCATCTCCCCCTGCCCCTGCAGAGCCCCTGCGGGTGATTTTGCAGTGCAAGGCCGGCGCGGGCCAGCGCGTCGTCCGCATCTCGTCCGCGAGCTGGAGGGCGCATTTGTCGGTGCACCAGTCGGCTGGCGGACGGCGGGCCTGGCACCGACGGCGAGGGCGGAAGCGAGGGGCGGAAGCGGGAACAGTGCGGCGGCCGTCATTGGTGTGCTGGTGACCGAAGAAGCCGGCCACCAAGGGCATCCGCGAGGCATTGGCTCGCAGCCGCTGGCCATGGCGTACATCTTCTGCCCTCGCTCTGGGCGCGTGCAGCAGATGCTGTGGAATCAGCAGGCGAGAAGACGTGTGGTCTGGCGGGCCTCGGTGGTCACGCTACGGCACGCTGTGGATGAGGTGGAGGGAGCGTATACGCACGTTGTCCTCACGTGGCAAGGCAAGCCTCTCCCGCCGGTTCCAGCTCAAAGTCCATGAAGACCGACGGGGCGTGGAAGAGAGACGGAAAAAGGAGGGGAAACGAAGCTGGAATATATTACATAAAAAAAAGCTGGCGCTATGATGCTCTATAAAATTGTTGGTGGGCAAGGGCACACCTACTTCAAACCCTGTCCCCAATCCCCTTGCTGCTGGCCGTTCCCCGCGCCTTACGTCGCTGGCCGGGTCAAGCTGCTCGCGGGACTGCTCCTAGTCGTCCCAGACGGCTTTCTTTTGGCGGTCGGCCTCTTCCTGCTTCAGCTTCTCGGCAGCCCGGCTGTCTTCGCGCCGCTTGCGCTCGGCTTCGCGCGCGGCCTTTTCATAGGCCCGCTGCTCGTCGGTAATCCTCGGTGCACGGATGCCCAGGGCGCCGGCAATCAGCCGCCGTGCGACTTGCGTCTGTTTTTTTCCGGCCGGCGCGCTGGTCCATCGCTGCCGCTGATGCCACTGGTTGCCGGGCGGTCCCAGTTGGCCGACAGCGGCGTGGACGAGGACGAGCTGTGGTAGGCTTGGTGTGCTGGGCGTGGGCGGTGGTGCAGCTGTGCCGTCTGGCGGTGTCTTGGTGGGAGAGGCGATGCAGATGTGCTGCTGTCATTGCCGCCATTGCCCGCCGAATGTTGTCATCATCGCCGCCGTCGTCTGTCGAGACCTCTTCGTCCTCCACGAGTCGGCCACCTCTGCTTCTTCTTTTTTGCCGGCTTGGGCTTTGGTGCTGCCGGTTTGCTGGCCGGGCCGGCCGAGCTGCTCTTGTCCGAGTCGATTGTGAGCCGGCCCACGGAAGACTCCAAGTCGGAGGATTTGTTTGGTCGGTGCCATTGTCGTCGGTGTGCAACGAGAAGGAGTGCAGGCGTTTGCAGATATATAGCCACACAAGCCCAGAGTCAAATGACAAGAAAAGGCTCTTTGTTTGATTTTGGCCGTGAATGCCCCGTGAGCTTGGGCGGCGCGAGTGACGTTGGACAAGGCGAGGCGTAAAGAGTGACAAGTGGTCAATCAAGGGTAAAATCAGAGCAACGTTTATGAAACGGACGGCAGTTGCCTCTTTTGGTTATTTGGTAGCTTTGCTGGTGACTTTGCAGCGGGGCAGCACTTGCAGGCAGGAGCTGCCGTAGCGTGTCTGCTTCCCCGCGATCTGGCAGGTGCAGCCATCACGCCTGCAGAGCTCTCGGCCCAGACGACGGCCTTTGCTCTAGGCGCTCGGTTATATAGATATCGCCGTAGTGAGCGCCGCTGGCTCAGGCCCTGACAAGACCTGACAGCAGCACACATCGCCTCACCCTGGCCGTATTTTGTGTCTTTTATCTTTTGTGTCTTTTCTGTCTAGGATATACGTGAAATATCACTGTTCCTCTTTTTTGGCTGTACTTTACTGTTATTTGAGCACATCTACAACGGCTGCGCTGGTCACGTGAGCAGCTCACAGCCCTCTTCCACGTCCCAATTCGTGACAGGACAGCAGCTGCAGATGTCCAGACGAGTTGTAAATATGCTCCAGAGCACCGCAAAGTCTCTGCCTCGCATCTCGGTCTTCACCGCCCAAGGACGCGCGTGGCAGCTGCCTTGCTGGCTGGAGCGCTGTGGCGTCGGAGCTTGGCGGCTAACAGTGGCACCAGCTTGGTTTTGTATTATTAAGAAGCCCCCAAAATTCAGAACGGGCAGGCACAGGCCCGCCGGCGATAGCGGAGCCCCAGTGCGTGCTTGCCACGGCTCAGGCCAGCGAAAAAAGGAAAAACGGACGGTTGCTTTCGCTGACCTTCCACGGCCTCTCCTGCATCCAGCCCTTTTGCATCGAGCCACCCGTACCGTTTCCTCCCCGTCGTCCAGGTGTGCAGGAACGGCAGCCCGGTGCTGTGTAGACTTTATTTTCTTTCATTTCCACCTCCAATTGCCTCTACTCCCTCTCGTTATATTTTCTTCCTTTTTCCTCCCTTTCTTTCTTTCTTGGTCGTCTTTCGTCTCATCCCGACAGCTTCGACGCGGCTTTTTGATTTCTCAGCCGAGCTCGCGAGCTCCCTTGCACACCATGCTCCGACAACACGCCTCGCGGCGCCTCCTCGCTGGCAGCGTGCCCCGGTGCTGCACGCGTCCCGCCCCTTCCCGTCTCCTCTCGACCACTGCTCCCGTGTTACGACCACGACATGCGGCACCGGCATCCATTCTCTCACCCCGGGCCACGGCACTGCTCCTCACACCCCCCCGTCTGCGGTCGTCTGTAGACGCGGCACCCTTCTCAACCTCGCCCGCCCACCTCAAGAAACAGCCGCGCGGGTTCTTTGACACGGCAACCAGCAGCGCAGACGAGGAGGCAAAGACCAAGGAAGCCGAGGAGAAGGAGGCGGAGCAGCAGCAGCAACAGGAGGGCGAGGACAAGGAGAGCAGCGGCGACAGGGCCAAGGCAGACCCGGCAGCCAAGGCGACAACAGCCAAGGCCGATGCGGCCAAGGAGGCCGACTCCGGGGCCGCCAAGAGCAGCGTCGAGGCCAAGTCCAAGTCCGCGTCCGACAGCGCAGACGCGGCAGCCGACGGCAAAGCCAGCAGCAGCAGTGGCGCCTCGTCCGGCGGCAGCGCGGCGGTGACGGCAGTGGCGCAGGCGACGGCGGCAAGAAGGGCCGCAAGTCGAGCGCGGACAAGGCGCTGCAGAAGCCCGTCGTGCCCGAGGTCTACCCGCAGGTCATGGCCATCCCGATCGCAAAACGGCCGCTGTTCCCCGGCTTCTACAAGGCCATCAACGATCAAGGACCCCAACGTGGCCAGCGCCATCACCGAGATGATCAAGCGCGGCCAGCCGTACGTGGGTGCGTTCTGTTCAAGGACGAGAACGCCGACGACGACATAATACACAGCGCCGACGAGGTGCACGACGTCGGTGTCTTTGCCCAAATCACGAGCGCGTTCCCGCTGCACGGCGAGGGCGCCACCGGCCTGACCGCCATCCTCTACCCGCACCGGCGCATTCGGCTGTCGACGCTCATCCCGCCAGGGACGGCGGGCAGTGGCGAGACGAGCACCGCCGACGTTGAGCCCGTGTCAGACGCCGCTGCACCAGCGGCAGTGACGGCCGAGGCCGAGGCCGTGCCTGAGCCCGTACCCGAGCCCGAGCCCATTCCCGCGAAACCGACCGACGAGGAGGCGCAGCGCGAGAAGAAGGGCGATGTTGTGGCCAGCTTTGAGGAGGGCGCGGTGACGGCCGTGCCCAAGAGCGAAGCTCCCGCGGCAGCGTTGCATCCTTTGCACACCGCCCAGTACGAGCCCACGTCGTTCCTGCGCAAGTTTCAACGTCAGCCTCGTCAACGTCGAGAACCTGACCGAGGAGCCCTTTGATGCCAAGAGCCCTGTCATCCGTGCCGTCACCAACGAGATCGTCAACGTCTTCAGGAGGTCGCGCAGATGAACAGCCTGTTCCGCGACCAGATCTCGACGTTCAGCATGAGCCAGTCTGCGGGCCACGTCACGCCGAGCCGGCCAAGCTGGCAGATTTCGCTGCGGCCGTGTCGGCGGCGAGCCCGCCGAGCTGCAGGAGGTGCTGTCGAGCCTCAACGTCGAGGAGCGCATGCAAAAGGCGCTCGTCGTGCTCAAGAACGAGCTGATGAACGCGCAGCTGCAGTCCAAGATCACGCGCGAGGTCGAGAGCAAGATCACCAAGCGCCAGCGCGAGTACTGGCTGATGGAGCAGATGAAGGGCATCCGCCGCGAGCTGGGCATCGAGTCCGACGGCAAGGACAAGCTGGTCGAGAAGTTCAAGGAAAAGGCCGACAAGCTGGCGCACCTCGAGCCGGCCGCCTCCGAGTTCAACGTCACGCGCAACTACCTCGACTGGCTGACCCAGATCCCCTGGGGCCAGCGGAGCGCCGAGAACTTTGGCATCCACAACGCCGTGGCCGTGCTCGACGAGGACCACTTACGGCCTCAAGGACGTCAAAGACCGCATCCTCGAGTTCATTGCCGTCGGCAAGCTGCGCGGCACAGTCGAGGGCAAGATCCTGTGCTTCGTGGGCCCGCCCGGCGTGGGCAAGACGAGCATTGGCAAGTCCATTGGCGCGCGCGCTCAACCGCCAGTACTACCGCTTCAGCGTGGGCGGCCTGACGGACGTGGCCGAGATCAAGGGCCACCGCCGGACGTACGTCGGTGCGCTGCCCGGCCGCGTTATCCAGGCGCTCAAAAAGTGCCAGACTGAGAACCCGCTCATCCTGATTGACGAGATCGACAAGATCGGCAAGGGCTACCAGGGCGACCCGTCGTCGGCGCTGCTCGAGCTGCTCGACCCCGAGCAGAACAGCTCGTTCCTCGACCACTACATGGACGTCCCCGTCGACCTGTCCAAGGTGCTGTTTCGTGTGCACGGCCAACATGACCGACACCATCCCGCGGCCCCTGCTTGACCGCATGGAGGTCATCCGGCTGTCGGCTACGTTGCCGACGAGAAGATGGCCATTGCCGAGCGGTACCTAGCACCCGCTGCCAAGGAGATGGCCGGTCTGCAGGGCGCCGACGTCACGCTGAGCCAGGACGCCATTGACGAGCTGATCAAGTCGTACTGCCGTGAGTCGGGCGTGCGCAACCTGAAGAAGCAGATCGAGAAGGTGTACCGCAAGTCTGCGCTCAAGATCGTCCAGGACCTGGGCGACGACGTGCTGCCAGAGGCGGCAGCCGCCGAGGCGGCCCTCTCGTCGAACATGGGCACGGACGGCGCCGCGGTCGCCTCTGTCACGGCGGCCGACGAGACTGCCGCCTCGGACGTCGCTTCAGACGTCACCTCGGACGACGCCAGCTCGACTACGTCGTCGACGGCCACCACGTCTCTTCCGAGTCCACTTCCGCAACAGAAACCTCCGAGGGCTCAGCCGCCAGCAGCAGCACCACGACGACCGACAAGCCGCGGCAGCCGCTCAACGTGCCCGAGTCGGTGCACGTCGTCATCGACCGCGAGAACCTCAAGGACTACGTGGGCCCGCCGGTGTTCACCTCCGACCGTCTGTACGACGTGACGCCGCCCGGTGTCACAATGGGCCTGGCCTGGACGCAGATGGCGGCGCTGCCATGTACGTCGAGACCATCCTGCAGTCGGCGCTGCGGCCCAGCAGCCGGCCGTCGCTCGAGATCACGGGCAACATCAAGGCCGTGATGAAGGAGTCGTCGACGATTGCCTACTCGTTTGCCAAGGCCATGATGGTCAAGGAGTTCCCCGACAACCACTTCTTTGACAAGGCCAAGCTGCACGTCCACGTGCCCGAAGGTTGCCGTGCAAAAGGACGGTCCCTCGGCCGGCATCACCATGGCTACGTCGCTGCTCTCGCTAGCTCTGGACCACCACATCGACCCCACGATCGCCATGACGGGCGAGCTGACGCTGACCGGCAAGGTGCTGCGCATCGGAGGGCTGCGCGAGAAGACCATTGCCGCGCGGCGCGCCGGCTGCAAGACGATTGTGTTCCCCGACGACAACATGTCGGACTGGCTGGAGCTGCCAGAGGTACGTTTTTCTCTTTTCTCTTTTCTCTTTTCTTTTTGTCTTTTTCTTTCTTTTTTCTTTTCTCTTTTGACCTTGTTTCACTTGTACATGCTGGTCGCTAACCCATCACAGAACATCAAGGAGGGCATCGAGGGCCGGCCCGTCAAGTGGTACTCGGACGTGTTTGGCATTGTCTTCAAGGACATTGACTGCGAGCAGGCCAGCAAGTGCAAGATCTGCGAGTGGAAGAAGCTGCACGAGGACAAGGATGGGTCGAAGAAGGCTGAAAACGACGACTAACTTTCGGGATAAAATACAAAAAAACACATCCGATAAAAACACGCCATGCACACGAAGCAAGAGAAAATAAGTCCAGACGAGAGGATTTTTGGCTTTTTGTCAGTCTTTCTTTGTGTAAAGACTGGATGAGAACGCTGGGGGGAGGTCCAAGGGAGCGGACCAGATCTCGGATCTCGGGCGATCTGGAAACAAGGTGAAAGAAAGACAAACAACTTTTGTTTCTGTCTCTTTTTCCATTGTCCTGATTCATCTTCCAGACACGAACCCCTCCTGCCCCTCCCCCAAACCATTTCTGTACATGTATTACAATGCCGTGTACGCACGCATCTGCACTTCTATGCATCGATGTAACTGGAACCCGTATACGTGCGGCTGTTCTCTGTCCTTCCATGTCTGTTGCATATTTTTGGACATTTTCTGGACCGGCAGCTGGTTGGCCGGAAACACAATACGGCCGTCTTACTTTTTCTGCAGAAGGTTTATTTGTGGCTCTTGGGGTTTTGGTCATCTTCCTTTTTCAATCGTTTTTATTTGTGCTTTTTATTTATGGCGTGCGGCCGCAGCAGAGTGACGATCAACTCTCCCCTTTATTACATTAGAAAAAAAAAAAGCATGTATAAAACTCATGTACAAAAAGTCATGTACCTACTTATAGAATGTATATTTTTGACAAAAAATGCATTTTTGGCTTCATTGCACACTGCCATACTGGCCACCTGTGCTGGGTGTTAAAACTCACATGACGCGAAGTAGACGCTGTGTTCCCGTACTGACGCAGGACTATATTTGCCATCAAGCCAAGGTATCCCAACTATACCGAATATTTACACCTTCATATATCACAATTCCGGCGATGCTCGGACTGTCTTGTGACTAAAAGTCAGCTCATACTAGAAGCACAGAGGGACTCCCATTTCTCATCCAACACTCATGCCATCACTTTATTGAACAAGCCATTATGCGAGGCATGGCCAGATCTTCTCGACCACGTTTAAAATAGGAAGGATTAAGTTACAGACAAAAACGAAATTTAGAATAAAACGCTCAATCCCGCCCAACCCAGCGGCCTCACCGAAATGATTGCATTTACGAAAGGAAAAAAAACATAAAAACGACATAAAAAAACTCAATTATGCCCACGTCATTGCTGCCCGTCGTCTTCATGCTCGTGTGTGGCCGATGCGTTGTCTCGTTCCAAAAGTCCAGCTTTTTCCTCGCAGCGCGATATTATGGCGTTGGGCCGCGCTAAATCGCCCAAAAGCCAGCGCTGTCCGCGGGAACGTCCCGACGTTATTAGGGGATCATATGGCTCTTCTAGGGTACGGGGCAGTACCTCAACGCCCGCTTAAGTGCAGTGGGCTGTCCGCCCAATTTCGCACCGGTTCATGTACCCCCGCGGTCTCTGTTTCGCTGCCAACAAGCGGTCTCGGTGTCGCTGGCCGGCCACTAGCGGCCGCTGTGCAGTTGGTGTTGGCGCTACTCCCGCCAGGGCCGGCCTGGCCAAGGGGCTCGCCAGGTCTGTTAGTTGTGAATAGTTGCCCCTTCGTAAGGCCGCAACGGGCGTTTCTCCTCTTCTGGAGCCACTGGAGGGCCATCATCCAAGTGGTGGGCCCTTACACGCGTGTGCCGGGCTCCAACCCCAACCCTTCAACCGCCCCAAAATGGTTCGTGCCTATTCTATCCCCAGCCCCCTGTCTACCGTTCTTCGCTCTTTCTTGTGTTGGTCCTGCCAAACCGTGCGTAAAAACGGGAAGGATGACAGAGGAAGACTTGTGTTTACTGCATCTCTGTCACAAGAAGCTGTCTGGGCTCTTGGGCTGAGTACGACGTACTCCGTATCAACGAAGTAAAAGCCTCTGCCCATTTCCCGGGTGGCCCGCCCAGATAATATATCTATTGCTGCTGGCTGGTCAGCTCCTTCCTGCCCTGGCTGGCCTGGCCACAACGTGTGTCGTGCCTCGCGAAAAGGGCACAGGAAGGGAAGTAACTGGCAGTGTTGGGAGGACGAGTGAGCTGCATCGCACCTGCTACTTTGTCGACGGGACTGTTCTTGTTGCTGTTCGCTCCTGCTCCTGTGCCAACTCTGGCCAGCCTCCTTCTCGTTAGCTCCTTCCCCATCCACTGAACTAGGAAGGATGGGGACAGAAGGAGCGAAAAGGGAAAGGAGCAAGTCAAGAAGGAGAGAAATGGGGAAAGAACATCCCACCCTCACGTCGTAGTGGGTAATTGTGATATCACAAATCTCGCTCAAAACAGGGCCCTCCTGCCTTCTTCAACCTCCTTTTCATACCCCCTTTAATACAGATCTCCTTCGGACAAAAGAAGCATTGCCTTGCCTCGTTGCTCCCTTTCTCCTCCCGCCCGCGTTATATCTTTTATATCTCGATCCCAGCTCTCGATTCTCGCCATTCGCTCTGAGATAGTCTGCAGCATCACTTTCTGCTTCATTGACAGCGTGCATGGGCTCGCCCGTCCGCCAATCCGCAGCTCGCACGTTTCTTCCGCTTCCTATCAGACCGCACGGCCGGACTGACCCTCCTTTCGTCTGCTCTCTCCTGTCTTCACACCCTCCACCTCGCGGGACACTGACACCTGTGCGCCACGGTTCGCATCCGCCTTGCCATTTTCGAGCCTTTCAACGTATCGATCTGCCACCCCATATTGCGTTTTGGGGTTCTTCCCCTGGGTCTTGTGCTATTTCTGCAAAATCAAATTTATCGTCCCGTTTTCCATTGTTGCATTTCTTTCCCTGGTCCTTTGCGCCTGCAGACACTGCCCTCCCTCCATCCCACCTCATCTTTGATGACCTCTGGATGCATTCCTGCCCAAACTGTGATTCAAGATCTCCGGCACCCGGCCACGCACGACCTACACGACCTGCAGTGCGCCCACAGCCTATCTTGCACGGTCGAAGCGAAACGCTGCACACGCACGAGAGCAAAACCCGCGTTTGAACACGCTCACAACCTGTCAGATCGCCTTTTGTTGTGTGCCCCAGGCATCCACAAACTACGAAGTAACCTGGCAACTCATCCAAATCATTTTCCTATCAGACGCCTAGCCAAAGACAGCATTGAAAGCCCATCGATTTACAAGTGGGGTGCACGCCCTGTCTTTCCGGCCAGCCTTCTTTTTTTTTCTTTTTCTTTTTTTTTTTTTTTTTTTTTTTTTTTTTTTGGGCAGGATGCGCCATTGCCCTGCTCGCGACCAACACGAGCGTGACGAGGCTAGGAAGAAGAAAGAAGACGAAGAACGAAGAAACGAAGAAAGAAAGAAAGGGTTGGAACGTCAGCGCGACGTACGGAGTAAGGGTACTTCGTACATGTACCCACACGACAAAATACGACAAAACGACAATACGACGAGACAGGAAAGATAAAGTTGGTGCCTCCAGCTTTCAGTCTCATTTTATTGCCTTTTTGGCGCCCGCTTTTTCGCGAGGACGAGGAAGGCCCAAGCTCCCATACGACCCTGCTCCTTTTTTTCTTTCGATTTTCCACTTAATTGATTTTGGTGCGCCAACGCTGGATTGAAGCAGCTTCACCGGCAGCTCCCGTCTTGCTTCCTCTCCTCGGTCAAAAACCAAAAGCAACATCGCGGTTCTACAGCTGTTGTTTTGCAACATCTGCAGGCACCCTTTTCAACTCGCCTGCTCCATCGGTCTACCTCACCGAGAAGTCATCGAACAATAAAGCAAACATCAATTGCACACCCAACAAACTTAGGGAAAGTAGCCAGCGACTCGCTCCTCGAAACACAGCACTTATCTTACCTTAATGTCCCTGCACCTCCACATGCGCCTAATACCGGCCCCCTTTTCACCGCCGTCTTTGAGCAACTCTGAACCTGCCGGTCACCGCATCTTGCGGTTGCCCCCTGGTTCGCTCGCGTGGTATTGTTCATAGGTAGCCTCCAGCAAAGAGTCCTTTACACATCGGCGACTTGTGAACATACAAACCGCAGCTTGCCTAGCTTTTGCGCAATTCTCTATTGTTGTGGCTTTATTCTTCCTAGTCACCCACATCTACTCTGTTCCTTGTTTCCCCAGCTCTTCACATTACTCTCCTGGATTCGCGTTCACGGGCCCCGGTTTTGTTGACCTGCACATCCCCACCCTTCTTACCCCGCCCAGACCCCAACCCCGCGCAACGACGCGGGTCCAGACAACAACAAAACGCATTCGTTTTCGGCTCTGAAGTGTTTACTCGTTGCTTCCAATCTTCTCCGCTGGCCATCCTCCAGACGCCGCTCCGTGCATAACTTCACGGCCCTGAGGTGGCAGCCGAGGCATTTTCCCCTGTTTCTGGCAGTGGCGATCTTATGGCAAAAACTTCGCTGCCGGAGGAGCCCACAAGCTGGTGTACGCCGAATATCTCCGCCGACTTCCCCGCAGCGTCTTCTCCCACAAAAAGCTTGTGGAAGAGGCTGTTGAACGCAGCGGGAGTGCACAACCAGAAGAGCCCGCCAAAACCGTCGCAGACGCGCAGCCTCTCGCAGGCCGTCTTTCCGCAGCCGGTCTTTCCGCAGCCGTCTCCCCGGTCTTCCCCCGCCTCTCTAACCTCCCGAAGCGCCTAGGAGTACCGCACGGGGCGATTTCAGCTTCGTTGCCCTATGGAAAACCCAAACTTGTGGCGGGGGGCTCCCTCAACAGTATGGCGGCCTGCTTCAAAAACAATTAGCAACAAAGCCGCCGGGGCGCACACGGACGTGGTTCCCGGCCTACCGCGAACACAAACTTTTGCTCGCAACAGTCTGAGGCTTCGCGCAAATCGTTTCCCTTGCCAACAATCCCGACCCCCTGCTGAGCGTTCGGGGTGTGTCGGGCGGACCCGGCGTCTTTACACGGAGTGTGTCCTCTGCCGAGAGCATCACAAATCCTTTCAAACCCTCGCACGAGCGCACCCCAAATGTCTCGTACCGATCACAACCGAGCGAATTCCGATGCTGCGAACAGGAGGACGACGCAGTAACCAGAAAAGCTGTCCCCCGCCTTTTCTTCAATTCCCTTTTGCGGCAAGTTTATTGGCCTCGATCTGCCAAATCCTTACTAGGAAAAACAGGAAGGTTGACACAACTACCAACACTCATACAGGGGGGAGGGGGCTTGGCCACTGACGTTGCTGCTTTCCTCCTCTCGGCCTGCCACATCTTCAGTGGTGACCACTCTCAAAGACCTTAATCTACCACCTTTCGAAGCCGGTGTGTCCTGAAAATGGGAAAGAAGAGCACCCCTGTTTCGAAACCCACCTCATGAAAACCTCGTCACAGTAAGAACAACAGAGATTCGCTATGAGCCTGGCAGCATGTTTGGCATTCTCAACCTTTCCATGCACTTCCGTGCACCAAAGTCCAGGCGCGAGAAATTTTTTTGTGACATAATTCGCACGGCCTGAACTTATCACGTCGCGTCACGATGCTCACTATTGACTACCCGCGATGCACCGGACGGATCACTCGAGAACATGGATCTGCTCAAAAACACGCAAGCCCTTCAACGAGACAAAGAATGAAATGATTTATGAAGCTATCCGTGAGAGCTTGGGTGACATCCAGTTCTACAACACGGTGACAAAAACCTCAAATTGCAGTAGACCAAACCCGACGGCCGGTTGCATGGTGCCCAGCGTGCGTCGAGGACACTACTGTGCGGTTTTGCCTTGCCAACTGGGTGGCTGCTGTAGGGTTGCCCATTCCACTTTTTTTTTTTTTTTTTTTTACTAACCCGTTGAGAAATAGGAAATTATTGACTACCCTTCGGCTCAGTGCCGTGCAAGCACTTGAGCTGTCGCAAGATCAGAGAGTCGGACAGTTGAGTTTGACTTCTCACATGTGGGGCCCTTTGTTATTTATCAGAGGTCCGAGTTTTCATGGCCGAACTCTCATCAAGAAGGAAATCCCTGGGCCTGACTCGGTCGACGAATTTCTGTTTACGAAGCTCCAACGCCCTCACATTTCCTACGTGGTTCGCAGAACGGGTCAAATTGACCCTTTACGGTGTTATTGTTGTCGACGATTGACCGGGTTCAGGGGCCTGCTCATTTCAAGCCTAATGCCGAGCAGGGCGCCTTTGATTGACATCATCTAACGAAGAAAAACCATGGCATCTCGTGGCCAACCCGCATGAAATGGGCTCGGCAGATCGTCCACGGGCTCTACGGAGATCCACGAAAGCAGGATTTGTGCAGGGTGATTTCACTCTTTTCCAACATTGTGATTGACGACGACGGCGACGCCAAAGATAATCGATATCAACAGACGCGGGTGTTCCCGTTGGCTGGGAGCCACCCGAGGCAACGCACTCATTCAAAGTGATCAGCGTATCTCCATGTACATTGGAGTGAAGTCCGACCTTTTCCAGCTGGCATGGTGTTGTGGGCGCTTGCGACACAGTACGATGACCGGAAGCCACAGCGCGGCCACTACACTTGGGCGGGATGTTGGTGTGCCAAAATGGTACCGAAGCATCGTGGAGACGTGCCTGGCAGAAGATCCTCGAGAGCGCTCCCAGGCGCTCCAGCTTCTCAAAACTACTTCCCCAGACCCAGCCATGGATTGAGTCGTTACGATGACAGTGATTATGAAGATGGCTGGGTCCAGGAGCATCACCACCCAACATTCTATGCCCACAGTGCTCCATCTGTATCGGTTGACGACGGCTCCAACTTCTTTCCGGCCCCGAACAGCGGGTATTGAGAGCGTCCATTCCGTCGGACCGCAATGGCCATGACGCTGCCGGAGAACTTTACAGAGCGTGAACGGCCGAGTTTTTTGGTTGTCGACAAGTTTAGCAACCTGACGCCAATCATCCGCAGCGTCACCCCCAGCACCGATTGGCCTATGTGAACTTTGGACATACATATGTAGATGCCTCCAACGGCGTCTCGAATGAGCCGTACTACTACCCAACGCGGGGTCGCTCACCGCCAAGACACCAAGCACGACACGTTTCAGCCGGGCGGAGTGTATTCCTGGGAGAGAACAAAGTCGCCATCGGACGTTCAACATCCACGCTCAAACGAAAACACGACAGAGTCACGACCGGGGCCTCACCCTGCCTGAGTCTTCCTGTCGAGGACGATGCACCCTGGACCAGTTCAAAACAGGGCACCAACTTGGCTGTCGCCGAGGCGGAAGTGGAAACACCGATGCCGACAGAGCTTGCAAGATTGGAAGAGCCTGCAGAAACCCAACAGGAGACAGAGATGGCAGGCGTGGTGGGAGCCAATGCAGACGTCCCCAATGTTGATAAAGATGATGAAATTGAACACAGTCCTGCTGTGGAAGAGGAAGGCCCAGGACCCGGTCGCGGAGATAAGCGTTCCAGACACCGAAAGTTGCGGAGGGCGAAGACGCCGAGGGCGAAGACGCCGCTGCACCAAGCTCACTCGGCTCGCCCATCGAGCCGCATTACAGCCTTGACAATGGCGCTCACACACTCGAAGCTTCCAACACAACGTCGATTCCAAGCTTCAGACGGGCGACCCGGACGACAATCTTTTGGTGCAGATTAAGGGTGTCGGTGCAGTATACGATGAGACATGCCAACAGCAATTGAGCATGCACGTCGATGAAGACCGACATGACAAGTGGACAACGAACTGACTGCGCTTGCTACTGCCTGAAAGCGCAAATGACACGATATGAAGAGCACGACCATGATTTTTTGCTATTTGGACTACTATTATCATTTTGGATTGCATTTCCTGCTAGCTGGACATCTCTTTTTTCTTTGGAGTAACACACGTTGGACGCTTGGATATACACGTTTCTTTGGAGCCCTTTCGCTTTTCCCTTACAAATTGGAGTATTTTCTTTTGATACGTTTTCCCCCTTCTCTCCGTTCTATTCAGTAATATTTGTCTTTGGAGAGTATTGATTGGGTGCAGACCGCAAGAATTTGGATAAAGCTCCCCAGGAAGCCCTACAAATCAACAAAAGTCAATCATCCCACAGGGAAGTAATTGGATGCCCTCACCTGGGGAGCAAATAAGCCTAGTCCTTTTCAAGACTAGTGTCAAGTAGCGACCATCTTCACAGCTTCTAGAAGGAATCACTTACTCGTAGAAAGTCCAGGTCACGTGTTTATATAAACCAAGTTGAATCAACACAATGCTCAAAGCCAGTTACCGCCTGGGTCTCGCTCTCACTCCTTCACAATAAAGATGGAAATCTTAAACCGAGGAATATCTAGCAAATAAAGAGAAGTCGAAAAGGAAATGTACGAGTATGTATTTGTAGGCGTTGTTGGGCGGAGCAGGATCAGGAGCTTTTCGGATGCTGCGACACCGAGCCCGACTCTTAGTCGGAGAATGAAGGAACGGCACAAGTCCTTGTTGAGCACCCAACGTATGGGCTCGCCCGAAACATGTGCCATGCACATATCACCGCCAATACAGGCTCAGAAGCTGAGAATGGATGAGCCCCTGGCAAGTAGCGAAGCCCAATCGCACGTGTGATGATGGCTCGGCATTGGGGCACGAGAAAGTGTATCTTACTCGAAGTGTAATTTACTGGGAGCGTGGCAGGAAAGCTCAAAATGTCTTGACCGATCCCAACATATTATGTCATGTGTCATTCGCTTGCTCAGCAGACAGGCGATCGACTGATATCTACTCGTATGTACTTTGTGAGGCTCAGGCTCGATACAGCGTGACGTATGACGGAGTGTTGGGGCTTGTTGGCAACTGCAATGAGCTGGCAGCAAGTCAAAGATTCAGAAAATAAAACCCGCCAACTCTGAGTGCATAATGTCTGCGCAGAAAACAGGCCAGGGGCCGTGATTATGGCATGTGAAAGAGAGGCGTGCAAATCAGATCCTCCCTAATTGGCAGTGAGGACAGGAACGAGGGAGGCTATTATTTCCTTCACCGCCGGGCCATTCTTGTTGTTTGTCCCTTGCACTCCTTGAGACACTGAATATCAGAGACAGCATTCTTTCATTGTGGCTTTCTGCCGCAGGTAATCAGAGGAGGACAATTCGTCCGTGAATGGTGAGAGCATAGTGACCCACTTATTTTTCTTGTAAGTTGTCGTCTGGCAACCTGACAGAGAAGTGCTGAAGAGGTACATAAGTATGCACGTATTTTACGAATGATTACAAGTACCCTAGTGGGCCACCGTTGAAGCGCTGTGGGCTGCAGGGCTGGCGAGAGCTAGTCCCTGCGTGGCAGCTCGGGCCAATCACAGGCCAGTACCTGTGCTAGTTCCCAACAGATTTCACTACTACAAGTTTGACCCCCAACAAAAAATGTGCCCGGAAAGCCGGCGCTGCATCATAGCTCCCTTTAAACCTTGCCTCCTTGGTAGGAGATTGATAGAGCTTGGTTTCAACGACGACAAGACCAGAGGAAGAGAGCTTCATTGATGCTGGCCAACAAATTGGCGATTCACATGTGAAAAAAGAACCCTTCTCCGAGGCAGATTTGAGGATATTCGATAAAAACAAAATTAAAATCGAGAAAAGATAAAACTGCAGAAGTGGGAACATGGGGAAGTGACGAGGCTCGTGGCTGCCATTGCCATGCCCTTGCTTCATTTGCAGCTGCATTGTTCCTGCCTTGTCAAAACATTACCGCGGGTCAGGAAGGAAGGTGCAATGCAGACACTGCCGTTGGGCGGCCAGCCGGTGCACTCGACTGCCGTTGACTCCTGCAGTCTGACAAGAGAAACAAACAATAGGAAAACATATGACAACGAGCTCGCAACACGCAAGAGCTTGCTTTGCTCCTTCCATCGTAAGACCTGACTAGCTGTGGCGGTCCTTCCCCCCATCAACAAAAAACCAGAACACGCCAACAAACAAAGGGACACCAGGAAACAGACGCATCAAGCACTTCCTTCCGTTTCTCCGTTACAAGCCGTTCGCAGCTTCTCGAACCTGTGAGGAGAATTAAAAAAAAAAAAGGATAATACTGATCCACACGGGAGGCGCGAAGGGCTGGCCCAAAAAAGGAAATCCCAACATCCCGCCACCCAAAGTCCCCAGAAATAGCAAATACCCAGAAACTGCCCAGGGAATCCCGAGCTCCCATTGCCAGAGTGGCCGTTCTTTGCAGCAAAAACCGAACGGAGCAAAGCGGACAGGACAGGAAAAACCAGAAAGCGCAGCAATCCAAAACCTGCCCATACGTTAGCCCACCTCGTCAGGCCTCTACCCATTTTGCTCAACGAAGTGCCTTCCTGCCTCTGCCTGCCTCCTGCCTCCTGCCTGCCCCTCCGCTCTTGCCCCAAGCTTTGGTGTCTGCGTGGCTCGCCCCTTCCTTCCCATCGCTCTCAACCACCGGCCCTTGCACCTGCCGGCCAGCCTAGCCCCGAGCCCCTTCCCCATCCACATCGTTTTCGTTGTTTCCTCCCATTTCCTCAATATAAGTGTTTCCAGCCGTCCTCCCCTCCACTTTGTACCCTCCCTCTCTTTCTGTTTCCTCCTCATTATTTTTTGTCTTTATCATTCTCTCTCCTCGACGCATGTCCTTTTGCATGTTCGTCTTCGTTTCCTAAGACGCCTCGAAGAGAAGCAGCTGGCAATCTTCTCTTTTCTTCTTCCTCTATTTCTTTTTTCTTTTTCTTTTTTTTCTCACCTCCCTCAACCAACTCGCTCGGTCCTCCTGGCTGAGGCTGGTCTGGTGAGAGCCAAACGTCGCTTTGTCGATCCAACAACACTTCGACCTCTAATTGTTGTTTCTTTCCTTTTCTCTACCCCTCCACGATGTCGGCAAACAAGATCGTGGTGGCCGACGCCACCCTGGACGGCACCACAGACTTCAAGCCCATGCGCGGCAAGCAGTATGACATTCGGAAAACGCACATCTCCGAGACGCCCATCACGCTCAAGAACTGGTACAAGCACATCGACTGGCTCAACACCACGTTCATCCTCCTAATTCACTTTGCTGCCATGGTTGCCGCATACTGGGTTCCCCTGCGGATGAACACTTTGATTTTCGCTTTCGTGTACTATTTCAACACTGGCCTGGGTATCACTGCAGGTAAGCTTTTTCATTCCCTATTCCTGTTGTCATCGCCGTTGCTTGTTATGTTATGAAGACTTCCTGGTTTTCTGGCCCGTCTGGCAGCTTGATGTTACACGACCGACTGCCAGGGACGTGGAGCAAGAGCTCCCCAGGGCCTGGCTTTATTTTATAGTTGCACCAAGATCATATCTCGACACTTTTTACTCGTTCTTTTCTCTTTTTTTTTCTCTCTTGTTTTATTCTTTGGATACGACAGTCAGCTGACAGCGTCCCGCTAGGATACCACCGTCTCTGGGCTCACTCCTCCTACAAGGCCACTCTTCCCCTCAAGATCTACCTCGCTGCCGTTGGCGCCGGCGCCGTTGAGGGCTCTATCCGCTGGTGGTCCCGTGGCCACCGCGCCCACCACCGCTACACCGACACCGACAAGGACCCCTACTCGGTCCGCAAGGGTCTTCTGTACTCCCACCTGGGCTGGATGGTCATGAAGCAGAACCCCAAGCGCATCGGCCGCACCGACATCACTGACCTGAACGAGGACGCCGTCGTCGTCTGGCAACACAAGAACTACATCAAGACGGTTCTGTTCATGGCTATTGGCTTCCCGGTGCTCGTCTGCGGTCTTGGCTGGGGCGACTGGGCAGGTGGCTTCATCTACGCCGGCCTCCTCCGCGCCTTCGCTGTTCAGCAGGCCACCTTCTGCGTCAACTCGCTTGCCCACTGGCTCGGCGACCAGCCGTTTGACGACCGCAACTCGCCGCGTGACCACGTCATCACTGCTCTTGTCACCCTCGGCGAGGGCTACCACAACTTCCACCACGAGTTCCCGTCGGACTACCGCAACGCTATCATGTGGTGGCAGTACGACCCGACCAAGTGGTCCATCTGGATCTGGAAGCAGCTTGGCCTCGCCTACGACCTGAAGCAGTTCCGCCAGAACGAGATCGAGAAGGGCCGTCTGCAGCAGATTCAGAAGAAGCTCGACCAGAAGCGCGCCACCCTGGACTGGGGCACTCCCCTGGAGCAGCTGCCCGTGGTCGACTGGGACGACTTTGTTGCCCAGACCAAGGAGGGCAAGGCACTTGTTGCCGTCGCGGGTGTCATTCACGACGTGACGGACTTTATCAAGGACCACCCGGTGGCAAGGCCCTGATCTCGTCGGCCATTGGCAAGGATGCAACAGCAATCTTCAACGGCGGCGTGTATAACCATTCCAACGCTGCCCACAACCTGCTGTCCACCATGCGTGTCGGTGTCCTCCGCGGCGGCTGCGAGGTCGAGATCTGGAAGCGTGCCCACTACGAGAGCAAGGACATTTCCTACGTCACCGACTCGGCTGGCCGTCGAATTGTCCGTGCTGGCGAGCAGGTCACCCGTGCCGCCCAACCCGTTGCCACTGCGCACGCCGCATAGGCGCACCCCAAACTACACAAACCACAGGGGCTGGTCCACGGCCAGGGCAGCATCGAACAAGACGATTGTCTGGAGAGAGGATGGGAGGCGGTTTGTTGTGCGCATTCATGGACGCATGTGGAAAAGAGTTTGGTCACACGGGACGGACCCCTTGTCGATAATTTATGTATGCATTTCAATGGCGTTTCCTTTCAAGATAATTTGAGTTTTGGGAAGGCTGGAGTTTTTTTTTAACGATGAGACGCTGCTTTTCTTTTGTGTCGTCGCAAGGGACAAAGAGAAACAAAAAAACAATTTTCAATTATTCTTAGGCAGATTTTTCAAATGGCATATCTTATTCCTGCTATAATGGTGTTCTTTCAAATCAACGCATGTGAATGAATATAGATGAGTATGCCGTGTATAGCAATAAAACGATATAGTGCAGAAAAATAGAAAAAAAACCACCGCCATGGACTTGAAAGTGACCTGTTGCTGCTCAGCAGTGTCTGCACTGCCTGTGAGCCTGTCTAACTGATGGGAAATGTGCACGGGTGTGTGAGATGTGTAATGTCTCACGCAACAAATGTGAAGAAGAAAAAGATGGAAAATGGAAAACGGAAAGCCCAGGGTTATAAAAAAGACCCCTTGAAGGCCATTGGCAAGGTATAAAACCATCATTAATAATGCTAAAAAGAACCCGCCCAAACTCCCACTGGACCGCATAACCACAGTTGGCCACTCGGAAAGACGGAACAATACAAAGAAAAGAAAAAGACAATAAATAGTAAAGCGGCTGTAAAAAAAAAGAAAGGGCTGTCATTATCGTCGTCGTTCTAGCTTCTAGCGAAAGAGACTCCGCAGATCTTCGAGACGCTGGCGTGCGGCATCCGTCGAGCTCGAGGCGTGGTGATCGCCGCGGTTCATCGACAGGTTGGAGATCTTGATCTTGCGGTCCTGGATCTCCAGCATGCGCTCCTCGAAGCTGTCCTTCATGATATACCGGACAGTGCGCACCTCGCGCTTCTGGCCGAGACGGTGCACGCGGTCAATGGCCTGCGCCTCGGCGGCCGGGTTGTACTGCGGCTCCATGACGTAGACCGTGTTGGCCGTCGTCAGGTTGAGGCCCAGGCCGCCCGCCATGATCGAAACCAGAATCACCTGCACGCTGGGGTCGTCGCGGAAGGTATCCATGGCATGCGTCCGCGCAATACGCGACATCTTGCCATCGAGGCGGCAGTGGGAGATACCCGCATTGTTTAGGGCCAGCTCAATCAGGTCCAGATGCGACGTCCAGCCAGAGAACACAACCGACTTGAACGGCGGTTCGTCGGGGTGGGCCTCGCTGCGCGCCTTGTTGTCGAGCAGCTCCTCGATAAGGGCGCGTGTTTTGGTATGCGGGCCCGAGTAATCGCCATAGACATAGTGACCGATGCCATTGCCATTGTTGTTGATAGTGTTGTTCTCGTTGCGCCCACGCCCGCTGCTGCCCCCACGGCGGGCAAAGCTGGAACGCCGGTGCGGCAACGTGTCGTGCTCAATGTCCGCGCGGTCGTGCCGGATCTCCACGCACGAGAACATGACCGAGTTCTGGCACGCAGGGCAGACGCCGGGCCGGTTGCTCTTGTATGTGAGCCCGCGCTCGACGTCGGCAAAGTGCTTGATGCAGTTGGGGCAGTAGATGTGCAGGCAGGGCGTCATGTAGCCAATGATATCCTCCTGCTTTTCGGACCGTATGTCCGTCGACGTCTCGTCCGCGTAGCCCAGCTTGTTCTTGCAGTGCGCACAGGTGTCATAGTCGGTGTTCTTGAGCAAGTCAAACATGGTGTAGGCCGCGTGGTCGGTCAGTCGCCCCTTGACCTGGCCCGGCTTGTCGTCGTCCTCGTCGATACTAATGGCCGATTCGCGCGTCATGCCCTGCATCAGCTTCAGGTCGTCCTCGCTCAGCAAGTCACGGCCGTGGGCACAAATGAGCCGCAGGCGCAAAATCGCCTGCAGAATGTGCATGTACACCTTGCCACCGAGCAGCCGCTCTTGGTGGTGGGTGAGGACCTGCAGCCTGTCTTTTGCGTTTCTAGAGTAAAAGTTGTACAGGCTCTCCTCCTCGTCCGAGAACTGCAGCCGCACAATGACATCGGTGCGCGGCGGGAGGTCAATCTTGTCCTTGAGGCGCCGGAGCGTGATGGTGTCGACAAGGACGCGCAGCTGGGTTAGGATGTTGGGGTCGCACGCGCGGAACGGGTTGACAATGTACTGGTTGAATTTGCTGCGGTCGTCAAAGGGCTTAAGGCGCAAGAAGGCGAGCAGCGAGCCCAGATCCTCGAGACGATTCTGCACGGGCGTGCCGGTCACGGCCCAGCGCCGACTCGCCTGCAGGCGGCAGATGGCCTTGAACTGCAGCGTTGAGGGCTCGCGAATCATGTGAGCCTCGTCGAGCACGACCCGGAACCAGCCAATCTCCTCCAGAGGGTATTGGCCGGCCTTGCCCGGCTCCGCGCAGTCAACTCGCTGGAGATTGAGCCGTAGGTCGTTATCACTAGGTCAAACTCGCAGAGCTTTGCAATGTCCTTGATGCGGTTCTGCCCATGGTAGATGTGATACTTGATCGAGTGTGGCGCGAGGTGCTGCTTGATCTGCTCCTCCCAGTTCGTCACCGTGCTCAGCGGGCAGACGAGCAGCGTGCCCCGCCCGTTGCGCTTTAGCCGCGTCAGGTCAAGTGACTGCGGTGCCGGTGCATCAAAGTTCTGTGGGGCGCTGGGCTTCTTCTTCCGCTCGGGGGCCCGGGGTTGTGTGGGCTGCTGTGCGTGCCACTTGGCCGCGTGCTCTCCCGTGCTGGCAATGAGCGACAGGATGCTCAGCGTCTTGCCCAGGCCCATCATGTCGGCAAGAATACCGCCCAGTGTCTCACTGGGCGCCTGGGACTCGGCCTGTCCCGTGATGACGTTGTAGTACATGGCCCGGTTCGCCAGGGTCGTCTTTTTCAGCCAGATGGAGGCGCTGAGCTTCGAATCGGTGTGTGCTGCCATTGGCTTCTCCCGGTTTGTCATAAAGTAAAGCGCCTGCTTCTGGTGGCGCAGCATGGGAGTCGTCACCTTGGGATCGGGGTCCATCTCCGGCAGATCTTCCGAATTGGCCATCGAGTCGAAAACATTGAGGACCTCGGAGCGCACCTCCTCCACCGTCCGGACCGGCTGTGGCAGCGAGTAAGGCGCTGGTGACGCGTGGGCCGAGGACGACGGCTGGGGCTTGGCCACGGCGTTGCTCGTGAAAAACTCGGTCTGGTCCGGGATGGCCAGGCGGATCTTGGCATCGTGGTGGTTTGGCTTCACCAGCTTGAGCTTGTATTTAGCGAGCCGCTTGCCAACTGCTCTGCCAAACGAGGAGGCGCCGTACAGAATCAGGTCTATCTTATGGGACCGCGAGATATCGTCGCCGACCTGTTCGTCGTCGTTTTTTCGCCGGGAGGGGATCTTAGCCTCCATCCGCAGGTGAACCTTGGAGACATCCATGAGGGGCGCAATGCACTCTGCCGCGTTCTTGTCCAGGCTTGCAAATGGTGTGCGCGCGTGATCGCATGCCTGGATAATGTTTGACTTTTCACCGGCCTTGCGCTTCAAGATGATCTTTATGGTCGGCCAATATGCCGGGCCGCCCATCGCCTGGCTGCCGGGTTTTGGTGGTGGCACCTTGTAGCAGTCAATCGCTGCGCCGAGGACCGAGCCAAAGCACACCTCTTCATACGACTCGTGGACCTTGGCATCGGTATCGGCGCCTTCTGTGAGATCGACAGTCACGGGCTTCTTCGCCGGTGGCTGAGGGTTCGCCTTTGCTCCTTCCGCCTTGACTCCTTGGGCCATGGCCTTTTTCTCTTCCTGCTTGACTCCCTGGGCAAGAATGCCTTTGCTGCTGCTCTGGAAGACGGGCTTCTTCATTTCCGGAAGGCCGTTGACAATCTTGCGCCGTTTCGGCTCGGCACATCCTTGCGGTCCTCAATGTGGAAGTTCCGTTCAATCATGCTGGCCATGCCGTTCGGCGGCGTGCTGGTGGCGCCCTCGGAGCTGGCATAGGCCGGCGCACCGCCCAGGCCCGAGACCTGGTCTCCCGAGGACAGATACCCATCGTCTGTCGAGGGGCCCATGAAATGGAACGCAAGCTCAGTTATCCCGGGCCCGTTGCTGACGCCGTTTGTGATTGCTGGTGGGTCATTTGCGCTGTTGTAGTTGAAGGCCAAAGTGGACCCGTCCATGCTTCCGGGATGCGGGACCATGTGGGTGCCCATCACGGGCGCTGATGTTGGCGGCGGCAGCTGCTGAGTATGTGGTGGAAACTGGGGTTGTGAGACAAAGTGACGCTGCGGATCAAGCAGAGCAGCCGGGTTCCACGCGGGAGCTGTGCCGTTGCTGGACGGAGGCAGGCCGTTGTGATCGAGAACTCGTCGGCCTTCAGGTGAAACGCATGAATGTCAGTATATGGATGGAGAGAGTAAAATCTCAAAGAACAGTGATACTCCTGCCAAGCCGGTACAAAAGTGAGGGCAGCCGTGTGATGAGGGCTATCACGAGACAAGCCAGACACAGAGATAGCAGGAACAGAGAGAGAGGTTATAACGAGCACATACCGTAGCCGTTCGCCTGATCGGGAGGAAAGTTTGGAGACGTCATGGTCCACGATAAAGTAGACGATGTGCCTCTGAGCTCAGCCAGACGCGCCCGGCGTTTGCTAAAGACTGAGGCTCATGCGCCGGGGCCGGCAAACGCAGGCCGAGGCGGAGGCGGTGATGTGAGGAGGCAATATACGGGCGTGAAAAAAAAGCAAAGGGAGAAGTGAAGTGAGGGACAGAAGATACAAAAGAAAGAAGAGTGAGTGTCAGATATCGAGAAACATGACAGAGGCGGAGGAGACGAGCAAGAGAAAAGAGATGCCACGAGATGGCGTCGGCTGCAGTCTCCGAAACAGAGCGTGGTCTTAGCTGGCGCGGGTGGACGACGAGGAGGGTGAGGAGTGAAGCGGTGGTGTCATGGAAAAACGGGCGCGCCGGTTGGGCGTGACTGGGGGCAGGCGGCGGGCGTGAACGGCGGGCCAAGGGAGTTGTGACAAAGATCACGACTTTCGATGCCCTGAGATCTGGCGGAAGGCTGACGAAGGCGTGAAGGGGAGTTAGCCGCTGTTTGCTGTTTGCCGGAGATACAGACAGGCTCGCAGGCGACTCGAGCAACAGACAGAACGGCAAAAAAAGCAGACTGTAAGTGGCGAGTTGTGAGGTTGAGAGACTGAAGAAACTACACGCAAAGTCAAAAGAGGTGCAGAAAAGGGCTGATGGGCGATATCGTCTGTTTGTTCAGACCTGAGAGCTCCTGCTGTTGCTGCCAGTCGCAGCTGCCAGTCGCACCTGCCGTCAGCGAGATAATAGGGTGGGGACTGATCGATAGGCGCTCACGAGACCTGCAGTTGCCTTCAGAAAAGGTCTTCACACATGTGACCACGCTACGGTGCCGCCAAATCTAGGAGGGAAACAGCAATTAATTAGTCAAACGCGACTTCCGCCCGCCACGACTGTCTCAGTGGGGAAGGTCGCTGGAAAGAATATCGACAGTGGGGGAAGGAGGGGGCCGGCGCCAGCGGCGCGATGGCTTTTAGAGTGTGTTTTGCGTAATGAACAAGGACCCACGTGTAATCTTCACGTGACGCGTGTCTCAACATCCGACTGTGCACAAAGAAATCTCGTCACAAAGATCTGAGACGAAAGCAACTTCATCTTTCTCCACCAAGAAAAGATAGCTTGATCGTGCATCTCCATACGATATATCCTCGAATCAGTATATCTATGTACAAGTATGTCCTCAGCGCAGGAAAATAGACCAGGGTTGCTCGCAGGCAGCAACGGCCAGCCTGGTCCAGTGTGATACAGCGAGGCTCGCGATCAAAGGGTCTCTGCAGCCTTCACAGATTAATCCCCACCACACGAGGCTCATGACGGTCACGCGGCACCCAAAACACACCCTCCAGCGTGGGCTTGGCCGGCCCGGGCAAGCCATATTCTGCATCCCACGGCACTGTAATACACAGCCGATAGGACCATAATAATTCAGAAGGCAGCGCTTGCTGGAACATGTCTGCTGGGAATGTGCTGCACGTGATAGCGCCCAAAGCTAGTCCTGGAAGCTCAAAGCTCAAAGCTTCTTCTCATCAAAGACAGCATTCTGAGATCTGGTGCATAAGTTTGTTATGAAGGGGGCTAGCTTTTGCCGTACTTGGATTGACGGCACAGAACCGCCCTCCCAAGCGCCTCTTGCACCTCTTACACGCGTGAAACTAGCTGCACCACCAGCGTGCATATGCATCCTGCATAAGTCCATATGCAACGAATCACAGCAAAAGGCGGTGACCAGGCAAAACGCCCACAGGACTACGGCTTTCTGCTCGCCTGACAACGCTGGACAGGCTCTGAGCAGCACAAGTGAACCGACCGCCGTCTCATCGTATGAAGCGCGCACGAGAGCCCGAAGAGCCGCCTCCGTCGCCTCCTTCTTCACCAGCCCTTGATATTGACTCGCCCGCCGACTCGGATGGTCGGTCCGCGCGGGCACCTGATACGGACGCATACGTACAGGGTGCTCGGGGCCGGCCGGTCGAACCGCGCGCCAAAATTGTGAGCCTTTCGCGCGACGGCGAGGAAGACGGCGAGGAGGGTGGTGGCAAGCAGGCCGAACCGGCCATCATGAGCTGTCTGCTTCACCGGAGCGGATGGATTTTCCCGACATACGATGCGTACGAGGCGCACTATACCAAGGAGCACCTCAACCGGTGCATTGAATGCCGCCGGAACTTTCCGTCGCCGCTGTACCTGAGTCTGCACGGCGACGAGTGGCACGATCCCTTCATTGCAGTAAAGCGAGACAAGGGCGAGCATACCGTGCGTCCATACCCCAAATGGACAGCGATCCATGAACAACGAATGGTTTCTATGATTCTATGCTAACAGTATTTAGTACGGCTGCTTTGTGGAGGGTTGTGAGCGCAAGTGTGGCTCGTCTGACAAGCGACGACGGCACCTCATCGACAAGCACAGCTTCCCGCGCAACTTTTTCTTTTCTATCACTCAATACGGCATCGACGGCCGCAGTCCTTCTCAACGACGATGGGCGGCGGCAGCATCACCGCCGGCAGTCGTCGACGAGTACTGGCACAAAAAAGGACGTGGCCCGGCGAAGGGTTGCAAGCATAAATATGGCTGGCACAGCAGCGTCCCCTACGACATCCAAGCCCATCTCGAGCGATAACGATGACGACGACGACGACGACGACGACGACGACATCGACGAAGAGGAAGCGGCAGGAGTGAAAACCAAGACGAAGGGACAGAATACCAGAGTGCCTATGGCCAAAGAGGCAAGAGAGGCTCCTGACGTGGAAATGGACGACCTCGCCAGGGCCATGTCTTCCATGGTATTCATCCCACGGAGTGTTCGGTTTGGCCGCGGTGGGAAAGGCTGGTTTTTGCCAGGAAGATGAGCCATGGTGAGAGGTGGTGTGGGAGAGGCAGCCTAGGAGAGGGGACGAGTCACGGAGGGGCATATGAATGAATGAAGATAATGATATTGTCTATAATTTCTTTTGGCCATTGCCATTTTCCATAACAAAACACCTATTTTTATCCGACAAAAAATTTTGAACTTCCAAATCCCTTCTAATCAAATAACAAAACGCCAGGCCAAAGACCACCATACAAGACAAACCACCAAAAAAGGGCGGCAATGAGGCGACAAGAAAAAAAGAAAACAAAAACAAAAACAAAAAAAATCGCTGATGGCCGATATTGTGTCGTAAAGTTGGCGTTGCTTGTCACCACGCCCCCCGTCCCGTGGTCGCCCTCTATGCCGGCTACCTCGTTGTGCTCAGTCGCTCGATGCGCACCCTCGGCAGCCACAGCTGATACACTGGATCTCCTGGTCTTCTTTGAGCTGGGCCCGGGGCACGCGGCAGATGCAGGTCGAGTTGAAGTTGGTCTCCTTGGTCTGGACACACCGCAAGCAGCAAAGCTGTGCCATGTTAGCATGAACTTGTCGGAGAAGAGGGGCAAAAGGAAAAAGGAAAAAGGGAAGAGAGAGAGAGAGGAAACACACTTTTTCGTAGCCTTGCTTCTTCCACTTGGCAATCAGCATGGCGTCTGCATAGCCATTCTTCAACAGCCACTCGTACAGCTGCTTGCTGATGGCCTCCTTCTCGTAGTACAGCTCGTAGACGTAGCGGCTCCGCTGGTGGGATATCTGGAAGATGGGCCACTGTGCCTGGTGCTTGGGCACGCCGTCAGTCGGAGTGGACTGTGCGTCCTTCATCTTGTTGGCGAAAATGAGCAGGTCATCCTCGATGTCGTCGAAGCCGTCCGGTGGCGGCTTGCGCTTCGAGGCACGGCGAATAGCGGGCATCGTTGGGAGGTCTTTGGAGGGTGCGGAGGTACAGCTTGGGCCTTGGGAGACCGTGGAGGCTGGGCGCTGGAAAGGGCGAGGTCTGGAGTCGCCTGGCGTCGGTGTTGGCGAATGTCGCGAAAAAGGGCTGCTTTGCGATGTTGTCGTGTGGGTTCGACGAAAGCAAGGCTGGGCTCGCGCCCAGCGAAGTAAAAAACAGTGAGGAAAGCACCAAGGGGACCTGAATGACATTTCGCCACCTTCCCAGGCTGGGACTAGCGCTAAAGCTGTCGGTCGCTTTTCATCATGGCTCCCAGGAGGGCCAATCAGGCGCAAGGTTATCCAGAGACCGTAATGTTCACGTGACTCGATTTAGCGGGCAACTGCGAACGAGAAAGCCGAGTGACGGGCCGCAGGAAGCAAAACGACGCAAAGGATTCCGGACGACTAGATTCTGCCACGACCGATCGATTGACCGACCGACACACTCCCTCTTCCGTACGGACGCGGTTCGTGATACAGTCAATTAGCACCCGTGCACAATTGACACACCTTCTCTCTCGCCCTTTTTTCTCTTCCTCCTTTTCATCGCGAAGATGGCGATTCTTCCCACAGAGTTTGCCCGCGTTACGCGGCAGTGTACGCCTCTCTCGACTTATTTTCGGCCTTGTCCTACTCCTTGATGGAATGCTGACGGTTCTTTTGTTCTTATTTGTAGCGGCAAACTGGAGCGTGGCAAGGAAGAGAGTGCTTTCTGCTTACAGAGAGTGGCTCCGCGCGGTATGTCAAGATGCGCCCCGACGAGGAGGACAAAAGAGGCAGGCCGACGGGATGAAAAGGAAGAGATAAGAGGCATCAGATACGCAGCGGCTAACACGTTACTCTTCTTGGCAGGCACCTGAGATCCAGACAATGTACTCCGTGCCGCAGCCGGTGTCGGCTGTGCGGACACGGATCCGGCAAGAGTTTGAGCGGCACCGGTTTGTCAACAAGCTGCCGGTTGTCGATGTCCTGCTGTTCCAGAGCAATGCCGACTACCAAGAGACGATGAACTTCTGGCGCCAAACGAACCACGTCATGGCGTTCTTCAAGGAGGAGTCGTTCAAAAAGGGCTCGAAGCTGCCGTCGAGCTTCATTGAGGCTTCCTGGAGGTAAGCATGGCCAGCGGACAGGCCGAGCGAGGATTCCTCTTCGAAAAAAAGGTGGCTAACATTGAATCAGGGACGCAACTAGACTCTTGAAAATGCCGTCATTGGAGCAGGTCGTGCGGAACATGTGTGCAGGCATGGGGCGGATGGGGCATGTAAGAGGCCTTGTTTGCCATTTTCTCTTGTTGTAAATACCGGGTACCAAGAGGGCAGGATAGACACGAGCGGCAGCAAATGAAGAAAGTATAAACAAAAAGATGGCGTACTGGCCATGCATGATGCGGTGACGGTTGCAATATGGTGAAAAAAAGTAAAGCTTGACTCCGTATAAATATAAATTCCCAGGCATTTTCTGTTGGCCTTTCCAAACACCTGCTCTGCTCTCCAACCAGAAAAACATGCGAGCCCAAACCGCCTTCTCCCCATCTCCCGCCTATGCCTCGGCGGCCTCGACGTACTGGTTCCGTGCATCCCAGTACTTCTCGCCAACAACATCGCAAAGGTCCTGCAGGTCGCGCAGGCCCTTTTCCAACGCGTCAATGGCCGTGCCCTCTGCGGGAAGAAGCACATGGTTAGTGTACTGGAAGGCCGGGGGTCATAATTTAAAAGGACGAGGAAAAAGGCAAACGAGTGCTGCTGGTCTTACCGTATGTCTGAATGCGAATGTTCATCTTGGCCTCGGAGGGATGGGGGATGGCATACGCACAGAACTCGACGTCGGGGCTATAGCATGTGTCAGCATGGTCTGCTCAACTTCTCGGACCAAAAGAAAAGAGAAAAGAAAAAAAATTCCCCCGCTTACTTCTTCATGATGATATAGCGCAGGGCGTTGCCCATGGTGTGGCTTTCCTCGAGGAACTCGAACGAGGCGGCAGATGTGTTGATCCTGGCAGCTGTTTCACGTCTGGTCAGCCAATGATCTCCTGCTTTCCTCATGTCTCTGTGGCTCTGTGCATGCTCCTCATGGTCCGTTGTCGTCCACCTCCATCCTTGACCTGTAATATGCGTTTATACGTACTAGGCGCACTCTCTGTGTCTCCTCCTCTTCCTCCTCCTCGCCCTCTTCGCCCTCGACACCCTCCTCGGCAATATTGTCGTCGGCCTCGTCAGCCTCGTCTTCGGCAGCCACCGGCACATCGGCCATCTCGGCGTCCTCAGGCACCTCCTCGGCCGTGGGCTGCTTCCTCCGTGACCGGCTAGCCATTGTGTGTGCGGGGTGGTTTTACAAAGGAAAAAAAGAGCGGAGAGTGGGCAGAAGTTGGTGTATGTGCGTAATTTGCCTGCGGTGTTGTCGTGCAATTGCGATGCGTCCTGCGGTCGAGTTTCTGTTTGCTGACCTTTTTTCTGCCGATAAACTTTTCTGATAGAGGCGATAAACTTTTTTTTCGGTCTAGCAAAGCTTCAGTGGGAGAGCCTTACGTAGCCACGCTAGCGCACGCCAGAGTGCGATAAGATTACGCAGCGTAGTGAAGACACTGCATTTCTAGGCCTCTCTCTACAGGCCTCACCCCCTAGTTTTACTAGGTTTGACAAATGCGACAAAATCAACAAAAATCAACAAAAAAAATTATCGACATCATGGTCACAACAGAGGTGTTTTCCTGGCCATGCCGTCACCGTTGGAATCTGCCTTTTATGGTCAAGAGATTGAACAATAGTACTCCTTCTGCGGCCAATATGCAGCCTCTGTGCGGCCGGCCAAGAGAGCCAAGCGGCGGCAGTTTTCTTTTTCTTTTTCCTTTTTTTGGTGGAAAAAGGCACCTTTGACGCTTATATTTTTAATGATCTTTTCTCAAGGTAACGGTAATTCCATAAATCCTACCCCGGCCAGCTAGCATTGGGTTGCGCCGCGAGTTGGAGGTTGTGGCAGCGTCAGAAAAGGAAAAGAAAATGGTGGAGGGTCGGCAGGCGACAGACAATGTTACAAAGCCTCACGCTCTCACAACGGCAGACCCGTTACAGGCCAACAAATAGGATGTGATGGTGGCCTCTAGTTGGGCAGACGCAACCCAGCATGCAACGCGGGCAAGCGCCGGAGGTGATGTGATATGCGGAAATGCATACAGAACCCACCGGAATACTGGGTGATGAGTAAATGAGAACGAGAGAAAAGGGAAAGGTCCGGCAGTGAGCAGAGAAGGAAAGAAATTAAAAGAATTAAGCATTCGAAAGACAGCCTCGGCGGAACGGGGAATGGTTGAGGAAAGAAGGAAAGAAGGAAAGAAAGAAAAGGGCAAAAACGACAAAACAAAGCTTGGTCGGTTCATAGCCAAACTCGGGACAATGACATTGGGCTCTTCAGCTCAGGCCATGGGATCCAGCGTCTGTCTTTCTGTCTTGCTATTAGACAACGAAAACACAATACCTGGTGTCCTCCGTATGTGCAGTGAAGACACGTCTGCTTACTGTGAGACAAGAACGGCTCCCTACCGCAGCTGTTTGGCAATATTTCGTATTCTGCTTTCCGTCTCTTCTGTGCTGCCCTGGCCACGCTAAATGAGCGTATCTGCATCGTGTAGGTCTTGGGTGCCATGCAGTGTCACGCAATAAAAGCCCAGCTCTTTCTGCAGCCGCATTTTGTGTAGCTCATTCGTAGTGGTTCATGCAACATGTAATACAGAGTGGCTTTCTTTACGCAGTACGGTCAATTTCGCCCCCGGTGCGGGCCCTTTCTCTCTTTGAAGAAAAGTTCAAGACCTTTGAAAGAAAGAAACAGAAAAAGACATGAAACACGCTTTATGGACAGAGTGTCCGTAGTCCGCTGCCAAGCGCTCACATCGTGAACATTGACGGGATGGAGGGCCTGCACTCTCCGTGGAAGTGCGGGATAATCTTTGAAACTATTAGACGGTGTTTTCTCATTGTGTTTATCGACGCTTGGAAACGGCAAAGAAAAAGGAGGGAAAGAAAGTATGGTAGGGGTTCGACCGCGTTTCACAATGGAGGGCTTGTGCGGAAGCCCCCTCCTCAGGCTGCAGGTAAAAAGAGCTTAGGAATAGACGGGGAAAATGTGTGCTTCATACGGATGGAACGGTGTACATATCCAGTCAGTGGCTGTTTGCCTCGTTGCATCTATCTGCAACAGGTTTGGGCGAGCCGCCTGTCTGTCAGTGCACTGCAACGTTCTGGCAGGAGAGCCAAGTGCCGTTTTACCCAAACGGGGCAGCGAACCAAACGGCAGTTGATTACGGATACATCATACTTTCAGATACTGTAAACTTGATCCTCGTTCTCACCAGGCGACAGCTACATGTACAGACGCAAGCAGCCGTTGATGACCGCTCCGTACATAAGATACATGTAAGAGGTTAGAAACAGGTAAGTCGGCGCACAGAGACTGGGCAATGGTCAGAGGTTCTCGGTATTCGGACGAAGGAACGCAGTCCGTGTCACGTGACATGCTTATTGTACGGAGTAAGGGGACTCGGGTTTGCCCTTTACAACGGCAAAGCCAAAGAACGCAAAGACATGGGCAGAGACACTGAACGACCTTGCGGACCGAAAAAGAGAGGTTATTATTAGAAAAGCAGTCGAGTGTAGTTGCACCGATATTTAGGGAATCAAAGTAGGATGCCCGATGGGTTTCTTGTCTTTCTTTATTTTTTTATCCCCCCCCACCCCTTATGTTTATACGCTCGTCAGAGTATCCAGCCTGGCCAGGCGGCGTCCTAAAACGGTTTAGATAGATGGCGGCTTGATGTTGGTTGTGTCGGTGTGTCGTCGTGTTGAGAATTGCCGTTCCGTTCCTCTGTCCCCTTTGTTCATTTTATTTTATTATTTTTCTTGCAGCAGCCTGTTCCGTACGTTGCTTTTTATTTGCCACACCAATATCTCTTCTTCCAGAGTTGCCTAATCAGCCCCCCCCCCGGCCACTGTGAGACCTGCGTTGGTCAGATGCAGAATATAACGCAGACGTGCAATATAAACGGTTTACAAGAGTAGCAACACAGCGCAGCAATGATAACGAGGGCCAAGGCAGAAGGCGGTGATTGACCGTCCCGCCAGCACACCGTATTTCCGTATTTCTCACCCCTCTCGTCACACAAGCGATCCATGCTGTAGATCAAGAGCAAAGTGGACAGGGTTTTCTTGGGCTGTGTTCATGTTTTTGCTGAGTGGATGCTCATCCAGGACGGACCAGGCCCTCGCAGCCGATCAACTAGATTCTGATACACAAGCGGCTGCTTGGTCAAAACGCCCAGAGTGTCTGCAAGGGTCATCGTGCGGCCTCGGCCAGGCTGAGTAGACTGAGTCCTCGTGCCTGTATCTACGCCATGCTGCGTACGATACATGGACATGTATATTTTAGGAAACCGCTAGGGCCCCAGCAGGTCCCTTTCAGGAGCCCGATTAAGATTGCCACGATGATGCCCTGGTCGGTGAAAACCTCCGTAATAATACGTGCATCTTGTGGGCATCCAGGTAAAAGTGTTTGCAGTGGAGCCACAAGGTTTTAAAAAAATAAAAAGAAGAACAAAATACGGAGTAATTTCATGTACATGTAAGAAAGAAAACAAGGACTCTTAAAACGACGGCGATCAATGTGCAAATCATGAGGCCCTTTATTCACGCAGCCCGGTCGAACTACTCGTAAATTGTTTGAGTTTCCGGGATGGGCATCTTCGTCGTCTTGTAAATGTTTATCGTTGGCCGCGGGAATGTATGGGGCAGTTTCAACTTTCGTGATTTCGAGGCAGTCCAGGGCTGAGCAAGGTTGCATTATCAGTCCCTTAATCTTGCACTGAGATGCTCCGTCACAAACTTCAAACCTGTCGGTCCGCAGCAGAGATGACTAATGACATAGCCAGGCAGCGCGCCGTCAACACGACAGCCTTGTTCCGCTGGTCTTGGCCGAGCCGTCGTCTGAGCCGTCGTCTGATGGCTGTCTCGGGGGCCTCACCTTTGCCTGGGTGTGGCAATACGACGTCAAAAAGAAACATCGTGAACTAGCAATAAAGAAAAGGGAAAGTTTCGCACCATGCAGCAACTGCCCCTCACACGCAAGCTTCTCTCATGCCCATAAAGCGGACGCAAGGGCCACCGTTTCTATTTGATAGCCTTTTCCCGTCTCCTATTTTGGCCGCATTGTGAATTTGGGAAGTCGGCGGACTGGTTTCTCCCGGTCAGTGGTTTCAGATACAAACGACAAGAGCCCATATTATCCCTGGCACTACTGCATGGCCCAGGACATTCTGTGGGGAACGGCGTATTCTTTTGGCTCTTTTGTCTTCTGGTAAGCCCTGTTGGAAAGTAGAAATAGGCAAGTGGCCTGCCAATCTTCACGCTATTGCTCGTCGTTGCAACCCGCGCGTTTCTCGTTTTCGATGTTCTGTGAGTTCTGAGTTTTGAACGTAATACCGTAAAATAGCCTTTGCCGCAGGGGCAGCAATGGTGCGGGCACCGTCCCATGCAAAGCGGACGCACCAAGTCATCCCAGACATGCGCCGGAATTTAAACGCCAGGGACAGAAGCTGCATCTGCCGAACTATCGACAACGAGGGCAGATGTCAAGGAAGCCCGGATGCCAATAGTCTTGAGATAGGGGCATTTGAAGAATGTCGACGTCAACGTCGGCAAGCCACGAGGAAAATACGACGTGGGCGGCCTCAGGCAAGGAGGCTTCTGGCGGCTTCCGGGCTGGCGAGGCAAGGAGGAAGGGCTCATATCCCTTTCTTCCCAGATAATGCTCGCTGTCAAAATGCACATGGTTCATGGAGCCATACACAGCCGCTCATTGACGTTGCTCGTGCTGTTCCCCAGTGTCTTGTCGTGAAAGGGGCCAGGCCCTGGTCTTCCATCCTGCGCCGTTGCTGCACATTTGTTTTGGCCATCGTGCAATACATACCACAAACCGTGTTTGTCTGGAACTTGGGCGGGCGCAAAACTGGAACGGAGAGCCACGTCCACTGTGCCAAAACAGAAACGGAGCCTTTCGAGGTCGAAACGGCGGCTCACCATGCTGTCACAAAACACCAACAACCAGGCCATTGGGGTGGCTATGAACGCCTGTGAGGCAGGGGCTATCAGCCGTGTATGTACTCCGTACATATACATGTAAAATACGTTGTACTGCGTCTGTTGAATGAAATGGAGGCCGTTTGCCAGTATGCGTCTTTGAATTTTGCATTTCGCTGGTTGATTCCTGGAGCCCCCTGCATTGGCCGGTGGCGAGGAAACAGGGGTCGAGCACCGAAAATACAAGCAAAGTAGCCCTTGGCCTTGTAGGCTAGACAAAAGTATCGAAAGCGAATCTGTGTGCAATGAAAATGGAAAGAAAAAAAGATTAGAAATCGAGTTCATCAGAGACAAAAAAGCCTCAATAAAGCCCCTGAAAAAGGAAAAGTGACCGATCCGGCTGCAGCACTCAGATGCAAGGGAAACGGGGAGTTTGCATCTGCAATGGGTGAAGGACAATATGACAAACCGAACAGAGGGAGAGAAGCGACAAGAGAAGACACAAAAAAGAGTAAACGAACCCGCTACGAGGAAAAGACATAGCCCGGGCCGTTTTTAACAAAGGGTCCCAATCAAAGCGCCGTGCGCTGGTAAGCATGCTGTTTCCCTATTTCTATTTCTCAACGTTTTACCCATCGCGCCTTCCCATTTCCCATGCTCTCGGCTGTTTACCAATTTCACAAACGCGGCTTCCTTCATGCGCGTGAGCGCGTTCCTGCTTCAACGGAGCGTGGTCTTTTTCGCCAGGGCAAGCCGCTCCTTCTCTTTTGGTCTGCAGTCGTGAACTCTGGCCAACTCGTCTCCGTCAAACATCACACAAGCTCTTACTACCTTGGCTTTTCGTCTCCGTACCCCGTATTGACTATCGACTATCATATGGAACCTGGACGAAACGAAGATGCTTTGCCCCTGGACCGGCACCCTTCAGCAATCAGGGGCCGCAACGTAAAACAAACTAACAAAAAATGGCGAGCAGAAAAAAGCGGAGGAAGGAGAAGCAAAGGCGCAACACGTCGTGTTTTTCCTTTTACGGACCAGGTCGCTAAAGACGAATTTTGGACCGTGCTCCTTACCCCCTTCCCACTTCTTCAACCCCCCTCCTTCTCCTTCCTCCCTTTGGCCAAATTTCCCGACTTTTTGAGAAATGTGCCACCCCCTTCCAAATCTCCAGCGGCCAATCACGTCGCCCTTCCCCTTCCCGCTGCAACTCGCTAGCAATGCATATAAAATCCGTACTTCAGTAGTGTCTTTGTTTCTGACGCCGGATTCACGCGACGAGGCCGTATCGAGCAAACGGATCAAAGAGGGCCACCGTGTAGCACGATCACATCGCCGAAGGCCCCAATATCGACAGATACGGTGCAGCGCCGTCCTGTTAACAGTTTATGTATAGCGGGTAAACTGGGTGGCAGCAACCCTTCCGTGGCTCCTGCCGTCGTCGATTGGATCTCATCGCACCTTTCCGCCCTTGCCCATCGTCAGAAAGTATCGCGTGTCTGGAGTAGATTGAGCACAGGTTGCAAAGACCAACGCCCCCGCCTTAATACGTCCAGCACTCTACTCATGTGCGTTCCAGGCAAGGGGAAAGGAAGCAGTCGAGATGCAAAGACAGCAAAACGGTGCACGCAGCCTTCCATACTCCGTTATTTGTCCGTTTTGCAGATATACAACCCCCTTTTTAAATCCTGGCTCGCTCCTCTCGCTCTGTCCCCCTCGCCCCTGCCCTAACCCTTCCCTTGAACACACTTCCTTCCACCCTCCAGATGCAACCACTCCCACCACTGAACCCCAGCCAAGATCTCACACACACATTTGTGTCATTGTCGCTCACACCAGGTCCCTCCTTTCATATTTGTCTGAGACCCTGCTTCTTTTCTTCTGGTTCGCTCCCTTCCTGCTAACCTCTTCCCCTTTCCTCTTCTACCCATTTCTCCCACTGGAACACCCACGCTCTTTTCTGTTCACGATCTTCGCTTCGTTTTCTTCTTTCTTTTCGTGTTTCTCGCTTCTTTTGTGCTCGTCCCGGGTTTATTCGTTTCCCTCCATCCACAACATCGGATTGCTCATTCTCGCCATCTCGAGCCCTCTCCCAGCAGGCGGCATTGCTCGCCTCACAGTCGTCATTTTGCTTCTTCTAGGATAAATTCCTGTCTCTCGCTTCCACTTTCCACTTCCCCGAACCTTAAGTTTGTGCTGACTGGGAGGGGAGGCTTGCACGATCGGACGGCTCCCCTATTTTCTCTTTTGTTGTTTTTTCTGCTTCTTGCTTCTGCTTTCTACCCGTTGCTCCCCCACGGACACGTCTTCCCTCCAATGTTGAACTCAACTGACGCATGCCCCCAGCTCCACGGCCCAACCCGTACGCACGACCAGCAACTCTGCCGAATCAAGAGAAAGGGCGACGCCCCGGCGGGTACCAGACCCAAAAAAACCTCTGCATACGACAATCAGGAAGCCACCACATTTTTGTTTGCCAGCACAGCATCTGCTCTCTGCTCTCCGCCTTTTTTTAACTCTCGCAAACTGGCTCTCGTCTCTCGTTTTACTTTTAACTTTAAACGTTTGCAATATCAACATCGCCTGATTTATAATCATGTCAAGCATCGGCCAACAGCTTCCGCTTTTTCTTACCAAAAACACAACACGCCAGAAAAAGAACAGAAGCCACGCGATCGCCGACGACCAACAAACAACCGGACCAGGTACAATCCAACAACAGGGCCCCTTTCCCAAAGCAACATCCCATCTGTGAAAAGTACTTCCGACATCCAGCCTCCTGCAAAGACGTGCTGTTTTTTTTGGCCTTTCCCTTTCCTTGTTTTAAAATCGAACACCACAACAAGCAGCGCTAGCACACCCAAAAGTCGTTGGCCAAAGCGCCACTTGGTCCTGAAAAAGCCTGTGGCATTACCCGCGCGGACCATTGCCTATCCCGCAGCCCGTTGTTTAGTCCAACTGCCTCCGCCTCCGCCTCTTTTGACCCTGTTTCTCAGAACAGAAAAAAAAAAGAAAGAGCCGAAAAGGGGGCACAGCCCGAGGAAAAAGATTCACGACGAAAGCGACGAATTAAAAAAACGGTCGCAACAAAGAAAAAAAAAAACAACGATACTCAGCCCGCAGAAAAAAAGAGAGAAAAAAGAGAGACAGCCACAGATCAGGGGACGACGTCTTTTTTTTATCCGGCTTGCGCACTACTGCAAGACAAAATAAGGCGTCTCCAACGGTAAAAGTTAGACAGAATCAATTATCCATATCCCTTGGAGCTGCAGCACGGTTTGGGTGGAGCCAGCCTTCACTTGTCGCGTCTGCCCCAGCTCTGCCTTTGAAAGCGCCTTCGCCTTCTCCTTCCCCCTCCTCAACGTCGGCCAGGTTCGGCAGAGCCATCTCACTTGGAGAATATATCTCGCGCCGCTCACGATGAGACTGCCATCACCATGGCCCCGTCGGCCGGGCTCCCCATGACCGGCCGTCTTTCAGCAACGGCTCCTCCTCCGCCAATGCTGCCACAGCGAACGCCTCTGCGGTCCTCATAAAACAGACCTTGTCTGCTGGCTGTCGCCTCCTCTTCGCCCACGGGCACAACGGACCACGTCGAACCGGGTCAGCATCGGCGGGCTCCTCTGCAGCGGATGGGCAGCCGGAGTCCCGCGGCGCCGCACATTCGTCAGCTGCCAAAATCCTCACCACCAAACATGTACGTAACTCTGCCTGGATTTATCATATCTCTCGCATCTGCGATCGGAAGAGTTGAGAGCCACAGCGCCGACGATTATGAACTAGTTTGACTGACTTCTTTACTTTTGTTATCAAACAGAACAAGATCTGTTGCTCCTCCCCCGAAAATCGTGGTGAAGAAAGAGCCCGGCTCGCCTGAGCCGACCCCCCGGCGCCGGCCTGGGAAGCTCGACCTGTCCAAGGGTGGCGCCACGTCAACGACACCAGGCACCGGCCGCCCTCTTACGGCGAGAGACGGTCTGGGCATCCAGGAGGTTGGCCTTGCCTGCCTTTCCCCCGGCTTTGTTACACACGACCCTGCCATGAAGGAGCAGCTGCAGCGCAGCATGACAGTCCGCGAACAGCAACGCCACATTATCGAGGCCCGGTTACAGCAGCAGTCCGCAAAGGGCGATGGAACGATGGACATCTCCAGAGACAAGGAAGGACCTTCCTTCGCCGCAAAAACCCCCGGCATGTCTCGCCGCAACAAGGCACCGCCCGGTCTCTCCATTGTCGCCCTTCGCACGAGACCTTTGCGCATGAGCGTGTCATTCAGTCCGCGCCCCTTGGCCAGACGTTCACTGGCATGCACAACCCCCACCCCCTCACTCGTCACATTACGAACCAGCCGTCCAAGCTGTCCAACACGTCCCACATCCACCATGTGCCGGCCAACCAGACAAGTAACCGCCTGCCGCCCATCGCCGACGTGTTTGGCCAGGGCCTGTCCGGCCACCCCGAATCCAGCGGCCACGCCGGCTTCCTTCAGCAAAGCGGTTCTCGCGGACCTCTCACGTCGCCCAGCCACCCTCCCCCTATGTCGCAACCACCACTGCCGCCACACGCCCAGCAGCGCCACCAGGAGCAGCAACAGCAACAGCCGCCGACGTCTGGCCGGCCAAGAGAATACCGCTCCGCCGAAGAGGCACAGGCCGAGCTGGCAGGCGGCAGGCCCGAACTCCTGCCGAAGCTTGTCCACTACGGTGGCCACCAGCCGCCCACGCCCCCTTCGCCCCAGCACGGCTACGCCTCTGCCTCGACAAGAACCGCAGATGGCGCTCGGAGCACCAGCAGAAGACGTACCCGTGCCGAATATGAAGACGGCGGTAGCCCACCTCTGGGGGCTGGCCGCCCGGCGCAGCGCCGCGGTCCTTTGGCGAGGGGCGCGACAGCCCAGAGACCCAGCGGGCAAAGCGCGACGAGTTCCTCAAGCTCTGCGAGCGTGCATGGGATCTCTTCCACTCATAAGCACTGTCCGACGTGGTCCGTCGCGCAGAAATCCGTTTATGCATTTGTATTTTGAAAGTGTACCTTTTCGAACAGCTCTGCATTGTTTCTACCAACAGCGTTGCACTTTTTATGGGAAACAAATGGCGCCAATAACATCTTTTTACAACAATATCTGATTCTTGCCCAGTTCTATTTTATCCTGGCTGGCTTTCTTGTATCCGAACACGAATCTTTTGGGGGGGGTCTTGTTTATTGAGTGTTGCTTCTTCCTTGTTTTTCTTTTTGATTCTATGTGTTCAGTCACGGGGAATTCAACGTTTGGAAAGTGGTTAGGGTATACTAATTGGCTCGTTTGTTTTGGGAGGTGGCAGGGAAATGAGAGTGACGGCCGACGGCCTTTTGGGCGAAATGACTTTACTTTGCTGTTTTTTTTTGAAGAAAAAAAATAGGAGGGGATACGATATCTATTTCCTTCCTGATTGGGAGCCACTTTTTGGATACTACATGCTTCTTGTTGCTGCTGTCTTGTTTCTTTATCTTCTGCTTTCTTCTTGTTGGACTTTTTTTCATGGTGTTCTTCTCTCCCCTGTGTTTCGGACCGGCGAAACAAAACCGTCACGGGTGGCGGGGCATTTGCCAATTATTTGGCCTGTACAGTAGATTCTTTTCTCGCCCATTTATTTTCTGTTTTGTCTTGGCTTTTCTTACTCTCGAAAATTGACAAAAGTTCAAAAGTCTTATATTTGCTCTTCCTATCCATACTATCGTGGGCACAAAACAAGCCACCCACCATATCATATGCAGGAGTAGTTCCATATCTAGAGTACATGGGCAGCTATGCTTGTCAGGACAATCGATCTAAATACACGGCTCATGGCAGTATAATATTCAATAGACGGGTTATTCAACTGCGTGCTGGAGAGACACAAAAATAAAGAGTGAACCAAGTGCAAAGAGTACAAATAAGAAAAGTCTTGGTAACGGGAGTAGACGCCGTAACGCCTCTGCTATAATGTTTGCTGTCGCGTGAATGAATGGAAACAATGGCAAGGCAATGAAAAATAACAAAAAAGAAACGGCATAAAAGTAAGAGGAAAAGTCAAAACGTCCACCCAAGCAAGGCCCGGAGTCTGTTCGGCCACATGCTAAAATGAGATATAGTTACGTTTAAAGGATCCAAGGGAAAAGTACAAAAGCAGAATGAAAGAACAAAAAATGAAAAAAGAACGTCCAAAACCGCTTCATAATAAAAGATCATACAAAACAAATGCAAAAGAGCAAAGAAGAAGAAGAAAAAAGAAAAGAAAAGAAAAAGAAGAAAAGAAAGAAAGAAAGAAGAAGAAAAGAAGAAGAAAAGAAGAAAAGAAAAAAGAAGCGAATCTGCCAAACTGGGTATTATTGACCCCACAAAGCCCCAAGAAAAGATACAGTGCAATTCCCGGTTGCGTATTTTTGGCTGTTGTCTTTAAAACATTTTGCACATTTCTTGCACGTCTTCCGGGCCTCCTGCTATCCCCCCTTTTTCTAACCCGAGAAGTGGTGTTATAAACCTTCCTCGCCGGCTTTGCAGAGCTTAATCTCACGACCCCATTCCGACTTCAACACCTGAGACGCCGTGATACGGCGCGTCGGGTTGGGATCGAGGATCGAATAGATGACGTTGCGACACCGCGCCTGTAGTATGTTAGTCATCTGTTCCAAATGTACCGATTTTGCTAAAGATGGGGGATCACTTACACGATGGAGTGACTCGATTGGACCGTAGCCCTCTTCATCGCGGCGGCCGTCCAGGTAGCGGCCGTAGAATTCGTCCTCGTCCTTTTTGGCCACACGCCACAAGTGTCTGCCGGTGCGCATGGCCATGTAAATGACGCCGCATGCCCACACGTCGACGGCGCGAGCATCAAACTCCTTGCTCACGTACTCTTCAGGAGAGATGTAAGGGGCAGATCCGCACAGGCCAGAGACCATGTGTGCGTCACTTTCCCACGCCATACGAAAACATTCTCCGTTGCCAAAGTCAGTAATCTTGAGCCCGCCGTGTGTTGTCAGCAGCAGGTTCTCGGGCTTCAAGTCGCGGTGGGCCACGCCCATCTCGTGCATGTACTCCACACCGCGCATCATTTGCTTGAAGAAGCAGTCGGCCTCCTGCACCTCCAGCTTTCCGGCAGCGAGCACCAGGGTGTACAGGTCGCCACCAGCGCAGAACTCCATCACCTCACAGTAGTCGCCTTTGGCGTCCTTGAGAAGATCAAGGGTATGGATGACATTTGGGTGGCGCAGGCTGGACGAAATGCAGAACTCGGCCGTGAGGCGCTTGCTATACTTCTTTTTCGTTCTCCTCAGGCCGGCGGCGGAACTCCTTGACGGCGTACAGCTTCTCGCCCATACCATCCGCAAGCTTCTTGTGAGAGATGCGCACAATGCCAAAAGCGCCGCGGCCGACGATCTCCTGGCATTTGCCGTACTTCTCGATGAGGGTTGAGGCCGGTGCCACGGAGCCGAGCTTCTTCTCGATCGCCGCCTTCTTTGTCGGCAGCCAAACTGTCCTTTTCTTGCTTGAGGTTGTCGACCCAGCTGGAAACCAGAGATAGTCGCCCTCTGGGTGCTCGGGCTTCTTGCCAAGGATGAGGGCGCGGAACATGTCCATTACTCAGCTTCTCTTGACGCCGGCTGGACTTTAAATGATGCTCGTGGCCGCCTTGGTAGTCAGGGCTCACCACAAACCGTTGATGAGGCACAGGAGTCGACTTGGTGGAGCTCTTCGGAGAGTTGTAGGAGTCGCAGCAGGTTTCTCGTGGGTTGCCTTTTCCGTTCCAGACCCCTTGCCGTGACGGGACCTGCGGCCGGGTGTTAGGGGACGCGGCGCCGCTGTTTGGTGCGGTCGATGCCTGCGCAGAGCCGCTGGAGCTCGCAGTAGTCAAACTGTGGCCCTCCTTGACGTTTTGCAGCAGCGGCTGCTGCTGGGCGTGATGCTCTTGAGGCGTGGGGGACTGAGAGGGCTGTGGGGCGGATGCTTGCCCGTTTCGAGATATTTGAGCCGCTTCGGATGGCTGTTGTGATGATTGTGCAGGTTGTGCCGCTTGTGCAGGTTGTGCCGCTTGTGCAGGTTGTGCCTGTTGCGCTTGTTGCGCTTGTTGTGATGGTTGCTGTCTTCTTTGCTGGTTTGCCGGGCTGGAAGGATCTCCAAGGGTCGCGAGCGAGCGCTGCGAGAACATGCGAGTGATGCGGTCTTTCACAGATGCCTTCTCTGCCGGCTTAGGTTGTGCCTCTGGTGGGATTGGAGCGCCATTTTGTGGTGCAAGCTTGGGCGATCTGTTTGTGAGTTCCAGGGACTTGATTGACGACGAATGCGACCGTTCAGAGGGTGTCGTGCCCTTGGTCTCCGAGAAGGTGGTCGGCATGGTGCGAGAAAAAAAGAATGACGTTCGTTCGATCAGGAAAAGAAGTGCCAGAGGATCGAACCACTGGGCAACAAATGACAACGAATGTCAGGCGAGAGGGGAAGAGAAAAATAGAAAAGTGAGGCGGCGGCCGAAAACCCGAGTGCGTGTTTGAACTTCTAATTCAAATCTCGACTCGAATCAATCAGCCTTAGAGATGAACCGGGAAAATTGTGACGCCTCGACTTGTCGAGGGTCTAGGCAGCCTCTTCTGTTGCCTCAGCTGCGGTGGGAGGGAGGCGAGAAAGGGGGGGGGGGGGGGGGTCGGCGCTCAGTGAGCAACCGCGTCAGAGTTTATATGCAGGTTTGGCTGGTTGCAATGACGGCGGTAGATTTCGTATCTCTTCGAATGCGGGTCGCAATATACAACTCGAGAGAGTGGTGATGGGTCTGCCGAGTAGTATTTTACCAATTCAGCCCTGGGAGGAAAGTAGGGAGTGCTTCGTTTCACTGTTTCCGGCGGGTTGTCTTTCTTCTCTTTGAACGGCCTTCGCCTCCGATGCGACTGGCTGCGCCAGAGACGTCGTGCGTCGTGGTGTTGCGCTGTTATGTTTCTCGCTTGGATTTTTTGTCGTTGCCCAGTGCGAGGGGCAGACAGATGGAAGAAAAAAACGGATTGGTTCTGCGAGCCTTTTATATCGAAGGCGCTGCGCGCGCGTGTTCAATCCAGGCTAGCGTGAAGGCCCTTCGGAAGAAGAGAGACTTCTGGGAATACTCTTAGGTCAGAAATGGAGATTCGCGGCAAGTAGGGGAACCAAAAGCCAGTGGGAAAAGGGCACGGAAGTATAGTGAGGAAATGGGAGGCGAAAGAGGAGACAATACAGGGGATGAGAGAGGTGCCTCAGGCGAAGGAGGGGTAGCAAGTAAGTGATTATAGCGGTGGATTGGAGGAGTTTGGGATTTTTAGGGAGAAAATGGAGAAAAAAGGCTGGTCTAGCCGTTGAGCGTTGAGCAGCTGGGGTGGTGAGCAAGAGGCAAATTTTAGGATGTGTTAAAGGCCAACGACCTGTAAAAGCGGGGGCTGCTGGTAGTCGAAGACGGTCATGTTGGAGAGAACAGTGGTGACGAGGGAAAAGGGCTGACAAGAGCAACGGCTGAAGCCGGAGATGGCGCAGTGGAAGGGGCTGGAAGGCGATGGGGATAGACGAGAGTTGGAATCTGTGTGGCGGCGAGGAGGAGTTGGCAGTTTAGAATCGCAAGGAAGAGAGGAAGAGAGGAAAAGCGAAGAGAAAGGCAATCGAGAGACGAGAGGAGGGCGCAGTTTGATTATGAATAAGACTTGGCAACGGGGCACTGCTGGGTGTGTACTCTGTAAAAGAAAGAGTAGAAACAAAAAGCGAGTGAAGAAGGAACGGCTGACAAAGACAATGCCGGGCGGGCTGCAGGTTGCGGGTTTCTGAGAGGTGAAAGAGCCCGGGAGGAAAGGGCGCCGAATGTGGCAGGTGCCTTAATAGCTACGGCAGTGGCGAGGTTCGTCTGGTAGCTTCTATAAAAGTGGCCGATGGGGAGGAGAGGGTGCGGGATAACGGAACAGGGCACGGAAGGGTGAACAAGTGGAAAATTGTCAAGGTGCAAGAGGAAAAAAACAAGAGGAAGAATGGAAAGGCGTAGATATAGGTTGGGACAGAGGAAAGCAGAGATGCGGTGGAGGGAAGGAGCAGCCCAGAGGCTCCTGCCTGCGTAATGCGGGAGCGGAAGGTACGATGGGCGATCAATGCGGCATGTGGAAGGGACGGCGGCCTCGCTGGATTGTCTGGAGAAATAGCAAAAAAAACAAAAAAACAAAATAACAATTACCTGTTCCGTGTTGTGATGCGGTGGTCTGTAGGCCGGGGGTTTTGCTTTGCCGACGCGGATGCGCTGTGGCGTCGATGTATAGGCGCTGTCGCAGGGCCTGGCAGAGGGCCACACACCGCCAGGCGGTCGGGAGACGGAATGCGCTTCCTGTGCAGGAAGGAGGGCAACTGCCAGCAGGAGGGGCGTGTGCAGCGGCAAGGGGAGGCGTGATGGAGGACAAGCACGAAAAGCGAACGCCGGTGCAGAAGAAGAAGGCTCGAGCAGCGAGTTTCGCGTATGCTGGGAGGTGGTAGGTGCCGGCTGCAGAGACGAGAAGAAAAGAGAGGGTAGCCGCGATTGGCTTGGCCGGCTGCGGTTGCGGTTTACGGGTTGCGTGCGATATGCGATTTCTGGTTTCGTCCGGTGCTGCAGGGAAGGGCGTACGCCGGTAAGAGAAGGAGCAAGGGGGCCAGGGCGACGAGAAGGAGAGCTATGAGAGGCAGGAGCGACCGGAGGAAGGAGACGAGGAACGTATAAATTCAAGCACTCCAAGGTGAGCGAGAAGTCAGGAGGAAAGCGAAAAGGCAGCGAGGAAAAATAAAGCACGGAAATGCGCGCGAGATTGAGATGGGACGAAACGAGACTAACAACAAGGCCGTCGCTTTCCTTTTACACAAAGACCGTGGGACGCAGCCAGGTCCTGGCGGTTTTCTTTTTGCGGGACTGGAATTTTCTTGTGCTCAGCTAGTCAGCCAGGCGGGCAAAAAAGAGAAAGTGGCAGGCAGGTTAGGTAGGGCCTTCTCATCCTCCTTTGGCAAGCGCTATGCCATGGCGGTCGCGCTTTCTCTCGCCTCATACCTGATTTTCGTCTTTGTTCCCATTCGAGATATCCTCTGCACGCCATCGATAATCCAACACCAGCAGGCCAGCAGGCCAGCAGGCGAGACATGCTCGGCATGGTAGATTGCAAGAATTCATACTTTACAGGGCCCGTGTGTTATTATTACGTCGTTTTTTTTGTTCTTCGATTTCCCGCAGCGGCGGGCTGTCTGACACGCGCTGGATGTTCCTTCCCTTTCTGAACAGTTCATTCGAACACAGCCAAGATTTGCTCAACGGCCGAGGGGCGTGTGCTGGCTGAAAAGTGGCAAGTGGTGGGCGGCGTGCAAGAGCGAGGCAGGAGCGAGGCAGGAGGCTCGGCATGGTTCTTTCTTTCCTCGGAATCCCTTCGATGACAAATCGCGCCAAGAAGGAGGTGCGCACTGAATTACAGCTGTTGAACAGTGTTGAGGGCCCCGTGTGCGTGGGCGCCTGCAGCATAATGGGGCCCGCGTTACGTTTCCTTTCCCCTTTTATTAATTTTATTGGATTTGATCTCTATTTTTTGGTCCTAAATCCCCTTTTCTTCTGGCAGGAGCACAAACGAGAATATAGCGCGATGAATTCCCGGGCCACACTTGCCCTTCTTAGAAGCTGCGTGGGAGGTGCTTGCTTGTTGAAAAAGCCGGCCCCAGCCCAGATGAGGGCAGGCGCGGTGGTGTCTCGGGCATGACGTGCCTTCCGCCACGAATTTCCAAACCTTACTAATGGAGATAAATGGGGTTTGGAGGGCAGAGCCACCACTGCCGGCGGACGAAAGCTTGGGCAAAAGTTGATGCTCCGTCGAGTTTTATATGAGGCAAAAAAAGAGCAGCTACAAGTATGGGTGTAGAGCTACAAGTAGCCAGCGGCCAGGGAAAAAAAGAGATGGACAGATCGAAGGAAGAATAGAAAAGAAGGGATCAAAAGGAAGGAGAGACCGACAAAACAAGACGGCCAGAAAAAGCAGGCACGGCCTGTTACCTACATGTATCTTACATACAAGACACGGAGTACAGCGCATGGCTTGGCAGCCCGAATAGGGAAGAGAAGACGTAAAGCAGCCCTCGCACTTGCCAACAGCCAAGACCTGCTTCGTATGCACCTTCCTGCAACGCTTCAACAGACAAAAGGCAGGAGCGAACCGCGGTTACCCTGTCGAGCCTGTCCCTCGCTAGGGCTGTACCGGGGCCGTGCACCATCCTCTCGGCTTCTGTGATGTATCTTGCCTCTGCATCGCTCCTGCCCCGTAATTGTATCCTATCTAACATGCATATGTACAGCGTGCTTGAAAGCGTTGCTCCTGTCACCGCTGCCTGCTTGTCAGATTCCGGGCTCGTCCTCGTATCAGCATGGGGGAGGGAAGCTGGGCTGTTGAGCCTCTCAACAAACGTTCCCACCCGAAAGCTTACAGACAATGCTCTTGCCTCTCTTGCGCATCCTCGTCCCTCGCTCCCTCCCCGGCACCTTCCATTGGCCAAAGCTTGTCTGCACCTCTTTGACGTTTTTTGCCTCCATCTTCACGAATACCCCTTTGTCGCCCACCCACCTTGTCGTCCTGCCCGGCCGAATCCTGTCCACCACATTCTGCCGTCTCGCGCTCTCGCTCCCCTCGTTGACGAACCTACCTACGTATCCGCGCTGGGACAAAAAAAACAGGCCGTCGGGTTTTCTGGCCGAGCTGGCGTAGCCGCCCTGGGGCAACGTCTGCTTTTTGCGGGGAATCCCCCGACAACATCAGAAGATTGTCACAGCAGAGGAGCTAGAGAGCAGAGCTAGGGGTGGGAGGAGTGAGGTGTCGTGTGGACATGGGCAGGCTGGTGGATGAGGCCGTTGCCCGTTTGCTCGGCAGTCTCGTATCAGTCCGTCCTTTTTCTTTGTCTATTCTTTTTATATTATTTTTATTTTCTTGTGTTATTTCACGTCTCTCATGTCTCCCTGCACGCCCATCACTGCCGGTGCCAGCCGGCCTTGCTCGTATTTCCAATTCCCTTTTGCCCTTCGTCTTCATGGCATATGCAACAGCTATTAGCTCTATGCCGCCTGCATGCATCCATCCCTCTCGTCCCTCTGCTCTCCAATTCGACCTTGCATTGTTTCTGGCTCTCTGGTCTCTGGGTGGCTTGCCATTCTCTCTTCCCGAGCTCCGCTTCTGCGTGGAGCAACCATCAGGCCGACTATGGAAGATCCCCTCTTTCTCTCTCTTCAGTCGCTGTTTCGTGGCTCGTCGAGCCCATCTGCCATCTGCATCTGTTTGCTGCCTCTTGATTCATGGCTTTCTTCTATGAGGCATTTATTCAAATGGCACGTCTCTCGCCTCTTTCGTCCATCCCATTCGGGTGCCTTGTGCAACACTCGTGGCTACCAGGACCAGTGTCGACAGCTGGCAGTCATGCATGCATACACCACTCTTTATTTGCATCTCACTCTCTTTTCCTGTGTGTGTGGTTGCGTGCATGCATGCATCTACATGTACTCTGTATTTTCCCGTTCCACCGTGCTCGTATTATTGTAGCTCTACCTGCTTTTCTTTTGCAAATCCAATCCGTACCTCGTCAGCACGCTACCATCGCCGTCGTGTCGAACCATCAGCAGAGCTTCGCATCCCACGTCACAGCCGTCTGCACACCCTTCGCTGCCTCTTTGAGCCCACCTGCTCGTATCGAATTTGCTGGGAAATGCGCTCAGCCATGCAGCCCACTGAGGGAAGCTTGCAGAGTAATGTGTAGCTCTGTTGGATTGCTCCGATATATCACCGCTCTCTACCAGACCCGGAACTCTTATCGAATGTTGGTATTGATTTACTGCAACTCAAGGACCTGGCAGAGGCTCCGTTGTTTCGGCCTTTGGAAAGTCGTCATCCTGTCAACAATCTGACCGTTTTTTTCTTGCCCGACGACATGCGACTCATGCTTCGAATCCTTGAACGTTATTGGTATGTAATGAAGGCATTCAGCACACAAAGCAATAGAGAACTATAAGCAGGTCTGCAAATGAGCTGCTTTTTTCGTTATATGTCTTGCGCCGTAGTCACTCTTCTCCTGGGAATTTCTTGTGCAACATGGACTAGTGCTCGACGACCGGCAGCGGATAGGCGGCCGCTGCCCGTGCCGTCTTAGACGAGGAAGCGGTTCTCGCTTTAAATCTCGGGCATGCGACGCTACCACTTTCAGAGAGATGAAAATAAAGTAAACAAAAGAGCGTGGCACGGAGGACAAAAAAGACTGCCGAGCGCCCTCCTTTCTTTTTTTGTTCCTCTCTCTTCGTTCTCTTTTCACGCCCTTTGACTGCCCCCCGTGCTCGATTGTCTACAGACGAGTGGCTCGCTGTTTCTCTCCTGCATCAATTTCTCCGTTGCATCTTATCTCATGCACAGTTTTCCCGCTCATCGCTGAGGCCTACTGATTTTGACTGATTTTTTGGGTATTGATGCACGAACGGGATCACGTATGTACCGTCGACTGCGCTACCGGACAACCATCCTTTTTTTGCCTTTTCTCACTCTTTCTTGCATGGACAGCATCGGCGATGAGCACAAAGTCTATTCGGTGGTAGGAAGGGAGATATCAGGGAGCAGGACCTTGCCACAGCATCTGGTGGTGTAAAAAGGAAGGCAATGAAACATGTCGTAAAAGACATATGACAGAAACTCTCGAGGAATAATTTGATACCTTTGACAAGCTCTTTTACTGATACGGTGCTGGCATACATGTACATGTACATGTACTCCGTACTCCGTCTCCGTAAATCAGAGTGTGAGCTGGTGGGCTCATGTATTACCGCCGACACAGGAACAAGGACAAGGCGCGGGAGATGGAATGTCGATCCCTTTGCTGCTTCTCCGTTTTTTTGTTTACTCTTCAACCTTGTTTCGTTTCAGAGAGAAGGCGGAAAAGGGCCAAAGACGCGGGATGACGAAAGTGCCGAGCTTGTCTGTCGATCATGTTCTCTTTTCGGTTGACATCCAAGGCAGCCGATCTGTCTTGCAATCTGCCCTGAAATGGGAGGCATTGGGCATCTTCCCAGCTTGCCAGCTTGCCAGCTTTGCTTATCAGAAATGCTCAAAGCCACCCGTGCCAATCAAATCAGGCCTGCCGGCCAATAGACGATCCTTCACCCTTGCTGCGCCGTTTCAGGGTTTCTTTTCTGTGCATACCCTGTACATACATACGTACCGATTACGACATAATCATGCCGTGCCTCGTTACTCAGTACTTGCTCAGCGCCTCCCTATCTCCTGTCTTTCCTGCCGGCCTCATCGATCACCGCGACTGCCAACAACAGCCAACGAACACGGCGAACCTGAGACCTTGAATATCTCGAAACAAGGCCGTTCATTCGGTCAACATCAAAACAAGGCACAGCCAGCGATCCAGGGTCACCAGGATGCCTGGGTCATAATAACATGCCCAAAAAGGCGGGAAAGCAGCGCAACACAACAATCGACGACGAACCACGACGCAATAGATCAGCTCAGCTCACTTACACCGGCACTCCCTTTCCGTGTCGTCATTGTTTGACGAGCAGACCCCTTTTCATGAATGACAAAGCCTTGGCTGTGCCTGTGTTCTCGGAGTGTGTTCTCGGAGTTTGCCGGTCGCACTGCCAATGTTGACAGAGCATGATCTCCTTTTTCCTTCTCCCCTGCCTCATTTGACTGCAAGCCAAGACCCAGGTTCCTTTTTTAAACAACATGTGCAAAAGATTGCCTCGTCAGAGTTCTTGAGCTGCATCCTTTGTCTTTGTCACACAGATCTTGCGTTCTGGTATTCTGGCCACTTAACAAAGCTTCTAGAACCTCAAATCCTGCGACTTCATCGCAGCCCGCGGCAGTCATGGATCCCGTACAGCCAAGCCTTGGAGCCAAGGTTTCTCGTCCCGTTGACTCACCGAGATCGCCAGGACACCATTTTGGGGTACTACAAGCAACTCTGGCTGCTTGGCTGCTTGGCGACTTGGTTGCTTGGCTGCTTGGCATCTCAATTCGTCCGCATACTTTGTAGGGTCTGCTCGATAGTATGTGCCGTCGCCTGGGCGGCGTGTTTGTTCCTTGGGTGACAATGGCCGTCAAACCTCATACGCTGCCAAGAAAGACCAGTCTGATATCATGTGCAACCAAAGGATCGGATCCCTCAATAATAATATATGTGTGTGTAAATGGAACAAAGGACATGCGAATGCCCGTTTGGAAAGGAAAAGAGAAGAAAAAAAAGAAAAAAGTAATCACACCCTACGGGGGTGAATTTTCACACCCCATCACCTTCAAACCAAATCCGTTGTAGGAGGGCTGGCCTCTCCTGCACATAATCCTCTTGTGGAAATCGTTGATGTTCAAAAGGAAAAAGAAAACAAGATAGTAATAGGCAACTGTAAAGGGAAGCAAAACAACACGCGATGCTGCTCCCCCCTGCTGTCCAGTCAGCACGGCGCCCAAAGCTTATGAATGTTTTGACTCCTTCATGATACGGGCCACAATGTCCGCCATGGCCGGGGTGCCTCCGGCATCCGATGTCGTGCTGTCCGGCGTACTTGACGGCTTGGCCAGAAGCCGGTTCTGCAGCGTCATGCTGCCGCCCTTGCGCTCGAGGACCTTGGTGAGGTAGACCGTTGGATTGCTGCCCTGGCTTCGGATGCGCTCGACCTCGGATTGGAAAGCGCGGTCGTAGACGTCAAATTCGACCGCGGTCGGAGACTCGGAGACAATGCCCACGGGCTCCTCGTGGTGCCTAGCAGCATAAAAGTCGTCCCCACCGCCTGTCCCGATGCCCAAGAGCAGGGTCGGCTGGTCCGTGTAGATGCCGTTGCCACTCTCCCGGCCACCAACAATGTCTCTTGGTGCGTCTGACTTGTCTTTGTCCGCGCCATATCCTCCAACGAGCTCATCTGCAGCATCCAAGAGCATGCTAGTCTGGAGGCTTGCTTTGCGAATGTTGTTTCTCCGTTCCTCGACAAGACGGGCCACCTCATCGGCAGTCGTCAGCTCGGAGCCGACGCGAACAGACGAGAGTTGTGACCCGAGATCAGCCACATTGCTCGCAAACGAAAGCTGCAGGTTGCTGCCTGTGTCTTTTCTCGAATGGAGCAGGGCCTTGAATTTCTGAATTGCTTTCAACTATATTGCAAATGTCAGAAGTTTTGAATCAAACAAATGAAAGAATATTCCTGGCTGCAGCAACTTACCACACATAGCAAATGGCCCATCTTCTGTGTGAACGCGTGGTTGAGCTCGAGTGCGTTTGGTGGCTCGATGGGGTTCGCACAGTTCTCCTCTTTGCTTAGCAGAGGATCTGTTCCGTTCATTGTGACCCACGGATGCTCCTATATCAAACATGTTAGTGAATCACAAGAGCAATTTCGATGGGAAAAAAAGGATGTTGGATAGCACACCCTCAGCTGCGCCATGGTGATCCGCTGCCTGGGATCCTTGTTCAAAATCTTGCCCATGAGGTCAACAAACGTCTCCTCTTCGTCGTCTGGCAGCTTTGCTTCCTCTGTGTTGATTGCGTCGTATATTTCAACCATTGTGTCGTGCTCAAAGGGTATCCTGCCGTAGCGTAGGCAGTACAGAGTAACACCCATCGCCCAAATGTCACAAGATGGCCCGTCGACGCCGCCGTGTTTGGGAACGCAGAGCTCGGGCGGGAAGAAAGCTGGTGATCCGGCCGTCTTGCTGGTGCGCATGCCGTCCGCTTTTTCAAAGATCTCGGATACGCCAAAGTCGCCGATTTTGAGCACATCGTCTTCTGTGATGAGGAGGTTATCCGGCTTGATATCTCGGTGGATGATGTTCTGGGCATGCACTAGGTGCAGGTGGCCATAGTCAGCAATCTTACAAAGCCTCTGAAAGAGAAAGAGAAAGAGAAAGAGAAAAGAGAAAAGAGAAAAGAGAAAAGAGAAGCAGGCAACCTACAGTACTCGATGCCGAGCATTAGGTCACGGAACCAGCATCGACATGCCTCCATGTCGTATGGCTTTGCCGTCTTGCCGAGGCCGACGTCCATGATGACACCCTTTTTGCACATTTCCAGGACCATGTAGAGTGAGTCTTGCTCGGGGTCGTCGAGCACTTCAATCAGCTCTACCAGATTCGGGTGGTTCAGCTTCTTCATAATGGCAATCTCCTCACGAATGAGGTAGAGTGCATCCTTGGCCTCGGCCTGTGCCTCCTTGTTGAACCTTGCGGCTGGGCCGAGCCGGCCAGGCCCAGGGAAGCCACCGGCACGGAAGGGACCTTGCTTCATGAGAACAGAGCGGGCCCGCTTCCGCAGTCGTGCTTTTGAGAACTCCTTGACGGCCTTTGGTTGGGGTTAGAAGAAATAGAAGAAACAGAAGAAACGCTCACTGGATTCATGATAATGTGCCACAACAGGCGCTCACATATTCCTTGCCATATTGGTCGGTAGCAATGTGGACAGAGCCATAGGAGCCAGCACCAATCATGGTCTTTATGGTGTACTGGTTGATTTTGTGATGCGAAGAGCCGTCCTCCTCCGTATCGGCAAACTCGGACACGGCATTGAGTGTTTCCTGGAGGAGAGTCAGCAGGCAAAGCGCGAGGCTTAAGAAGAAGAAAAAACAAGCACAAGCGGAAGCAGAAGCAGAAGCACAAGCAGACGTAGCTTTTCTGATCAGAAGCTCACTCACCTTGACTTCTCGGTGCTGGGAAGGTGTCCGGCGGTGCTGTCTCAGTGGACTTGGGTATGCTAACGGAGCGGGAGCTGATCTGGAGAAGAAAAAAGCCAGGCCCCACGCAGGGCAAGCCTCCGTGTCAGTCACAGTCCATGCGACCCTGTGAGGAGACCCTGCAATGCCCTGCAGCAACAGTGGCAAGGGGGGATAAAACAAAAGACAAAAGAACAGCAGGCATGGACAATCCTCTCTGCCCGTCCTGACAACAAGGGACGTTGATGGGCTCCTCATGTGGCATACGTGCACTGCCACGCGGCCCCGCAGAAAGCGGGAAAGCCCGTCGGTCTTCTCTTCTCTCGTGTCTGCCCTATGCGCCTGCGAAAGCTTGTTTTTTTGGGGGGGCTCTTGTTTTATCTTCCGAACAAGCGGCGAGGTGGGGACCATTGACCGTGCCCTCGGGTACGGATACATGGTGGGAAGAAAAAGCAAAAGACTCACAGGAAACCCGGGCTCGTGGGAAGCTGGCCAAAGGGGAACGCCGCGGGCGGCTGAGCTGTGGCCGGCGCAGAGGCGGGGTTGCTGCTGCTGGCACTGCTGTCGCTGTTGTCGATGTTGCGACTGTCGTCGTCGGCGGGAAACGCTCTGAGCACCGGCGAACTGCCGGCATTGATGGCGGCGGGCGGCGTGTTGCCCGGAGGCGTGACCGGCCGCTGCTGCATTTCTCCTGACTTGGCTTTTGTCGTTGGTGTGGCTGCTGGGATCGGGAAGGAAGGATGTTCGAGCGAGCTCGCTGGGAGAAAAAAAAAAGGGAAGGCACACACACACTCACACAGCAAGTGCGATGGGTGGGGTAATAACGGGGAGGAAGGAAGCACAGAACAACAGATCAGGGGGGCAGGAGCGAGGGGAGGAGCGAGTGAGTGCGCGGGAGGGCTGAAGCTGCTGCTTTGCTTTTGCGCGCGAGCTTATTCGGCGGCGCATTCGCTCCTTCCCTCGAGGCGGCTGTGGAATTCGGACCACTCACAGGGCCGAAAAGGAAGGAGACATGACACAAGGCTACTGCGATAAGCTGCCGCCGGCGTGTGCCTTGTAGGGCTTTCAAGGGGTATTGATACTGTGGCGGGGTGACTGAAATTCGTGACGAAGGATTCCATTGCCGAGATGCCTTGGCCTGCATCCTTTTTGTTTCTCGTCGCTGCTCACTGGCTCGAGCAACACACGCGTTGTTGTCGAGCGGTCGTCTGTCAATGTCAATGTCCAACAGCTTCTTGAGGAAAGAGCCACCCGACGAAACGTGCTAAATTAGAGTTTGCGATTAAGGCTACAGTGGGGCGCTGAGTGCGCTGGAGCCAGGCCATGAGCAGGCCAACTGAGGTCAGAGTGCTAGATTGAGGAGTAATTTCAGGGCTTCTAGCGGACTGATATTACAGGGGATACAACATACTAGAAGATAGAATGCTTAGTCACATGACGGGGGTCCTGGGCGTCGTGACACCTAACTCATTCGGGAACACATCCACAACTCACACCTCCTCTCATGCATACTTCTCATCAACCGTCGCGAACTCAGCACCACGACGAACGGCAGCGAATCATAGACGGCCCAAGACACAGGCTCATATATGCGCATCCATACCGTATATAGGGATTAACAGCACCCGAAATCGGCCTCATCGTCTCCGCATTTCCACTCACCCCCTTTTTGTGTTCCTCGGCCGGGACGGACCAACAACGGCAGCACGCATCTCGACTTGAGGGGGGCGGCGGAGGAGCAGGGCCGTCGTCATGGCGGTCTACTCGTTTTTTATATTTGACCGGCACAGTACGTGGGCAAAGACCTTTTGGTTTGGGAAGGAAAAGAAATTATCGAATATATACATGCGTAATATACGTGTGTATATATATAATATATTATATAAAGGTCACTGACAACCACAGCCGAATGCATCTATACCAAGCACTGGCTGGATGCGCTGGTGCCGCCTGGCCCCAACGGCCGGCTGCAGCAGGTGTCGCCAGCTACGTCCAAGGACGATGCCAAGCTCATCTTTGGCACGGTGTTCTCGCTGCGCAACATGGTGCGCAAGCTGGGCGGCGACGACGACGCCTTCATCAGCTTCCGGACGGGCGAGTACAAGCTGCACTACTACGAGACGCCGGCCAACCTGCGGTTTGTGATGCTGACGGACTGCGGGGTGCTGAGCATGCGCAACGTGCTGCACCAGATCTACATCAACCTGTGGGTCGAGTATGTGGTCAAGAACCGCTGGCACCGGTCGAGCACGCAGGCGGCGACGGCGTCAAGAACGAGCTGTTTGAGCTAGGACTGGACCAGTTTGTACGGGGGCTGCTGTGAGGGAGGGCAGGGTGTGTGCGTGTGAAATGGATGACGAGAAAGCAGGAAAAAAACCATTCAAATAGCAGAGTGTCTATGTTGTGGGGTTCTTTTTATATTTATTGTACAGGTTTGAAATTAGAGGGTAACATGCTTTCTCCAGACATTATTCTCGAGCGTATATATTCTGCCAGTCGTTTGCCTTTTTACTTCTTTTTTGGTCGTTAAACTCTCGCCCTCGCAAATGCATCCTTGCTAGTGTGGAGATAAAAAGACGGGAAAAATATGAAAAATGTGAAAAAAGATGAAAAAAGAGATATGAAATAAATGCCGCTGACTGAGTCAATCTAGAGTGCACATCAAAGCCCGCCCCAATGCCGAAAAGGACAAAAGCACCTGGTGAGTTCCATCTCAAGCATCAAGCCTTGTTGTCCAGAGCACGCTCCCAGGCACTCTCGAGACTGACTTGCGACTGCTCGACCATGACGATAGACTCTTCGACCAGCGTCGCGTTGGGCGGGACAGTGGCCTGCTCGGTCTGCTCTGCCACGGCCTGCTGCCGCACCTCTTCGGCAGCGGCCAGCAGGCCCTCCTCGTGGATCTCGCTCTCCCAGTTGCTCGAGTAGACAACAGCGGCAAAGGCCTCGAGGTCGCGCACCGACTCCATTTCGTGCAAGTACTCGTTGGGCATGCCGCTGCCGATCATGTGCGCCTGGCGCGTCAGCACAGACAGGATCTTGGGCAACTGCACAACCTTTTCGTGGCGCAAGCGGGTGAGCTCGAGGCTGCCCTCGCCGACGGATGGGGGCAGGTCAAACGCGACAGGCGCAACCTTGCGCTCGATCAGCGTGGCAAAGCCAGCGTCCAGGATCTGGGACAGGACATGGGCAAAGGTGGGCGACTCGACAAGGTCGGCTGTCTCGTCGAGCATGCGGCGCAGGGCCGCTGTCTGGACCGGCGAAGCGTCGGTGGCAGGCGCAGGCGCAGGCGCAGGCACTTCGCCCTCCGCCCCGGGCCCGCCAATCTTCTCAAAGGTGGCAGTGGCGCTATCCGCCAGTATGCCAGACTCGCGCAGCACAAAGTCTTCGAGGCCCGGCGGCGGCAGGACCAGGGGCAGCCAGCGCGGCTGCTGCTGCTGTTGCTGCTGCTGCTGAGTAGACGTGGCCGTTGCGCTCGGCTCGATGGGGCCGCGCTCGACAGACTGGCGCACCTGCCGCGAGAGGTCGGCAAAGTTGTCGAGCGACACAAGATCCCGCGGGCTCAGATGGCCGAAAACGGCGCGGACGGCCGTCTCGACACGCTGCGACAGGTCGGCCCAGCTGCGGTTTGAGCAGCCACCAGCTGAAAGCGAGGTACTTGCGGTTGACCTCAAAGTCGACACTGTTGCCGAGGGCATGCTGCTGCTGTAGGAGGCTGTCATCATCGTTGTTCTCGAGGCTAATCGTGGCCTGCGCACTGTTCGTGGCCAGGGAGACGACGCTCGACAGGTAGCTGCGGCGGCCGAGCAGGTTGAGTTGGATGCGGGTCAGCATGACCAAGAGGCTGACGGTGTACAGGAGTGTGTATGAGCGGGTGATAGCTGGGAGGGGAGGGGAGGAGGAGAAATTTGATGTCAGTTCTTTGATTCTTCAACAATGCCTTCATTTCTTCCCAACGTGGTGGAGCTCACTCACAGCTAATGGTCAGCTCGTCCCAGAGCTGGCGCTTGGTCTTGCGCGGCTTGGACGCCTCCTGCTGTGTCTCGCCGCCCTCGGTGGCCGGCGCCGGGTTGTTGGTCGGCGCCTGGGCCGGAAATACCACCTGGCTCGCGTGCACGCCGCTCTCGCTCTGCAGACTGACCATGCTCCGGCCCTCGTCCTCGGTCACAAGCGTGTCGGCGATGCTGGGCGGGCTGATGGAGTCAGCGCCCTCGCTACGGACGCTGCGAGCAGCGCCAGCAGCGCCACCGGCCTTCATGTGCTGGATCTGGTACGTGATGGCCTCGGTGTTCATGGCTCGAGGATGTTGGTCGTGACGGTCGGAGGAGCGCGAGGACGGTGAAGGTGCAGTCCTCCTGGTTCTGCTCAAAGCGGCGGCGCAGGCTGGCCGATCAGCGGATGGGCGCTGGTATGGTGTGGGAAAGCAAAGCTAAAGGCACGGGCAGACTCACTTCTCCTTGGCAATGCGGTCGCTGCTCATGCGCTCACGCGCATCGTTCAGCTTCGCCAGCACATATTGCGTGGCAACGTAGCCGGCGCCCACGATGCCGACGCCGACCGCGATGGGCGTGCGGTGGCGGCGGAACCATTGCCGCGTGGCTGCAAACATGGTGCCGGGGTGGTGTGTCACTGGCGGTGCGCAGGGCGGTGCGCAGGTCGAGGCGTGGACGAGATGGCGAGAATTGGTGGTTGTTGCAAGCAGGAAGCCGAGAAACACGAGAAACAAGCTACTCGATGATCTCACGGGCAAGAACGTGAGATTCTTAATACCAGCTGAATACAGCAGGTGCAGTCGAGCTGGGGGAAGGAGTTATGCCGAAAGCGTGTGCGCGTGTGCGCGTGCTTGCCAGCCACCCGACAGCAGCAGCGACAAGGGCGACACGCGCTGTATATTAGCATGCGACGCTGTACTTGGCTGGCGGGTGGTGCGTTGGCGTGTGCTGCCCAAGCTTTGCCTCGGCACGCACGCGGCAGCTGCGCCTGCCCTCCAGCGCCAACAGCTGCAACGGCTGCCCTGTTTCTTGCCCCTTCCAGCGTCTACTCCAGCGCTTCCCGGAAAGGCTAGCGCGAACATCTTCCCCCCAAGCCCAGCAACTTTGATTTCAGCAGCTCCCACCACTAACTCACGAGCCGAGCCCACTAAATCTTTTCCCCTTTGTCTTATGACGACTCTATGCAGACAGCAACAACAGCCTCCACCATCTTCTCAACAGCACATGCCAGCCAATAGTCAGCCATCTCCTCCCCGGAGAATGACGGCTCGCTGAAAACGGAAGGCGGCCGGCGCACTTCTGCGGCGCTTTCCCAAGTCAGAGGTTAACCCCTCAATCGCTCCTGCTGTAATACTCCGTGTAAACTCGATTACCACATCGAATCCAGTCTGGCGACTTCTCCTCCCTTGCGCCTTCCCCAGTATATCCCATCCCCTCCCGTTCCTCCGCCCGTTTCGGAAGCTCATGATTTCTTCTGCCAACGTCCTCACCACCCGTCTCTCTGCCCTCCAGAGACAGATGCGCAAGCCGTCCTAATTATCCCCTCCCCCGCTCCCCGGTCCCTGTTCTCCGCCTGCCATGGACCAACGGCCGACGGCGTTTGAGTTTACGGTCGAGGCATTTGTCGATCCTTCGTCGGTCCGCGATGTTGTCCGGGGTAAGTCCTCTCTCTCTCTCTTCTTTGTCCTTTTTGTCTCTCTCTCTCTTTCTCTCTTTCTGGTCGTGCCCAAAACGTACTGTCATCTAACATCTCAATAGGCATCCTTCATACCATCTTCTTCCACCGCTTCTTCCCCCCATCCTGCCCGCACCCGCGATGTCCTCGATCTGACCCTGCCGTACATTGACGATGCCGAGCTCGAGACCCTCATCGACCAGCGAACAACCATGCTCGTGCGCCAGCTCGAGGAGGAGAAGACGGCGAGCATCTCTGGCGGTGGGGCGGAGGCAACAGCAGCAGCCGCGGCGGCGGGCGCGGCCAGATCTCTGTCCAGTTTTTCGAGAAGCGGCGCCGCAAGGCGTGGTATGTCATGCGCGGCGGCGAGGAGGAGGTCTGCTGGGAGAGCTGGACCGTCAAAGTGACCGTGGCCGAGCCACGAACAGAAAGCGGTACGTTCTGTGTGCTGTGTCTGTTTCTTTTGAAGAAAAAAAAAAGAAGAAAGAAAAAAACATCGCTAACAACGCCACAACGACAGAACGAGCCAAGGTCCGCCAGGCCATGGAGTCAACGCTGCTGGCTGCCGTCATGAAGATTGTCACCTCCGTCAACGCCCACAAAGACCACATTCCGCCCATCACCACATCCGGGGCCAACCCCTTCCCTTACCAGATCAATGTCAACCAGAAAGAGGCCGGCTGGGCTGCCCGGATGGGCATCTACTAAACAACGCATTGCCGGCCATGCTTATTTCGAGCAGCCCCAACATCGAGACACGCAAAAGTACATAAACGAGGAACCACCCCCACCCCCCCTCCTTCCCAACATCCGGGCCTCTCTCTCTCATCTTTATTCCTCATTTCTCTGTGCACATTCTATAGATACCTTGCTTTTCATTCGGGCGTTTTGGGCCAAGATAGGACTTCGGCGTTCTGCAGGGCGGGACTTGTGTTGACGGGAGGAGGCGTTTTGTTTTTATATATCTTAGGACAGCTTATTAAGAAAGTCCGGTCCTATGCATTACATCTTGACGTTTGACGTATTCGCACATATTCGCACATACTCACTCATACATCCTCAACGTCGCCATCAGTTGAGCCAGGTCGGAGGCAAACGGTTTTTACAGCAGAGGAATTGCATCGAAACAACAAATTTTGTAAATGGAGCACTCTTTCTTGGGTACATCACCTACCAAGACCCGATATCGATATACAAAGACCCTATACTGTATTCATGCATGTGCACCAACTAATTGTAGAAACAAAATAGAAACTCATATTGTAATCGGGCCATAAACACTGGCGCCAGCGTTGCTTGTGAATACTCAGTCATATATCTGGATCATTGACGCCCATAGTCCCCAAGATATGTTCTTCCGGTCTTGTTACCCTGCCCTCGTTCCCAGTCAACTCCTAAAAAAAGCAAAAGGTCCAACCTCGGATGAAATGGAAAATAAAACATATAAAGCAGTGACGGTCCGTTCGCTTCCAGTTCGTTCCCAAGTAAAGTGTCCAGGCCTCTCCCCATACACCGTAGGCCAATAAAAAAGCAGTAAGGCAAACTAGAGGGAATAAATAGCAGAGTCCAGATAACACTCCCAACGCAAAAAAAAAAAAAAAAAAAAAAAAAAGAAGGATGAAAGACCCCAGATACAGGAGCCAACCATATGTCGAGCAAGCAACGAAATAAGGCAACAAAAAGAGATACGATAAGCAAAAAAGGATGGGGAATGAAACACAATGACAAAATGGGAAAATGAAAAGGCCATAGCCGGATAAGCCAGACAACACAAAAAACAAACTTGACAGAGACAAAGAGACCAAACATCCTTGAGCCGGAAACATGATTGCTACTAACCGCTGTTTTCTTCGGAGACATCATAAATCATTGCAAGGAAATAGGAAAGAGTAAGGAGAGATAAGAGGGGAAGGAAAAAGAAAAGGGTAAAGGAGGATGGCGGGGAAGGTGTAGTTGATGACGAAAATGAAAAGAAAAAGAGAAAAAGAAAAGAAGAAGAAAAATAGAAATAGTTGGCACAAGCTTTCCTCAGAATGTCGAGGTAAAGCTGCGGCCGAGAATCGGCTTCTGTGAGCCCGGCCACGGTTCTGTGCCTGCTGCGGCGGCTGGTTTTGCTGGCTCGGCTGCTGCGGGTAAGGCATCAGACGCGGCTGTGGCGGGACAGAAAAGAGCTGCGGCGCCGGGATAGTGGCACCGATCTTCTCAAACCCTTGAAGAATGTCCAAGCCATGGAACTCGCCCGCCTCCTGGAGGAACTCGGGAGCGCAAAAGTCATCAACAAGAGCAGGCCACGAGTTCTCGTCGCCCAGTCCGGCAGCTGCAGTTAGAGGCCCAGAGGCACTGCCGGATATTCCAGAGCGGGGCTGCTTGCTAGGCGACTGCAGTTGAAGAACTTGCTCGGCGACGAGCCCAGAACGTCAAAGAACTTACTCGGCGTATCCAGAGACAGGCCGCCGGGCGACTGGTTGGGACCTTGAGGTAGGGTGCCGATGTGATGTTGCGTCTTGCTGCAGCATTGGTGACATCAGACAGCGCGCTGGCAGAATATGACCGGTCCAAACGCAACCGCTTGCTGGACGGTACCTTGATTGGAGAACCATTGTGCACGGAGGGGAAAAGGTTGGGCAGAGAGTCATCCTGGAAGATCTCAAAGGCGTTACCAAGATTGCTCGTGTCCAGGGTGAACTCGGCCTCGTCGGTAAAGTTGTTACAGAGACTCGTCAAAGCCAGTCGGGCTGCCCCATCCGTGAGTCTCATCGGATGCCGATGCCATCCGGCGCAGAGCGATGCCAGCATGTGCTGAACCTTGTCGCGGTGCATGCGCAGGTTTGTTCCTGGCGAAACCGACGGCGGGGCTTGATCTGCACCTTGAGCTTGACTGCAGGCGTCAATGGCGGCGGCATCCGGCTGCTATCATTATGGCCGCTATGGCGAAGAGGAGACGAAGAGCCCGGGTTGTAGCCGTTGCGAGACCGGTTCTTGGTCGGGCTATCGTAGGAAGAGGCACGCAGGCGGGCAATCTCTTCCTCGGCACGGCCACGCTTGATTCTTGACCGGTCGCCGCTCTCGGGGATATTGTGACGCGCGTTCTGGTTGGAGCGAAGAGCGGAAGACTCCAGAGACGAGATGTATCCACTATCATCCACCGAAATGGACTTCCGCTTGCGCAGGCGCTGAGCTGAAGATGCCAAAAGGGCTCTTGGCACGGGCGGGGGCGTCCCGCTGTGGTCTTCAATGTGCCGGGTGATAGGCGGCGACGAGTGAAGTGCGGTGGCAGGGATGGGAGAGTACTGAGACGAGTCGAGTGCAGACAGGTCTGCAGCAGAGTCGGTTCCAGAGATCATGTTAGGCTTCTCCTCCGCCGCTGGCAGTTGCTGTTCCTCTGGCGCCGCAGTATCAGAAACAATGATAGTAGCATCTGACGATAACTCGGGCTGTCTCGTGGAGTGGGTGTTGGCCATAGGCGCGGTCGATGATGGCTCGACCATGCTGGTCGGCATGGGCGCAGCTGGGGAGGCAGAGCAGGCTCCTGGAAGCCAGCGGGGATGATCTGGGGAAGGGAAGGCTCTAGGACCGAGGTCGACATAACCTGGAGGCTGTCACCGGCCATCGGCTTGCGGACCGCCTTGTCCTTCATGAACATGTACTCCATGCCAGTCTCAATGGCCCAGTAGTTGCCTTGCCCGGGTCGTCCTTGGGGCGTTCCTGCTTGACGAATGCCTTGTTGAGGCTCAGGTTGTGGCGAATGCTGTTCTGCCAGCCGGCATCCTGGGGTTATAGAAGGAGTACGTGTCGGAGATCCACTTGTAGATCTGCGACAGCGTCAGCTTGCGGCCTGCTGAGCGCAAGATGGCCATACCGATGAGCATGGCGTAGCTGTGGCCGGGCTTCAGGCCGTCGTCGATAATAGGCGGGAAAGAGTCATGCGGAGGCAGCGGTCCGTCGTCAACGCGTGCCCGCTTCATAGGCCGGCCGTCCTTGATAGGGGCAGGCTCCAATAGCCGCTTCCAGGAGCCTTTTGGTAATAGTTTTCGATCGAGAGGTTGAGCCCCGGTGGTGCAGGGAAGATGACGGGGTGGCTGTTCTCCTTGCCCATCATGAAAGAGCCCATGGCCGGGCCAAGGCCGCCCAGGGGGCCGATCCGAGGCCATGTCGTTTGTTGAGGGCTTCTGGGCGACGGTCTGGAATCGGGACATGAGAGGCTGCTTCTTCTGGAGCGAATCGGTGGGCTTGATATGATCCATTGGCGGGTTGAAGGAGATGGCGTTCAGCTTGCTGCGGTTGGATGCCTTGAGAGGGCTTCAGGGGCGATGTGGATGTGAACGGAGAGTCCATTTTCGAGGGCGACTGTCTCATTGCAGGCTGCATGGGGGGGTTGATGATGATGTTGCTATTGCTGTTGCTGTTGGTAAGAAACGCCGGCGGGTTGGCTGTTCGCGGCCGTTGTTTCCGTTGAATGTGTTCTGCATGATGCGGCGTTGTGCTGGTTTTGCTACAGAGGGCATGGGAGCGTGGCTGATCATGGGCGTGGCCTGGTTGTAGAAGGTGTCCTGGAAAATCGGAAGGGCGTTTGACATATCAGCACGCGGAGGCAGAGCCATCGCGGCCGTTCCGTCAATATGAGTCGGGACTGTCCTGTGTTGTCCAGGGGTCCAGGGACGAGGCTGGCAAGATCGGATGTTTTATCCAAGGCCTGAAAGAGGGCACACGCGTTAGCTAAGGTATAACGCTTAGCAGCTAGTGCAGGCAAGGCAATAGATGTTGGCTGCGGGAGGAGTTTTTGAAAAAGACGGTGTCTTTTTGTGAAGAAGAGACACAAAAAGACCACGACAACAAAAGAATTTCTGTGAACTGGTGTATCGTTGATGTATCATTTTTGTCTGGGGAGGATGATCGGGTTTTGGGGACGGAAGATGTGAAAGGAGACTAGATGCACTTACGCTTAGAGCGGGTCTGGACGCGTCGAGGCTTCTGGCTGTTCGAGTACGCTCGACGAAGCAGAGGGATACGATAGTAGTCGATTCGAGGTGACGACGACGGCGAATCGGGTTCGTGGCGTTTTGAACAGTGTCGAGATGAAGAATATCCCGCATAGGAGGACAAAAGTAGTCGATTGTGGCAGGCGCGGGGGATTCTCGCGGGCACAGGTCCGCGTTTGTTCGTTTCTTGTCGTGTTCCTGTCCAGATACCGGGGGCAGGCGGGAGTTAAAAGGTTTCTAGTTCGAAAGTGAGAATATCGAATGAGGCGAGAGGGAGGGAGAGAAAAGGGCGAAAGAGGGGATTTGTTGCGAGTGCGAAAAGGTCGTGATGTTGGATTAGGAAGGAAGGAGGCAGAAAAGAGGAAGGAGGAGAGAAGAGAGAGAAAGAGAGGAAGGAAAAAAAGAGGAAGGACCGTAACAAGAGCAGAAAGGCGGGAAAGAGGGTACAGAAGAGAGAAAAGGGAAAGGAGAAACTGGGCGGGAGAGGGAAGGAACGACGTACAGACGCGGAATGGATGCGTCGGGCGGAGAGGGAAAGAGCGAGCGGGCGTGGGCGGTACTTCCAATAGGCAGGCAAAATTAAGACTACTTTGGGTACCGCGTCCAGGTCCGCAGATTGCCGTGCAGGGCCAGCTCACGGCCTGCAGTCTGGTGTCACTCGTTCTGGCGAACCGTGCTGCAGCGCTGTGCAGTAAACCCGTAAAAAGGCGACCTGAGACCCAGCCCAAGTGGGTTTTTTCTGCTTTTTCCTCTCCTTGTCTTTTTTCCTTTCTTCTCTGGGCCCGTCGCCCGTCGTGCTTCTGCGTTGGAAACGTGAACGACCAGGGGGGGTGGGCAAGGAAGGAGGTGTGGAGCTGGCCTAGCTACCAGTGGATTGGACAGGCCGGGCGCAGGCTGACACGTTGGCAAGGGTTGGCGGTCTCTTCTCTCGTCTTCGCTCCTGTGTTTTGCGGGCTGGTGGCTCTGCTAAAACATGTTCTGTATCTTGCTCGTACATGTAAGTATCTTCTTCTATGAGCCGGGGTGGTTGTTAAAATAGACAGGGAACGGGCCCGGGATGACAAAACGGAGCACGGCCTGTGAGTGCTCCGTTAGAGGAGCAAACGGCGGGCGTTTATGGCAGGAGCAAACGGACACATAACCCATCACGCGGGTAAGGGCGAAGCGAGAGAGAGAGAGAGAGAGAGGAGAGAAAGAAGGCGACAAACGGAAAGCGCGATGCAGGAAACAGCGGGCAGCTTGCTACTACGCATCAGGGCTGTTGTTGGCGTCAGCCGTGCAAGTTGCTGATTGTGGCCCGGCCGTGCCAGCTGCAGTCTAAGGAGAATGGTCATCGACTATTGCCAGAAGATCCTCGTATCAGGCCTCTTGCAGTGGCCTGTCGCCTGGCTTTCTCTATCTACGGCACATGATAGCCCCTCTGGAATGTCGGTCCAGGACAGTGAGACAGGATTCGCGAGGCAGCCCTCCGTTCTCGGTGTTCACCTGCAAAAAGCAGGTGAAGGGGAGCATACTGCGAGCAAAGGCAAGGAGCGATCGGCTGCCCGTTCATGGATCAAAGGTGGCCAAGGGCGGCAAGAGCGTATGGTCGTATGTCGGAGACATTGCTGCTGGGTAATGCCATCTTCCCTGCCGTACTTTGAGTCCATCACAATCTGGAGCTGCGTTTGATGGGCTTTTTCTTTCTCCCCTCTCTTTTTGTGCGGAAGGCGCGACAGGGACATCCGGTGGCAGAGACATAGCACTTTCCCTCCCTTGCGTCGTTCTTCAGCCGGCGACAATAGCTCGTGTTAGAGCCGAATTGGGCAGTAGGTAACGCAAGAGCACAAGCACCTCCAGTCTCCTCTTGCCTATTTTCCTCTGCCCCGTCTGCTCCTTCTGCCTCCGTCGCCTCTTTGGATGCAACTGCCCGTTGTGTGCTCGCTGCACAGGCGTACGACGTGCTCCCTGGCTGCATACATACTTCGTACGGACGCAAGAGAACGAACAGGAAAGCGGAAGGAAGAGCGTGATAGAGAAGGAACGAATGGGATGAAACTGGGTCGATAAGGCTACAGCGAATGACAAGCAAAACTGGGCCAAGGGAGGGCAATCGACTTAGCGCCCAGGAGGAAGCATCCAAGGAAAGAGAAAGTGGGACAGAGGAAAAGGGCCGGCCGCGACCTCGAACACGACGCCGAGCGAATGCAGGGAGAAAGAATTAAAGAGGGGGGTGGATATGGGCGCGATGGGTTTGGGATCATGACGGCGGTGGAGATGATTGGGTAAAAAGAGAGGGCGACAGAACGAAAAGAGGGGGCATGGGGAGCTCGGGGAAGGATATGGGCACAGAGACAGCGCCAAATACGTGGACGAACGGACAGGACAGACAGCGCTGTGTGGACCGCTCCTGCCAGGTTCTTCTGAAAACGAATTACAGACGAAATGGGTCGATGGATGCACCTGCCGTTTGCCGCCCGGCCTGACCTGGCCCTGCCTGCTGTGTGTGCCACCGGAGATGGATTGCCTGTACGAAGTATTATCTTACATGTACGCTCTGATTGAGTGGGGAACGAAAGTGCCCTTTCAGTTCACAGTCACACGTAATACATAGGGGCATCTGGGCGGTCGACCTGCAGGCAATCATGCGTCGAGCGTGGCCCGTTGGGAGGAAAGAATGAAAGAAAGACTGTTGAGAAAGACGACTGACGTCTGAGGCCAAAAAGCGGGCAGCAGGTACTAAACGCGTTCCCGCACCCGACGCGTCTTGGTTTGTTTTGATTTACACGTCGCCGTCGCCAATCAAATTAACATGGACCCGCATTGCGATACACATTTCTCGATTGCCAGAAAACGAAGAGAAAGAAAGCTGGGAATGTGCAAGTCAGCAGCCACCCTCGACCACCCACCCCTCGTCAAGCTCAAACGACGACGGGGTTTTCATTGCGCGCCAAGAACAAGAAAAAGACGAGCTGCCGCATTTTCGGTATTTTTGGTTCTTTTTCTGCATTTTTTGGTCCTCATGATTGCTCGTGATGGACGTGATCATACGCCTTGGACGAAAGACTTTTTGCAAACCTCCGGCACGCAGCCACTACATGTTTAAACCGGGCAAGAGCGGGGCGCAAGTTGCAGCCCCAAAAACCAAGAAACGAGGCTGAGCTGGGCGAACTGCTGGGCGCCGGAAGGAGCGATGGGAAGGCAGGGAGCGAATAATTCTGCATCGCATTCGGCGACTGCCCCAGTTAAGAAAGAAACCCATGAAAAGCTAGAGGGGCGATTAAAACAGGAATCGTGTCAGCAGGAAAGACCATCCATGACGAGCATTCAGTACAATTGTCCACGAGCTTCACTATTTGCCTTGAACTGCCTTCAGTTTCAGCCAGCACCGTTTGCAGCGCCACTTTTGCCATTTTTGCCATTTTACAACCCGTCTGGGCATGCAGCATCAGACCCGCTGTCTCTGTGTGTGTTCGACACAACCGCTTGGCCCAGACTGAGGACGGAAACGAAGAATTAACACGAAAGAGGGGTCAAACAGGGTGAGGGCACGCTGGCGCAGGGGCAAGAGAGGCGGTACAGAGAGGAGAGGGCAAGATGGAGGCATTGGAAAGATGGGAGAACGTGACAGAGGGGAGGCGCGGGGCGGCCGACAAAGTGCATGCAGCTCTGGACAGACATTGAGGCGCGTCCGGTTTTGTTCAATGATCGACCGGCGGCACAGGCGTATGTATTGGCTGTTCTCTGTCGCGCTCGGAGGCCTTGGGCCGCTTGGCGTGAGCCTCAAAGGCCCCCCATTCCAGCAGCAGCGCCGGCAATGAGCACAGCCGTCACGGCCACAACTTGAGTCTCTTTCTGGCCTGTCGTCGCGCCCATCGAACGGCCCCGGCCAGAAAGGGGCCAAGAGGCGCTCAGGCAGTGCTCGGGCAGTCTATCTGTCCGTCGAGGACGACGGAGGCCACGCCAGAGGCCGGGCTGCCTGGGTGTCTGGAGCTTCTGTCTGCCCTGGTTCTCGGTTTTCTCGGACTGGGGGGCGTTCTTTTTATTTCGTGCGATCCCGATCTTTCTTCGATCAGCGTTTGATTCTCCCCTCCTTTTTACCAACCTGCGACATCCATTTTCCTGATTCCAGCAGCCTGCTTAGTAGTGTGCTAACGCGAGTGTGACATCACGATCGACGTTGTGCGGAAAGTTGCAAAGGTACATTTGCCTCGACGTGTCACTCTCACGCCAGGGGACAGGTCGAAATCGATATCCCCAGTATAATCATTGGCCATCTGTAGGGAGGGTGAGAGGGAGTGGAAGTGTGAGTAAAATGCTGTGAAAGCATGTCACAATCTCATCAATGTCTCATCCGGGGTTCTGCAAGGCATTCCCGCTATGAGGCGAATCGGGTAGCAAGTGCGGCAGGGAACAGGAGAAAAACGATGCAGCTCGAACAAGAAGAAACGAGCATATCGTCTTGTGCCTCTAAGTTTGCCTCTTGAGCCCTCGGTGCTCCTCCAGATATGTCCATGATCAGCCATTGGGTGCCACATATCTTGGGTAACGTCGAGCCCTTTGGTTCTTGTCTGGTCTTCCTCTTGTGCCTCTAAGTTTGCCTCTTTGGAACTGCTCTTATTCATGCACCATTCCTCGCCTTGCCGCATGGCCAGGACTCGCTCATCCAGACCGAGATGGCATGTCGCCGCCGTCCCAAGAGCGAGTAGGATCAGCTGCCGTTGCGGAAGAGGGTATCCACGGCGGCATTTGGGCTCGACTGGGAGACTACGATAACTTGGCTCTTGGGAGCTTGGACTGAGCACTTCTTTTCCTTTACAGTGACAGCAACGACTCAGGGAGAAAAGAGAGGAAGAGAAGAAGGAGAATAAAAAAACAGCCCCATGCTCATAATGCCCATTTTAAAGCCTCCATAGGCCAGGGCATCCAAGTGTAAAAAACCGGGGCCTTGTCTTTCCAGAAAAAGAAACATGAACAAAAAAGGGGTAGGATGTATAACTTTGAGAAATTCGGGACTCGACGAGTTCGGTTAGACGGGGTAAAGGCTCAAAGAGCGGAGAAACGCGTCTGGATGAATCGCGCCACGCAAAGACCATCTCTCACGAACGAATTTCCGATCCTCTTACTCAAACGATCGGTTTGAGAGGCGTCCAGCACTGCCAGGGCGGGCACATAATAAAGATCCAAGCTTTGGAACGGGCCAGCGCATTTTTGCTTCTTTTTTTTTCTTTTTTCAGTGTAATTAAGTGCTCCGTGGTCAGATACGCCGGTCAGGTACATTCACCCTGTAATACTGAGTTGCAGGCGTCACCATTCTCCGTTGCAGTTCATGTGAAACGCCCTCGTATGCGCGAGAGGGGAAGCAGGACATGGACGTGCAGCAAACAGCGTGTTTCCGTGCTCTGGCTCGACTGGTATGCAGACGCAGTGGTACGACCGTGCATATATGCAGCCGGCTGTGGACGGCGAGGGGACATGAAAGGCTTCCTGCAGCGAGGGCGTACCAGTCTCGTTTCCTCGTTTCAGGGTGCTCGGTCCCGTGAAATGCCAGGAAGGAGAGGCTTTGAAAGAAAGAAGAAAAAAATAAAGAAAGAAAAAGAAAAAAAGTGGGGGAAGGGCCCAGCGACAATTGGTGACTTTGGCGGAAGAAATATTCAACAGACAACCCAGCAACAAATCTAGGCACCTACATGCATGTATCTGTCGATGTATGGACGGAGACCAAAGATACGTCCAATCCGTGGCGTGGAGACTCTGCACGGATTCCTGGTCGTGAAACTTGTTTCCGTGGCCTTTTTTAAAGGAAAAAAATTGCGCTCCCCTTTGTCTGTCTTTAGCTTCTGCCGTGTCCCCCGTGCTGGGCTCAACGCTTTGTCGAATATAGTGCATCGTATATGAGCATATATTGCAACATACAGGGGTGGCGGGGGGGAGAAAGCAGTGAGGAAGAAGGTAGAGAATGGTTGGCTTTAATTTATGTCTATGTACCCGTCTGTACGGCATCCGGTGTCTTGATGTCTTGTACCGTGGGCTTCTGTTTGTCTTGTTTTCCTTTTGTGAGGTAGTTGAAATGTGTTTTGTTTTGATTTTTTTTCCATAGGATTTGTATGGAACAGATATGAAATATTGATTATACATGTTCTTGGGGAGCAGTTTTTTTTTTTTTCAGGTGTATTTCAGGTTTATTTCATTTTTATTTTTATTTTTATTTTCACTTTTATTTTTATTTTCACTCTTATATTCGCCTTTATATCCACTTTTATATTCACTCCTGTTTTTACATCATAAACAATATCCATTGCCGTTTTCTACACAAAGTCGAGTCGGTAGAAAACACACACCACAAACGCAAAAACAGCAAGCAAGAAAAAGGCAAAGAAAAAGAACATGGTCTGTATCGTAAACTTGACTACCCCCAAACAAAGACTCGTTGGTACACGACATAGACACCAGACGAAGCCGAGCATCTGCAAAGGACATATCTACACATGCAACGATAGTCAAACACAACACAAATAAACTCGAATCTAGGTACTGATACTAAACGACTCCTAACGTACCCACACGTCCACGCTCGCCCTTTTCTTTTCAAGACACCGCACGGCAATGCGTGTTGACACGAAAAACAACGAGATTGGCTAGCGGAACGAACGAGACACACCAAATACACACCAGAAACGGAAGTACATGTAAATACAACAGATTCTGGGCCAGCATACCGGGCAAAAACCCGAAAAGAATATGGACAAGGTTAAAGGCAAAGGCAACAGAAAACGAAGCGAGGAGAATGAGCGTTGACGCACGGCGTAAAAGAGGGTGGCAAGCGACAGTGTCGAAGCCTTCTCTCGACATTCTCCAACCCCCCCCCCCCCTTCCCGTTCCTTGTTGCCGAGGCAAGACGAGGAAAGAAGAAGCTGAATCAAAACAAAAAGCAAAAAACCACCAAACCGACATCCCCATTCGACGAAACGATAGATACAATAACAACATGCTGAAAGGCATAACGTCCGGTGGACCCTATAGCATGGAGCATATCCAACTAAGCTTCTTATAGGATCTGGGTATTTTGCCCCAAGCAGGGTAGACGTTGCGAGCACGGCATAAAACCTCGATATTAGTCCAGCACGCGACCGCCGATGCAGGCGCGCTCTTGTCAAGGGTGACCGTCTTCCTCAGTGTCATGCCCGTCTTGACCTGGCTCAGGAAGGCAGGAGGGCGCTGTCCATGCCACCCCCACCGCAGCTGCTGGCGGAGGAGGGCCTGGCGGCGCGGGGAGGCGGTGGCGGAGGAGGGGCGGAGGGGGCATCAGACGCCGATACCGGGGAGGTGGCGGCGGGGAGGCGCAGAGGGAGCCTCGATGCTAGGGACAGGGGGGGAGCAAACGCCGGAGCATCGAAGACGGGGGCAGGCGGCACAGGCGCCTCAGGAGCCGGGGCCTCGGGAATGGCAGGGCCCTCGGGCGCAACAGCGACTGGAACCGGCGGCGGCACGGTGGGCGAGCTCACAGACGCAGGAGACGCGCTGGTGTTCTTGTCGCCGACAGCGACAGCGGCCGGGGAGGCGCCATGCTGCCAAAGAGCCGCGAAGCCAGCTCGGCGGCGCTCTTGCCGCCGCCGGGCCGGTCATCCACGTCCGAGTCATCGTCATCGTCGTCGTCGTTCGCGTCCGAGCCCAGCCATCGTCGTGTCAGCACGCTTCCGAGAGATGGGACCCGACGGGGGAGGCGCAGCGATCGGGTCTGCAGCAACAACGGGATTGACGGCCATGCGGTGGAAGGGTTGGTGGACGCGTCACTGGCAGGGCCGGTTGTCGGAGGCGTCACGACCGTCGACGGCCCCGTAGCCGAGGAGCTGCCAAGACGTCTGCGACAGCATCTTGAAATACGGGTTGCGACTCTCCGGCGAGGTGGCGTTGCCGTTTGCCGCAGGAACAGGAGGAGGGGCGGCAGCGGCTGGCGCCACAGTAGGGGCAATGTCACGGTCGTTGGTTGCTGAGCTGGCTGCTGGCGAGCGTCGGCGTCGAAGCCTGTGGCGTGATCTGCTGGGGCCCTCCTCGTCGGACGAAGAGTCCGAGTCGTCGTCCATCGACTCCAGCTGGCGTCTCAGCTCCTCCTCGCGCTTCTTGGCAGCCTCAATCTCTGCCCGCCGCGCAGCCAGCTTGGCCTCCTTCTCCTTGGCCTCGGCGAGCGCGGCCTTCTTCTTCTTCTTCTCCTCGTCCTTCTTCAGCTTGCCAAGCCGGACCTGTTCCTCGAGCTCCTTGAGACGAGACTCGGCCGTTGCCAGCTCGTCCTCGTCCGTCTTTGCGCTGGTCCTGCAATCGTATGTTAATTTGAAAACGTACCGACAAAACGTGACAGTGTATTACGCGCTGACAGGGATAGAAAAAAAAGAAAAGAAATCAGAAAACGTACTCAATCTGCTTGGTTGCAGCTTGCTGTTGCTGCAGGCGCTCCTCCTCCTCGGCCTTGGCCGGCGCCTTGCGAACGGCCGGCGGGGGCGGCGCCTTCTTCGTTTCAACTGGCTGGGGCAGCTGCAGTCGGGGGCGGGATGCCCTTCCTCGGCAAGCCTGGCCTTGCGCTCGGCATCGCGGCGCGCCGTCTTCCTCGTCGGCCAGGCGGGCCTTCTCGGGCACGCTCGTCCCGCTCACGCTCAGCACGGCTGCGCTGCCGGACTCGCCACGACGGCTGATGCCTATAGCCGCAAGACGCTCCTGCATGCGCTGGGCAGCCTGCTCCTTGATATAGGCGGCTCTCTCCTCAGGAGTTTTATAGGCCGAGTAGGACGACGCTCCGCCCGTCGGGTTCGCCGTTCTAGAGCTGGACACCGGGCTTCTCGACACGAGAGGTGCTGGGCGAGCCGGAGTGCGAGCCGGCGTCCGCGGGCGCCGTCCGTGCACCGAGCGGCGGTCCTGGAGCACGGACACGGTTGGCGCGGCTGGAGCGCTGGAGATCAAGAGATAAAGTCGCGGACCTCGTCCTTCCACACCCAGGGCATCCTCCCAGCGGCGGCGCTCGTGCTCGGACGTCGAGCTGTCGCCCGTAGCCTTGATGCTGTCCTCGATACCCGCGGCAAAGTCGCGGACACTGTCCTCAACGTCCTGCACCATGCGCTCGTTTTCTCCTTCTCGGGTTGCGGATCTTGACGTTCTCCTCCTCGAGGCGTCTCGCGGCGCCGGCACCGTCGTCCGAGGCCTCGACCTTTCGCCGCGAAGGGCCGCGGTGCGCTGGCGCATCATCGCCTTGGCACGCGCCTTGACACGGTCCGACTCCGTCAACAGCACCGCCAGGGCCGGTGCCAACGATGGGTTTCGGCACTGCTTGGGTTGGCCTTGGCATCCTTGATGCGGAAGAGCTCAAGCCGCGCCTCGGCAATCGCCTTTTCCGTCTTGCGCACCTGCGACGCAAGGCTGGGGATCTTGTCCGTATAGGTCTGGAGCTGGCGCTTCAGCGTGCGGCGCTCGGCCTCCGAGTTGCCGCCTGTGTTGACCAGGGACGTGTTCGGGTGAGCGTCAATGTCTTCCTGGATGCGGCGGAGCGGCGGTACAGCTCATCGGCCTCGCGGCGGTCCGTTCCTGTCAAGGATCTCGTCTTCCTCGGCATTCTTCTCGTCGCTAAAAGTCCAGGGCGTCTAGCAACAACCTGCTTCTCGCGGAGCTTCTTGCGCAGCTGGTCCAGAGTCAGGTCATCGTTGGACGTCACAGAGGAAGGAGAGTCGGGGCGGGGCGACTCGGCACCGCCACCCATTCTGCGACGCGCACTCGACTTGTAGCTGACAGCCTCGTCATCGTTCTTGAACACAGTGCCATCCTTGCGGTTCGCGCCAAAGGCACCACCGCTGCCGCGGAACGAGTGGCTCTTCAGGTAGCTGACGCCCGTCTTCTGGGGAGAAGCGCGGCGCCCGAGTTCTTTGCGTAGTCCCGACTCCTGGTTGACAAGGTTCTTGAGCGTGTCAAGCGACTCGCTAAGTTCTGGTCGACGGCGGACAAGCTCGGCCGGCAGGCGGGCGGGGACAGGGTAAGCCGTTCAGCTTGCGGAGATCAAGTGCATGGCAACCGCGAACTCGTCGAGGTTCAGCGCCTTGTTGCCATGGTCCGCCAGAGTCCAAACGCGCTCGAGGTCAGGCTTCTCCAGGCCGCTCTGGCCAAAGATCTCAATGGCCTGGCTGCCAGCAATAAAGCCCTTGTTCATACCGTCCCACGCACGGAAAATAGCGTCGTAAGTCGTCTTCTCGCCCCTTGGTAATCGCCCACGGGATCTGCGCATTGCCCCTGGAGAACCGGCTGTGGTGAAGTTGCTTGTGAAATTGCCCTGGTCGCGGCCTGTTTGCGGCATCATGCGAGCCTGCAGGATATCAATGTTCGGCAGGCCGGGTAGAAGGCGTGTTGACCAGACCCCACTGGCCAGGGCGTCCAGTGGGCTGGGCGTTCAGCGGAAGCTTGCCCATGCCAGCACCGCCGGCGCCAAAACCGGTGGGCATAGGGGGCATGGGCGGGCGCTGGCCGCTGAAGCCGGCAGCCTGGGGGTTCTGCTGCAGACCCTGGAATCCGGTTTGCTGCGGTTGGAAGCCAGTGGGCTGGCTAAGAAACCCGCCCTGCTGTGCCTGTTGCTGCCCGGGAAAGCCGGTCATAGCTTGCCTGGAGCAGCTGCGAGTTCGAGGGCTGCGGCTGCGGGTGCTGAATCGCCGGGGCGAGGCAGTGGTCTGGCGGCCGGTGAAATCGGAGCGCGTTACTGGCGGGCTGCGAGCCGGCAGCGGCGCTGTCGTCCTCAATGCTGAAGTTGATGATATCCACCATGCTCGAGACCTCGTTTCTTAATATTGGTCGGGAGGGTCGAGGGCAGCGACTTTCCGGTCAGCTTCAGGTTGCATAGGTACATTGCCAACGCGAACTCAGGGAAATGGAGCTGGCCGGAGCGGGTAGTATCGGCGAGTGTCCTGAACAAGGCACAATGGTCAGTATTGCGCACTTCACATCGTCTGCTTCTCTGTCTTTCCGCCCTTTGACCGTCCTCCTCCTCCATTTCTGCATACTGTCTAGCACCTACCAGATCTGCGACAGAGAGTCTCCGTCAAGCCGCGACCGCAGAAGCAGGTCACGCGCCTTCTCGCCAGACATGGTCGTCTGGCTATCGCCAACGGCGGACTTGAACAGGTCTCGAACTTGCCTGGTCTTGAGCCGTGATTAAAGGACAGGCGGATGTTTTGGGATCTTGGACGAGGGCTTGGATGCCTGGGCAGCCGAGGCGCGAGCTGCAGCGCCAGGCCAGTGTGGAACGACGCCGCCATTCTCCTGGAAGCCTGTCGGCTGGGGCTTCATCGGCACGGCGGGGGGAGCGAGGCCCTGCGACGGCACCGAGGAGAAGGGCTCGAGGACTGCTGGGGCAAAGACGGAAGCGGAGGCTGCTGCTGATGTTGCTGGTTCTGCTGGGCCTGCTGCTGGAATTGCGCCGAATGGACGGCATGGGCGGCGCCGCGCTGGACTGGAAGCCGCCGCCGGGGAAGCCGGTGTACTGCGACTGGAGCGGCTGGGCATGCCGGTGGCCTGGGGCTGGAGGCCCGGGAAGCCTGTATACTGCGATTGCAGAGGTGCCTGGCTAAAGCCGGTCGGTTGCGGCCGCAAACGGTCCCTGCTGCTGCTGCTGCGGCTGCTGCTGTCCGAACGGCGAGGCGCTTCCAAACTGCTGCGGCGGCTGCCGGCCGCAGGCTGTTGTTGCCTCCCATGAAGGAGTTGGAGTTTGAATACATCGTGACAGCGAGATCCGGGAGGATCTGTTTGCGCTTGCGGGTTTTCGTAGGACCCGAGTCGATGACCGGACCTCGAAGGCAATTGGGAGATTAGATTGCTGGTGATTTGAAACGAGAGCGCAAAGAGACACAATGCGTGTCGGGAAGCAAAGAGGCTCGACGATAGGAAGAGGAATCGCGGAAATGAGCAAAAAATAGGAGAGAAACAAAGCTAAAACATTCAACAGGCAAATGAGTGGCGAGCCTCCCGAGGACAACAAAGCTCGACCGCGGAGCAAACAAACGCTCAGGGAGGTGCTAGGTGACGAGGGGAAGATGGGAATGGAAGCAAACGGCCACACGTAGGAAAAGGGCGTGCAATGGCGATGCAGAGCAGAAAGCAAAAAGAAGAGGTGATGGTGTGAAAGTGATGTGCAGCGGGAGAGAAGGAGATGACGAAGCTCGGCGTGGGTGGCTACTGCCAGTTTTGGGCAGTGAGTGGCAGGCAGGCAAGGCAGGCAGGAGCGCCCGGCGTGGGAAAGCTGGCTGGCGCAGGGGGGGCAGGCAGGTCGTTAGCCCATTGTGGAAGCTGTTAATTCCAGGTGCAAAGCCAGCCAATGCTCACTAGCCACAGGAAGGGCACCGCCACATCCGAGCTCGCCCACTAGCGCAACCACACCCATTATCACGGTGGATTTCATCACCAACAGGCGCTGAGCAACGCGACCTGACATCCACGAATAGCATCAACACCCAGCCAACCTTTGCCACCCACAGCTCGTCTGCTTCTGCATGTCGACGCCGAGCGCCATTCGACACGATGGTCGAACAGAAAGCAGCTGACAGCTTGTCGCAGGTGCAGGACGCCGTCGACCAGGTAAGCGCGCGCATACTTGCTCCTGTCCATCCCGAACTTTGTCGGAGTCTTGGGTCCTTCAACGCATCGCCACGACCACGGACTGCTGCTGATGCGTTGTCTCCATAGCTGGCACATCAATTTCTTGCGTGCCTGTATTTCTTGAACGCCACCACAGCCTGGAGAAGCTCGGGCCAAACGACATAATCCAGGACCAGCAGAAGACCGAGTCCCAGCCGCGGACATTGACCGGTTTGTCCTTCCCTTTTGTTGCTATTTGGAGTGCCACTGGCTAGGTGTGCTTACGCTTTATTGGTAGTCGAGTCTATCCCGGCAGACGAGTTCCGACTGGGCCAGGAGGAGCTGGCGCGCGACCTCGTGTACAAGGAACAGCAGATCGAGTACCTTATTGGCAGCCTCCCGGGCCTCGAAAACTCAGAGCAGGACCAGGAGCGGTTGATACGGGAGCTGGAGGAAGAGCTCAAGGTGGCTGAAGTACAGCGCAAAGAGGCGGTGCGGGAGAGAGACGAGATGCTCGCCAAGCTAGACGGTGTCATCCAGAGCATAAGACGGCCATAAGGATGGCGGATGGCGATAGTGACAAAAAGGGACTGGCACGAGAAAACAAACAACAAACGGTAGATACCCCAGGATGCATTGATAACAAGGTTTTTTATTATGTATAAAAACAGAATCGACAAACATGTACAACGCTGTTAAGGCAAGATAAAACGCCTATAAAGCAGAAGGCTATGCCTGGGCAGGCTTGCCCGTAGCGCTCTAGTATTGTAGAGAGATCTATGCTCAAAAGTGTGCAAACACAACAGTCTGTTTTCGTCGTTACTCTACGGCAGTACCGCTCTTGAACAGCTGGGGGTAGACTGTCCGCAGCTCGTCGAGGGTTCTGATCTGAAACTGTGATGCTGGTGTCCGTGGCGGCGAGACGCCCTCCTCAACAAGGTGCGCTGCCGTCCAGCCTAGTTCCTTTGCCCCTTTGCAGTTGATGTACGAGTCATCTACAAAGTTTATGTCAGCCAATGTTTTAAAAAGAGATGAAAAAAAAACGAAAAAAGAAACCCCGGAGATTGGACGGATATGACGCACCGACAAAGAAGCAGTCCTCCACCCGGTCAACGCCTGCCTCGCGCATGGCCTTGGTAAACATGTCCTTGTGCGGTTTGCACACGAGCGGTGTCTTGCTGTAGTCGCAAAAGGTGATGCCGTCGAACTGGTCCTCAATCTCGAGCAGCCGTACTACGCGTCGGCCGTGCGTGACGTACGCATTTGTGAAAAGCCACAGCCGCACATGGCTCCGGTCAATGTCACGCAGCAGCTGTTTCAGGCCCTCGTTCGGCTTGATGATCTCGTCGAGCGGCAGGGCGTCGTCCACCTTTGTGTTGTACTCGAGCGGATCGATCTGGTGGTGGCGGACCAGGCCCTCAATGGCAAGGCCGTAGTTCTGATAGTATTCCTTGTGCAGCCGCACAGCCTCGTCCCATGGCAGTGACAGGTGGTTGACAAAGTACTCGTCGATCAGCTTTGCCATGCGGTCGTGGACCTTTGCACCTATACAGAGGGTGGTCCGTGTTAGTCTTATCTTCCTCGAGGTGTCTCAAGAGACGGTCTCGGCGTTCGGCTGGAGAATGGGTTACTCGCTTTTGGGTAGAGGCAATTGTCAATGTCACTGTGTGGGTGTCAGTAGAGTACATGTCCTTCGTCCCTGTTTCCTTTGGCAAAGGGGCCACCTACAAGAAAAACACCTTCTTGGGCGTCATTGGCGTCCGTGTGGCGCCCTGGCTGGCGCCGCCGGCTAGAGACACTGCGTCACCCATCTTGCTGGCTCTGGTGAATTGCCCGTATCTTCTCGAGTCGAATGGCGATATCTGTAGCACGTATGAGCGTTGCAGCCCGGAACGGAAGAGCGCAAGGGGGACGAGAGGTGCTTTCAGCATGACTGACCCGTATCTGCTCCCGGGTATCGCAAACATAAGTAGCTGACGATATCAGAGGTCGCAATGTCGTTGATGCTTGAAGGGTTGACGTTAAAAGGCCTGTCACGTGGGCGGGGAACGCCGTTTTAGTTGGTTGCCGCTTTGTTGGACAATAGGGATGAAAGGGTCAGGAGCGCTAAAGTGTGGTTCTGGAGCTCCAGGCGACTTTCTTCCCAGAGTTTTTCTTCTGTGGTTTATATACGTGTGATGCCACTGTGCTTCTCAACAACAACAGACAAGAGTCATATTTGCAAAATAGGGAGCCTGAATATGAGTTGTAAATATCTGCTTTGTCATGACGTATTACCGTCCTCGCGACTGTCGCCGGGTGAGTCAAATCTATGGCTGTTGGAGCGATAAGATAAAGAACAGCCTTCTCGAGGATCGCGCTTGCCGCGTGGACCCCTTTGTCTCGCTGGTGTGATTGCGGGTGGTCAGTGCTGGAGCTCCAGTGTGCACACTTCACTAGCGCCTGGGTCGCGCCTGCCAAAAACTTTTTTGTTTTGCTTTCCTTCCCTCCTGCCTTTCTTGCCCTCGTCTCGTTCAGGAAGTAGAGCTTCCATCTCCTCTCGCGACCCCTTCCCCTTATCCTCAACAGCCTCACGTCTGGCTACATGGAGCTGATTTGCCGTCGTTGCACTCGCTCCATCTCGTTTTTGGCATACTTTCTGGAGAGCGTGGCGCGATGATGATGCAGACAATATCGTCTGGCTGCCCCCTGTCCGCTGTCGTCGCGTGGTAGGCGCTCTGATTACTGACCCAGCTTCTTTCTCGTCCTTGTCGTCCTTTTTGCGTCCTTCTTTGCGCGCTTTTAGGTTTCTTTCTTGTTACCTCTCTGTTGTACGGTTAGGCACTACGTTATCATTGAGTCGAACGCCTGCCTCCATATCACCTGTATACTCCGTCCCGTCCATCATGGCCACCGAAGCAGAGCTGGCGCCGCGGCCTTCAGCTGCTTCTGCATCTCTCGCAGACGACGACTTGAAGCGCATCTTGGAGTTCGACAGGATTGTCAAGCTAAGCGAAGCCATCACGTCTGGAAAGCACCCTCGAATCAAGATCCCTCCGCACCTAGTCCGATCGAGTCCCAGTACGACGACCCCCGTCTCATCGAAAGAGCAGTCTGGCCGAGGGTCTGGCCGAAGGTCTGTCCGAGGCACAACGGCAGCAGCAGGCACTGTGCCATCAGCACAGAAAGCAGCTCTGCTGGCAAACGGCAGCGGTGTCCATGATACACACTTGGGAGACAACTTGGCGGCGTTTGGACAGAACAGCCAAATGCTGGTGGAGGCGACTGTGGCCGGGTCTCTCCCTGGACTGGGTGCTGCCTCCGGCGTGCGGGCTATATCGCCCAGCAAGGTCTCGCCAGACGAGATCCCGTTGCAACGTGCGAGAGTCGAGGCCCTGATTCGCGAGCAGGCCGAACAGCGGGCTAAGATCGTTGTGTCGGACCCGGCGCACATCGATTTCATTGTCGGGATGTCTTGCAGAAGGCGCGTGAACTGCAGCGGACCTTTACGCCTCCCCCGTGGCTATACTGACCCAGGATGATATGTCTGGACGGGGTGATGCTTCGGCGAGACCAAGGGCGAACGTGGCATCGTCCAGTGCTGCTGTGGACTCGGTGGACGACCAGACTTTCTACTCGTCCAACTTTAGCACGCCCGAATTTGCACTCACATCACGCATCCCGATTGACGAGGACAACGACGATGTTTCCATGCACGGCAGCTCCAACTATGAACCAGAACTCGACAGCATACCGTCTCCCAAGCTCCCATCGCAACCGCAACCGCAGTCGCAGCCACAGCCACACCTAGAGGTGCAGCCGCTGCAGTTGCAGGCCGGCGAGCTCCAGCAATTCGTATCTCAGCAGCCCACACCTGAGCAGCTTGCTCCTCTTCTTGCCCAGATCTCGAACCGGACTCCCGCCGAAATACTCACTTCTCTCTTGGGACCGAACTACGATCCCAACACCCTCACGCAGCCACCGCTGTCGGCCGTATACCAAGATGCGACACAAATACAAGCGACAGACGCGGCTGCCCTTCTGGCCGCCTGGGGAAGCATCTGCCCGGCCTGTCCGGACTGCCACAGCCTGGCGCTGGCGCTGGCGCTTCTACTTCGGCCCACCAGCAAGTGGCTGCTGGCAATCCGAAGCCGTCTTCTCCGTTTGTCCGTACGCACGACCTGTCGCCCATTGCTCCCCAGCCAGCGCATATCTCCTCGTTGGCCGTGGCAGCTCAGCTTCCATTAGCCGTGGAGGGCCAGCAAAACACCTCGCAGGGCACGTTCGCGCAGGTGGCCTTGTTGAGGAGGGGAGAGGCTTCGCAGTCCAGCCCTGACAGCTCGCCGTATAATGGCGGACACGCCGCCGACAAGAGGAAAGGGAAGAAAAAGGCCACAGGAAAGCGCAAGGCAGACATCAACCAGAGCTCCCCGCGCATCAAGCTCGAGCCAAAGTCACCTTCACCGATCCTTGCGCCGCTAATTCAACGGCCACACAAGCGACAGAGACAGGAGGGCCAAACATCACGAGCGGTTGCTTACGGCTACGACGACGACGACGCATATAGTCCGCCGCCACAGACCACGTCGTATGCCCCGACACAGCCTGCTCGGGAAGCCCATGTGCCCGTTGTCTACGAGCGGGTCGAGGGGGCCGTTACGTGCAGCAGCCACGGTATGGGGCCCAGAGGGACTTTGAGGAAGTCTACGAGTCAGCCCCGCCGGGTTACTCAGCGGTGCGGCAAGTGCAGCCGGATCGACGTTACCCTACCCGACCGCCTTCTGCCCATCACATCGTTGCCCAATCACAAGTTGGTTTCCGCTCGGCTCGAGCAGCGACGCACACTTTGATGGAGACATCGCCCGGTCACCCCTTTCAGCACGCCCGTGCCGAGTACGCTCCAGGGGCATATGAGGCGGCGGGAATGAGCACACGGCCCGTTGCCATGGCTCCTCCGCCAACCCGGGTCCAGCATATCTCGCCGCCCACATCAGGGCGAATTGTTGTCGATGAGTTCAACCGCGAATACTACGAACCGGCACCGCACCAACCGGCCGTGGTAGAAACAGTTGCGTACGACCCGAACGTGGCCTATGAGCGCCCAGCTTCGCGCCCGCAGCATGCACAAGGGCAGGGGCAGGGCAGGGACAGCGGTACTCTGGCTACCCCGTTCAGCAGGCGCCGCAGGCGAGTTACGATGACGAGATCGTCTACCAGCGGACATCGCCAACATATGCACCTCCTCGACGGGTTGTCACTCAGCCAGAATATGTAACGCGTGAGCCCGCAGGCTTTCCCCTACAAGAATACTCAGCGCGCCCTACTTCACAGTACCCAGCTGGTGGTGGTGCTAGGCCAGGGAGGACATATGTTCTGGAGGCTCCAGGGCCGGCGCCAGGCTATCTACCACGGCCTCGACTGTACGCCCTCCGGAAGCTGCTGGGTATGAGGTGCCGCCGGCGGCCAGGTACGTGGAAAGGGTAGGTAGCGATCGGCCCCCGCCCGATGGAGGCGGTGCATATTCGGCTGCTCGGGGTATGGTGAGCGCCCAGTAATGAGGGAGTACAGCACAAAGCCAGACCCTCATGTCGTTGTACATAGGGCATATAGTGTGCGTCCGCCGCCAGCACCGGCGTACTATGCAGACCAGGGTCCTTACGTGGTAGGCGGGCCACCTGCAGAGGAGTATGAATACCCAGAGGGCAGTGACGTATATCGTTGATGCTGTCCCTGATTGACGTCGTGGCCTTTTGGTTTTCAGAGAGTCGGTTTCTCCTTTGGGTGGCGCGAACAGCGTTTGTCTTGGGATACGGAAAAAAATAGTAAATAGGAGCATAAGAAGGAGTACAAAATGGTCTTTTCATTATAGGGGCTAGGGATACATTATATCCAAGTTTCCAGGACGTATACATCAATTTTGAGCGCAGCTGGTCTACTCCATTTTTGTTTCATCATGGTTGCAAATAGGCAAACACATATTCATATCCAAGGGCAAAACGGGTCTTTGCCCGGAAGTTTTTAATTTTTATCTCGGCCGTGGTCCTTTGACCAAAGCTAACAACGTGTCTGCACCACGAATCCAGGTGATTCAAGTAAGCCAGGGGCCTCAGCAGCAAATATCCAACTGCGAGCTCCCATGCTAGTTGGCGCCAGTCTGTGTTTATCCTTCGCGATGGCTGATCTGTTACTGACTTACTTTGAGCTCTGTACGGAGTAAATGTGATTCTATTTTCCTTTTCTTTTTCTTCCTTTTTCGGCATTCTGTTGTTTAGGATCCGTGAATTTGAAAACTGGGCACGCCCTGTCGATCTCCAAGGTTTCGATACTCGGGCAGTGTTGAGAAGCCGCAGCAAAGGGCCCATGCGAGCAGCTTCAACCGAGACCTTTTGTCACTCGGTTCTCTTTTCTTATCACAAATCTTGCAAAACAAGAACTGCTTTGGGAGCTTGCAACACGTCTTATGTTTCTTCCGCCCCGTACACGGTTCATTGCCCAAATTGTGACTGGCAAAGGAATGATTGGCACATTCAAAACAGTTTCTTCGAGGACATGGCGGTCCTGCATCTCTCAATAAATAGAAACAGCATGCAGTGTGCGTCGTCGAGGCAAAAAAGAGGAAGATACAAGTAAGTCATATGCACAGAGTGCACAGAGTATTTACATGTATATTGCTCGTAGCATTCCGTGTCGTTCAAGGTAAAAAAAAAGGACCTCCACGCAGCTACCAGAGCTCTCCCCTTGATAAAGCTGAGCTTTTGCTGTCCTATCCTCCTACTTCGTTTTACAAGCACAGATTGGGCGTCACACCACCCGACAGTATCCGGTGGAAATACCCGCAGCAGGGTTTTTTTCTTTTTCCTTTTTTGGCTTTCGTTCAAGCTGAACACGACGATGGAGAGACAAAACGTCACAGCCTAAAAGATAGGCCCTTGAGCTACGGCGTAAACGAGGTAAAACTGTCTGACTTCCAGACTGAGATTCGAGTTCGGACTTGGAGAGCATCCCAGAGGCATCCAAAGGCCAACCCACTTAGTGACCCGTCCGCAAGCTCCTGTTGGCTGTTGTGATGGGGAGTGGAGTGCTGACGTGCAGGTCCTGGTCTTTTGTACAAGCGGCCTTGCCAGGGGTTCAAGACACTGTGAGATTGCCAGATACATGAAATCACCCCTGCAATGACTGCCTACTCTTTTCTTCCCCCATTTCTCGGCAGGTGGAGATCAGGACTGAGGCAGTGCAAAAAGAACCACACTCGCACTCTGCCAGACTGCCAAGAAGGGACGCACAGGCATGCAATGAAATCACAGTATGGAGATAGACACTGCGTATTTGATTCGTAATGACGGGCGTGGACGTCGAAGAACGGCCAGATGGAGACGGGCAGCGCGGCAGCACGCGTTCAGACATCATGGCAACTGCTCGACAGTGCGTCGTACCTGCCTGTTCTGGCGCGCCTGGCTCACCATACGGTCTTTCCTCGCCCTGGTGTCATGCTAGGCCAAGGCAGGTGCGGGAATGAGTCTCGCATTGGCATTTTGCAGGTAATCCGAGATTGGCCACGGAAATTCGGTGCCTCCCATCTCGTATCTATTCATATCTGTGCCTCAGCGCGCAATATACTGTTACTACGAGGCAATACTCTAGAGCTCTATTTGGATTGAGTAAGAGCATGCCACGACAACTCACTCGTGCTCTGAAGGCACCTGCCGTTTTGTCGTAGTTTCCATTCTTACACCACCCTCCCTCCTTCCTTTTTTGTGCATCTGTCTTGCTATCTGAGCCAGGGATGGCCCGCCACACATATATGCGATATACATTGAGCCCCCGGCTGGGCACTTTTATTGTCACAACTTGTGCCCCGTGTCTTTGTTCATCTGCTTTTGGGTATTTGCATACAGCTTGCACGCCGGTGTCCCCCCTCCGGGATGCTATGGCCGACTGGACAGGCTGGGACAGCCGTGATCCCTGGAGTACGGTAGTGAATATCTGGTTGTTCACCTGGAATAGTAACGCGCCCAGAACGGCGGACTCTCTGAAACTACGGGGTGAGGTGCAATGTACTTCGTAGTAGCTTGTCTGGTCAAGTAGGCTCTTGCCTTTGTATGGTTTGGGTTGGGTGCGGAGAGGGAGAGGCTCGAGGGCTATGGAGTAAGATATCTTGCTCTACATAGCCTAAGACAAGAGACAACTTACATTTCGTGAGTCTTTTTGAGATTTGAGCAGGGCCAGTTCCCCACAGCCGCATCGGACTCGACAAGCCCGAGTCTCACGTCCTTCCTCGTACGGAGAAGATATTCGAGACGGAGGAACTCGGGCAACGGCCAGGCGTGAGACCCCCGACCAGAAAAATAAACCATCTCCCTCAGATAATGTATCTTATCTTACTGAGAACACTCTTCCGGTCTGCAAGAAAACTATCTTGCAGCCTGCAGACGATACGACCTCCCACGCCGTGCCAGATACCTGTGCCGAGCAGGATGCAGCATTGGTGCATGTTTTGGTGCATACCTCGACCCACGCCCAATACAATGGGGCTGCCAAGCCCGCATCCCTGGCGTGCCGAAGCTCTGACCAGTTTTTTATTTGATATATTTCGTCGTCGTTTGTGCGTGCGGCAGCGTGGTTTGGAAGAAAGGCCGAAAAAAGAGGAAGACACTTTGTCCATTAGCTGTAGAGAGCCGTAAGACGTCGTCCTTTTTGTGGTCTCCGTGTCTGACGCACTAAAACTACGTGTTTTGGCCTTCTTTCCGACATAGCTGCTGGGGCCTTTTGGTGGCAAAAGCCAAAAGCTCTTTGCCTGCGTAAGGCCCTCCCTTCGGACCACCCTCGACCCAATGCCGCGCCATAGCGCTAAAACAGCTCCTGCTGCAAGAACTACAGACTACGTAGACACTACAGAGTAAAGAACTATTAATACTCGTACTCAGAGAGCAACATGGCTTCCACAGCAGACAACCCCCGCTTCTTTTTGTTTCCCTCCTGCTCGCCCGACACTTCCGTATCTTGCTTGAAAATGCGATTACTCGTATGGGAGCCTCGCGGCCTGGCCTGGCCACTGAACAGAGCTGGGCAGCCGTGCTGCTGTTTGGAGCACGCCCCTGCCCTGCTCCTTCCCTGGTGCATGCCCCGTATCATTCTTAAGATATCTTACATGTCCTTGCTTTTTGAGGAGTGACATGCGGCCAAGTGGCAGGAGCGACCGCCATTTCAACACCCCATACTGGGCCGCCCTTGCCTTCTGGAGCCCCAGCCCAGGCCTATCACGCCTGGGAGGAGATCTCTTCTCGGTGGACTCGCCCTGTCGGTCCTGCCCTTTTTTACCCATCCCCACTCACACCCACAGGAGCCAGCCCAATCTCGACAAAGTAAGAAACTTACGGAAGAATACTCCATAAGGACTCGTATCTTACTTACATAGGCAGTGAAGACTGAAGCTCCCTGCTGTCATTCAGCACTACCGGCCCTTCTTGACCGTCTCCTTTCTAGCGCATGAATTTTCTTCCTTGGCTTTCTGGCCTGCTCCTTCCTTTCTTTGGCCTCTCCTCCATTTTTTTGCTCTTTTTTTGTGCTTCTTTTGACACATATTCGTGCCTGCTTTTTTGGTCTCGTCCACAGTCGCCGGCCTCTCGGAAAGGGAAAGAACGAGGCAACAAACTGCTGCAACCAAGGAAAGACGATACCACGACGTGCCTCTTGTTGCTGTCCCATTTTGACCCCCCTCGCTTTTCCGCCTTCCCCTCTCCAGTTTGCTCAACGCATTACCTCCCCTCTTCCCACTGCTACCTAGAGGGAGGCCATTTTGAGCTAGCCTCCTGCGTCGGCTTTTGGCTAGGCCTTTCTTCCCCTGCATCTGCGCTTCGCTCGCTTTCTCTCACTTAGCCTCTTTCCATTTTCACACTCTCCCTACTGCACCCTCCTTCCTCGTGCTCTATCGCTACTTCTCTGGCTGGTGCTAACAAGAGCTGCTCTTTCTTCAATTGGATGTCTTTCCTTTTTCCGTTCTTCATTGCGATACCCTTATTTACGTTGTCGTCTCCAGTGAGTTCCTTTTTGTAGACCGCAGTCTCTTTTTCTGCACCTCCTCGCCGTCTTCCTTTCTACCCTCCCTCCCTTCACCCAACTCGCCGAGCCAGCCTCTCGTCCTGACGGTCTGGTGATCCTCTTTCTCGTCCATTGTTGCCCTTTGGTGCTGTATTATACCTTCTTTTCTACCCTCTCCCTTTTTTTCTGTCATTTTTTTTTCTTTCTGCACCTCTTCTGGCTGCTCCTCGACCTAGCCGTGATCGCTGCGTGACAAGAGGCTTCAACGTTGTGGCCGGTGCCGTGACAGATTTTTTGGTGCCTTTTGATTTTTGACGCCTTTGTCGACCATTTCTTGCTCGTCTTTCCGACATCCTTTCCGAGATACCCTTCGAACTTCGAGATACCCTTTTTTTTTTTTGACTCGATACGCAACCGCGACAAGACGCCCTCGAGACGCCTACGCCACGTTCACCCTCCAAACGATAGCATCCCGACTGTCTCGAAACACACCCGCCTTGCTCGAATGCGCTTCGTTCAAATAGTTCAATATGAAATAACTGGGCGAACCTCAACATGCGTCACTGGTCCGAAAGGATGAGTCCGAACTTTGGCATGTCCAACCGGCCTCCCAACATGCCCGGCCCCAGCGATGAACAACATGCCCAAGCTTGCGCACAATGGCGTTGCCAACGCGTCGGCCACGTCCCTCAACCAGGTCGGCATGGTCATGAGCGCCCCATCTTCTACTCTTTCAACATCCTTTTGCTTCCGACCTTGCCGGCCCCGACACCGAGGATATCCTGCACGCCACGACTGACGCGGTCCTTCGCTGGACGCACCAGAAGACGCTCCGATGACGTGCCTGTCCACGAGCTGCCTGTCCACGCTCAGAATCTCGCAAAACCTGGGCAACCTCTGCAGCCACCTTGCCGTCAAGAACGACATCGAGGCCAACATCTCGAGCTCCGTCCCGAAGAACGCGAAAACGCAGGTCACCACGGTTTGCCTTGTCGGCGCGCGCGGACTCCGTTTATCGGGCACGCGAGACGATTTTGAACGAAACGCCCCTTGCTCTTGTCCGTATCTCACAATCTTCTCCTGTCGATCTGTTGTTTGTTGCCTTTGGTGTTGTTTGCCTCTTGTTGCTGACTTGTCCATTTTTTTGACTATCTAGCGCTGTACGACTGTGGATATCAGTGGCGACATGGTGGCCGATCTGACTGCAGGCACTCTGAAGAAGACGGTGACCGATACGCTCGACCAAATCTCTAGCTACTGCGGCGTCGATATCTTTCTCCTCGGGCCCAAACTCACGCCAATTGTTGATGGGCTGAACGGAGACAATGAGCTGCGGCGTGACCAGCGGTGGAGGGTTGCCATCTACGGCGACATTCTGTCTCTCTGAGCACGCCAAAACTCGCGTGTTGATTCACATTGACAATATGGTATGTACCGATTGCATGCTTTGAGTGTTGAGGTTCAGCTTAAAAGGCATGTGCTGGCGACTAACAAGGTTTTTTTTTGCCAATTTTAGCTCGGAAGGGTTTACGATGTTCTGCGGCTCGATACTGCTTTCCACCAGCCGCTGTGCGGCCGCAAACCGGAAGAACATCAAGGTGATTGAGTCTTCCACCGGTACCGCGATATACATGCCGCCATCTTTTTCGACTGTTTTCCGTTATTGTCCTCCGAACGCACGCCCTCGCGAACCGAATGAGATTTTCATCACTGGAGAGAGCCAAGAAAGCATCACAGCAGCCAAGAAAAAGATTCACGATGTCCTGACCAGAACTCGCCTTTATGTCAAGGATATCGTTGTCACGGCTGAAAAGATCGATAGCATCCTCCTGAGTCGCATGGACAAGGTTCGCAAGATCACTGAGACCAACGGGGCCAACATTCTCTTCCCGGTCCTCGGCTCGAGACAAAACGCCGTTCGAATTCAAGCTACGGAGAATCTGCATACGGAGCGTACCGCCCGGGAGCTCATGGCCTTGGCCGCCAGTTTTACAGCGGATTTTGGGCCGTTGCACAAGCTGACGCTCGGCAGATCCCCAACCCCGCTGAGATTCAGTCGATTTTGGGCGAGGTCTGCTCGAACTCAGACGCAGATGTTTCTTTCCAGAACTGGGCTTTCAGTATTACTGGCTCCGACGACGCTGTGAAAGGCCGCCCTGAACGTCCTTTCCATGGTCCAGCTCGCCATCCATCTTCCTTACCAGATCAAGGTCAAGATTGAGCTCGCAAACGAGCACAAAGAGTTTTGTCAGCGGAAAGAAAAACGGCAAAATCAACAAGATTATGGGTCAAAGCAATGTGCAGATATTGTTTGAGAGCTTCGGCGAGTACAACTTCAACATCGACGTCAATGCCCAGTCGTACGAGTCCATGAAGCAGGGCCTTTCTCTCGTGGAGCAGGAGATGCCGGCGTCCATCTCTTTCCATGTCCCGGACCAGTACCACAAGCGCATCATTGGCATAGGAGGCCAACACATTCAACGCATCATGAAAAAGCATTCCGTCTTTGTCAAGTTCTCCAACGCTATGGACAGAGGTACGGCAGGAATCCTCACTTTTTTCACGTGTTTTTATCTCTGCATCAAGCCGGCCGGAAAATTTGCTAACATATCTCGAATTAGGCGGTATTGGCCGAGAGGATGATGACATGCGCGTTGACAATGTGATCTGTCGCACACCCGCCCGCAACGCTCAGAACCTTGAGCTCGTCAAATCGGAGATTCTGGAAATGGTTGACCGAGTGGTAAGTTGGCAGGCATGACTCATCTCCAAAATTATGGCCTAAAAGTACTGACTTTCCCCCCGTAGGACTCGGAATTCACGTCTCAGATCGTCAATGTTGACCGCCTCTACCACCGTCGCCTGATTGCCCGGCTGCCTGATCTTGAGACTCTGGAGAAAAAGTGGAACTGCAAGATCAGTTTTCCCAGCACCGAGCAAGCCAGTGATGAAGTGACTGTCACGGGCCCGCAGTGGCAGGTTCCTCAATGCGTGGACGAGTTCTTGGGCATGGTGCCTGACAATCACGAGCTTGTTTTCGTGCGCACCCCTGCCATGATCAAGTATCTGGAGTCTCCGGAATTTGCCCATGAGTTGGTACCGAAGCTGAAGCAACAGCACGAGGTGGATGTTTCTGTTCACCAAAATGCCGAAGAGAAGACGGACAAGGGCGAGCCGACTATTACGATGCTCTGGACGTTCACGCGGAACAACGCTGGCGGCCTCCGCGATGCCGTCGACTTCCTTAACGCGCAGCTCACGACAGCCAACGTCGAATACACAGTCGTCAAGGGCGCGATCCCTCGCCCCAAGTCCGACACGTTTGAGGAATCGCTCCAGTACTTTGACTCAAAGCTGCTGCAGCACGCGCCGGTCACCCTTGGCACCGATTCGCCTACGAAGTCTATCTTTGGCGACGAGGTCGCCCGCGAACGCAGCACGCTTTTCGACCGACTACGCAAGCCTGGCAGCATGTCGTCAATCTCGTCATTCCTGGACCGTCGCAAGAACAGCTCGCAGTCGTCGCATTCGCTTTTTAAAGGCTCGGCCAATGCATCCAAGACGTCACTGATCAGTATTGAGTCGACTCGCAGCTTCAATGCCGATCGCAATCCGTGGAACGATAGTGGCGTCAACCTCACTGACGATGACCATGCGTGGGTGTCTCGACCTTTCAGCAACGGGATCGATCACCAAAAGCCTGATGATTCCTCAGACGGGCGAGATCACACCTCGCCACAACCCGCGCCAGTCCGCGGACAGCGGACGCCCATCGACCTCGCACTCGACTAACTCTGGAAACCCCGGTCACATTGGATACTACCGCTAAGCAGACGAAAGACAAGCACTCTGATGCTTTCCCCATCGACTGCTTTTGCCACGTTTTGCGATTACGTTTTGCGACCACGTTTTGCTTTTTGATGTTTGCCCTGCACAGGCCTTTTGCCTTTTGCTTTTCCTCCCTCTGCATTTGATTTTTGGGTCTATTGATTTTTGAGTCTATTGAGTATGTTTTCTCAACTAGGAGGACAGTGGGAGATGGAAAAGAAGAGAAAAAAAACAGTCGAATACCCCCACACCCAATTGGCTAAGTATACCCTGGCGCGCAATACCCCCAATTTCTCCGGTCATGGGATGTGGATCTTGTGATGGACGATGACGCGTTGCCTTTTTATTCTGAGTTTGCTGTTGCTGTTGCTGTTTGCTGTTTGCTGTTGCTATTTTTTTGCTGGGTCGGTTTTGTCTTCATTTTTTATCATTTCCTGTCATTTTTACGGCTTATGCTTCACTTGATGTTTTCATTTCAGGCGGACGAAGCCATGTGCATGATATCCCTATACCAAAAAAGAGAAGGGCTAGACTTTGTTCGAATACGGACACTAAAGAAAGTTTATATACGTTTTGATGTTTGATAGTCTTTGGGCGTCCTCTGTTCCATATGGTGCTTCTGGTGCTTTATGGTGCCTTTGGCACACGATAAAGAGGGCTGTGCAAGGTCGACAAAAAAGAAACAATGAAATGTTGCATTTATATTTGTACACTGAGAATATACACGGCGAAGCTGCCAATACCGCGATACTTGCTACAACAAGCCCAAGGCCGTGTCGCAGCTCACAGTTTGCCTCCTCTGGCCGGCGGCGCGTCGAGCAGGGCCACGTCCTGGTACGGCAGGCCCAGGAACTTGTACACAAAGTGGAAGCGGTCGCTGCCAAAGAACGGCTCGCTGACGCCAGTGGCATCGTTGGTCACCCACAGCCAGGGCGCACCGTAGGCCCCGCGGTCGGTGGCCTCCTTGGTCGCGGCCGTCAGCTGGTCCTTGGCGGCCTGGGACGCGGCGCCGGCAAGAATTGCGTCGACGTCGGCAGCGGTGAACAGCGGCTTTGGCTTTGCGCTGCCCGTGGTCGAAGCCTTGCCGCCGCTGAAGCCGGCCGGGGCCTCGCTCAGCACGGACCGGAGCACGTCCGGGTCACGGAGATCGGCGTTGTCGGCGTCCAGAAGCGGTAGAAGAGGTAGTGGAAGGCGGCCGCGTAGGTGCTGGCGGGAAAGTTGCGCTGGATGTAGTGGAGGGCCCGCAGAGGCTGCGGCAACGAGTCAGCGGACGAGTCGGAACAGCAAGAGCCTGCTCAGAGTACAAAGTACACACCAGAACGGTCATGGCCCGCTTCATGAAATCGGGCGGCGGGCGACCTCGGGACGCCGGCCCGCTCGCACGAGCGGCGCGTGTCGAACACGCCGTACTGTGCCTTGGCCGGCAGGGAAAAGGGCGGCTTGTTGCCCGAGGCATGGTTGATGGCGCCGAGCAGGACGGGGTGGTATCTAGAGCAGGATATTAGAAGGGGAGGGAGATTCTATCATCACGACAAAGGCAGGCGTACACGACCTGCACGTTGTTGGCAGCATAGGCAGGGGCATCTTTGAGCAGGTACAAGAAGCCGAGATAGCTGTACAAGGACGCTGGCCGAGGGGATGGTTGTTAGACGAGGCCGTGGTACAAAGGAGGCCATGGAGCATAGCCTCAGTAAACGGAGAAGATCACGAAGGAAGATGCACTCACCAATGTCGATGTATGCGTCGATACGGCCGCCCATGGTTGCGCATTCTCTGGAAGAAAAGTCACAATGTCTCTGTAGTTATCGGAGGGCCGCGGTGGTGAAAGGGAAGGGCCAAATTGCAAACAGAGAGCTGCTGTTGCCGATGAGAATTAAAAAAGGTAGTCGGTCCCATTTTTGGTCTATTACACGCCTTGATGTGGCTGCCACTGTGGGGACGCGGGAGCTAGCCTACAGCGCGTTGCAGCCGAGGCATGCTCTATTTTGGGGGGTGAGGGGAACTTCACATGGTAATCTCCATACAAATCATTGCTCCATAATGACAGGTGCAAGCACCCTTTCTTCGGTATTCAGATATTCCGTTAGAAGTAGATCCTGTCTGTTCAAGATTAAGATTGAGGTCAGGCTGATAGAACAATGTTCAAGGAGATACTTCGAATTACTTCGAACTCCATACGAAAGGTATCTTGATGCTGACTAAGCACTTATATACATGGAATACGCGTTTCATAGATTTAAGAAGGAACAGCGTCGGGTTTGGCAATACATCGCATGATTGCTGCAGTGTCGGCCTGGATAGCTTTGCATGCGATCATAGCCTCTGTTTCCCTCAGCTATTATTCATGGCGAGAATGTGGTGATGCTGTGCGCGACTGCCATTTGCCCGCTAAAGGCATGTCCAGCAGCTTCGAGTGAGGCAATGGGGATGGCCAGAAAACAGCCACTCTGTAGCCTCCTCAACCTCCTCAGCCTCGCATGGCCCACGCCAGGAGCCTCCTGCACAGAATCGCCCTTGGCGTGACGTTTCAAAGCACATGGTATGGCCTGTTTAGGTCGCTGCCTGCAGAGGCGGCGAGACGTGGCGATGCGTAGGTAGGCCGTAGACGCGCGCCATGTTGCACCGCACTTTAGCCGCGTGTTGTTTGCCTGCTTGCTTGCTTGCTTGCTTGCTAGCTTGCTTGATTGCTTGCTTGTGGTGAGTAGCATCTGCAGAGATGCGCACATCCCGCAGGCTCACACTTTGCTGGCCATGCGTGCCCGCCGCGTCTCCTCCTCTCGCCGCATCTCGGTTCGCGCCAGGAACTGCTGCCGGTCGACAAACGCGCCCTTGGACTTGCCCGCCACGGCCAGCTCGTCCTGGATGCCCTCGCGGTCCACAAATCCGGCCCAGTCCATGCGGCTCTTCTCCACCGTTGTGAGCTTCTTGGCCTGGTCGTGCGCAGCCTGCTGCTGTCTCTGGAGCGCCGCCCGCTCGCGCGCCTGCAGCCGTGCGCCAAGCCCAGGTCCAGGTCGGTGCGGGCACCAATCTGCACGAGCGAGGCATCGAGAATCGGCTCAAAGGCCGACCGGAACGCCTTTCGCGGGGGAAGTCGCTTGGGCTGACTGTCGCCATTGTTGTCGTCGCCATCGCCTCCATCTTTGCCGTCGACCTCGGTGCCGTCTGCGTTCAGCGTCACAATCTCGACCTTGTCGGCGCCCACCTCGGCTAGGTACAGCTTGGCCTCGGCCGAGTCGCGTGCCACGATCTTCTCTTCGGTGTGGACTTGGCCCGCAAAGTTGTACGTGCGCTTGATCTTGATCATCTCCGTGTGGGCTGTCGAGGCGGGCGCTGTCGCGTCTGTTGTTGCCCTGTCGCCCTTTCGCCTGCACCGTCATCGCCGGCGGTCGCTGCAAACATGGCCGCCGACGCGAGGGACGACAGCTCGGTCTGCTTCGCGGCCTCGGCCCCGGCCTCGCTCGGCCCGCTGCCGCTGCCCATCATCTGGCTCCAGAGCGCGTCGACGTCGACCGTCACGGGCCCTGCACCGCTGCAGCGCGCCGCTCTGCTTTTCTGCAAGACATTAGCCAACCGCAAAGTCACACAGTCACAGAGCCAACAGTCCAGGGGAGCACGCCACTTACTCGTTGGCACGCTGGTGGCGCGTCTTGACAAAGCCGCCACGCCTCCGTCTTCGCCGTCGCTGTCGCCATGCCGCCGCCGCCGCTTTTTGCCCTTGCCGATGATGGCCTCGTCGCCCGAGTTCTCGTACCCGACATCTTCTGCTTCGTCGGCGCCCTTCTTTGCGGCCGCACGCTGTGCCTGTTGTGTCTTTGGCGCCTCTTCTCTATCATTGGCCTCGCCCTCCGAGTCCGAGTCTGCTGCGGATGCGGCGTCGGGGGCGTTGTCGGGGGCAAAGTCCGAGTCCTCCGACGAGGCATAGTTCTCGTCGTCCATGACGGCGTCATGTGCAGACATGGTGCGCGGGTATGGTCGTGGCGCGCGTTATAGCGACTGTCGTCGTCGTTGTCTCGTCGAAAAAGCCCGAAAGTGCCAGAGGCACCTGAAAACGGCCAGTCCACACGCGCCAGCGGTCTCCACTTTTCGTGCTGACTACGAGTAGCCTATTAATGTCTCTGCCGCAGCCTTGCAGACGCCTGTTCTAGCTCGGGGCTGCTCCTTCCAGCGCCAAGATCCGCTGTACCACGACCCGTACCTTCCCAAAAGCAGCTTTCCCCTTTCTGATCCAACAGTCGCAGCTTCCTCTTAAATACGCCATAACAGGGAACTTCCCATTGGCTTTTTTATACGTTGCAGATTCGCAGATTGTCCTTGATCTCTCACCGCTGGCGCAACACCATCTGTCGACGACCAAATCAAGCGACGGCGGTCTTCAAAAAGGCACCTCCCAACCTGCCCCTCGGCCCCTGGCGCCCCACGACCAGACAGCAAAATGCAACACTGCGACAGGGCCTCGAAATAGACGCACATCTAAAAGAGAAAAGAGACCCTCCCCCCGGTCGAAACCCCGAGAAGACTCCAGTCGAGGGCCAACAAGCCCGGCCGAGCAGCTCGAAAGTGAGGGGCAACATACACACACCTGCCCACGGCCATGGAAGCGGTGCAGGACCGCGTGCGCGAGATGGTGCAGCCGCTCTTCCTGAGCGACGTGGAGATGGGCAAGAAGGACGACGACCACCTACGGACCTCGGCGGGCGGCAGCAGCAGCGGCAACAGTGCCCTGCGCACGTCGACGGCCTGGAACTCGGTGCGCGTGCACCCGCGCAAGTTCTTCAAGCGGCTGCTGGTCGTGCTCGTGGCCGGCGCCATCGTCTTCGTGTTCATCAAGAACCTGCCGACGGATCTGCCCGTGCGCGACCACCGCAGACCCGTCTACCACGCAAACAATCCTGTCCGGGACGGCACCAACGCCAGCTAACACCGCCGCCGCCACCGGTGCACAAGGCGCAGGCCAAGGTGGGGCCGAACGCCGCGGTCAACGACGATGGCGACGACGACTACGACGAGTACCTCCCTCCGCCCCCTCCCCTCCTCCTGCTGCGGCAGGCGGACCGGGTGCTGCCACCTACAACGGCCAGCTACGGTTCCTCGAGCTGGCCGCGACACTGCGCTCCATCAGCAACACGCATGGAGGCTTCCTGGTCAACAAGAACGTGCTGTTCGCCGCCAGCAGCCTCAAGAGCATGGCCGCGCTGCTGCCGCTGGCCTGCCAGATGGGCGCCGAGTTGCGCAGCTACGTGCACTTTGCCATTATGAGCAAAAGCGACATCAGCCTTGCAGACCTGCAGCAGCTCAACGGCATCGATCAGTCGTGCAATATATTCTTCCACGGTACGGACAGATCCCTGTTTTTTTAATGTAGTACAGCATATTTGACGTCTCCGCTAACACTGCTATTTCGGCACAGATGCCCGTCCGGACTTTGCCTCGATTTCGACCGATGAGCGCATGGAGAACAGTGTCGACGTGGCCATGAGTAAGTCTTACTTTTTTTCTTCTTTTTTTTGTGGCCGTTGCGCTTATCTAACACCTGCATGACAGCCCACATCCAGCTCTACATGCACCCGCAGGCCATCATCATTGACGGCACCAACGCCGAGGAGGCCTACCTGCAGGCCGGCATGCGTACATTTGCCAAAACCAGCCAGACCTCGCTGCTGGAGCTACCAAAGCGCGGCGCCCACCGGCTGGCGTGGCTCACAAAGCTCGACAGCGCCTCATTATCGAGTACGTTTGCCCACTTCCACTGCTTTGCATGCCTGTCTTGTTTATTCGCTAACAACCTCAAGACTGGAACAAGATCAACATTGACATCCTCGTCCATGCCCACGCCGGCGCATCGGGCAGCCTGATCCGCCTGCTCAAGACTATGCGAGACGCTGATTTTGCCGGCGGCTCTGTGCCCCATCTCACCATTGAACTGCCTCAGAAGATCGACCCGCCAACAGAGCGCTTCCTCGACTCATTCCAGTGGCCTCCCGAGGGGTTCGCGACAACTCGGGCACGCGCCAACTCTCGCTGCGCCGCCGCATACCCGGACACGGCATCAGCGAAGAGGAGAGCTCAGTGCGGTTCCTCGAGTCGTTTTGGCCGTCCGATGCAGCGCACTCGCACGTCCTCGTCCTGTCCCCCCAGACAGAGCTGGCCGCCGACTTCTTTCATTGTATGTGCCCTGCATGCTTCCCGATGACGCCGAACCCCTCTTCTTTTTACTTCCACCAACTGACCATTTTTCTCTCAGATATCAAGTATGCACTCCTCGAATACCGATACTCCAATCCGGCCTTGATGCAGGAGTGGGACAAGAGACTCTTTGGCCTGAGTTTGGACCTGCCACGCAATGGCCTCGACGGCATGACCAAGTTCACGCCACCGGCGCCCTTGAAAAAAGCCGGCGCAGGTGGTGAAGCGGCTGCCGCCGACGTTAGCGGCGTGGCCGGCGACACATCGTTCTTGTGGCAGGCCCCAACAGCAACGCTGTCCTCTTCCTCGGCGAGCGCTGGGCCGAGCTGCACTCCTTCGTCGCACACCTGCTCGACGCCCAGCGCAAAGACCCTTCGCTGCAGCCGCCGGCCAAGAGCGTCAGCAAGACATTTCCGTCGTGGCTCGAGCACGCCCTGCAGCTCTGCCAGGCCCGCGGCCTCTGGACCCTCTATCCCAGTGCCACCACTGCCACTGCGCTGGCCACTGTCCACGACGAGCTCTACCAGCCGCCCGAGGAGTACGAGGACGAGGTGCTCGCCGAGGCTGCTGAGGCCGGCAGCAACCACGGTGGACCGAACCGGGCGAGGTGCGGCTCGGCTCCAAATCGCTCATCGAGGCGCTGCCTCATGGGCACGGCGGTCTTCCGCCCTTTTCGGTCCTGCCGCTGCTGTCTTGGCAAGGCAAGCAGGTCGCGCTGGCCGATCTCGACAGCGCGGCCCAGCAGTATGTGACGCACTTCCGGCGCACAGTGGGCGGCTGCAGCGAGGGCATGCTCAAGCTGCTGCTGCCAGAGACGCTGTTCTGTACCGACATTGACGACTAGGGGTTGACTTGGCTTTTTCTCGCCTTGCTACGGCGCGGTTTTTCTTTATTGTCTTATTTACCACGACGGATATTTGCCATTTTTCACGTTTCTTTAATTTTCACGTTTCTTTGCGGGATATAACCAGGATAGACTCATTTTTATTTTGACATTTGTTCAAACCGTTACTCGCTCGTGCAGAAAAAACACGTATATACCGACAGGTCTTAGTTCGATGCTCATTGATTCTCACTGATTCTCACTGATCTTATTGATGACCAAGAGTGTTACACACGAACCAAGAATCGCTAAAGCAACTGCTGCCATGATCTGCAAAGACGGGCTGTCAACAAGTGCTTCTGAAGTGGGGAGAACAAGCCAAAAGGAAAAAAAGGAAGAAAAAAACAGAAAAAAAACCTACTGATTGCGTCTTCCAGCCGGACTGGACGATAGCCTGTCGTCGGCTGTATTTGTTGACAGTTTCTGGCCGTGTTAGCATACCACAAACAGCTTCACGACCACGTACGCTGTCGCCCTTCATATCAACCTACTGATGTAGTTTGCAACACCCACAAATAGCGTCAGGAATGGACAGCAGCCAGAAAATGATGCCCAGCGGACGTGCCATACGAAGCTCTAGCGGTGACGGTTGGCTCTTGAGGTGGAAGGAGAGCCGATGGCCATCGGCCACCACGGCCATGGTCATGGAGAGACGAAGATAGGAGAGGAAGGCTGGTAAAAGTCAGCACAAAGCTGCGCACAGATCGGAACTTGAAACCAGAAAAAAGACATTTGCAAGAGTCAACGCACTTCGTTCGTTTGCTAAGCCGTCGCGTGCCTGTATTTTTGCCAGTCAGAAACACATGCCCATGCACCAACCAGTGCCAGCATCTTCCTCTCAATCACTCACATCACTGCTCGTGTTCTCAAAAAGCAGAGGCCCAAACAGCGGCCAGATCCAGAACGCAGCCTCGCCTGCATAGCCGTAGGAGCCCAGCTCGCCGACCTCGACCGGTTTTGTCATTGCCGACAACGATCCGCAGCAAACGTCGGTATCGTCGGCGTCGTCGTCGCTGTCAGCAAAGTGCTGTGTCTGCCGTCATCGCTGTAGTCAGACGCGTCGAAACCACCGCCGCCGCCGCCGCCGTCGTCGTTCTCGTTTCGCTGCACGTTTTCCTCGACGTCTGGCTCGCTGCACGTTTTCCTCGACGTCTGGCTGCGGGATCCGCGCTGCAACGCGGGGCATCTCGAGAGGCATTGTGGACGGCAGCTGCCAATCCGAGTGGATGCTACTGTCGTTGTGTTGTTCCACAAGAACCACTTTGACGGACATTTGGCGTGTCGTGGTTTTGACGTAACGTTAAGTCGCCGTTGAGATGAACGAAGGGCCAGCCCGCTCTGAATGACGCCTTCTTACTCGCTGATGAGCTAGAGCTAATAGCCGTTCGTGGCAGGTCCAGCAGAGCGGGGTGCCCAGCCTACGGGAGTCGAACCTACAAGTATATCTAACGCAAAGAGGTGTGTATACTTACTCGCTCCTTCTTTGTTTTTCTTTGAGCGATTTGCAACTAGCAAAAAAAGGAGGTGTTCTCCGCAGAGCAAACGTGGACGGAAAGAGCAATTTGCCTCAGGTCTCGCACGCCTTCCCAAAGCAACTACTCGAAAGCGGCGGAGCAGAGCCTGGCTTACGAAATAAGATGCTGGCACTGGACTGCATGGGATTGGCAGGTGCGAGCCCTGCACTGCCGAACCTTCCTGCCCTCGTGACCGCACGGAGCACGGAGGTCTTGCCTCGTAGGGAAGGAACAAGGGACGGGCAGGATCACTTACGACGCACGGCCTGTGGCACACGGCAAGCACGACCGTCCTCCTCGGCCAGGCTTTGTATCTCAAGTACTTATGCACACCACCCGCATTGGCGGAGGACGACCACTGATAAGGCCGACCTGCCAGCCTCTTTTTGTCTGCTCTTTTTATCCCTTTTGAGCAAGCGAACCCGACTTAGCGCCCCCCTCACTGACGGCGTGGCAGGCAATTGGAGCGACAGGCGGGCGCCACGAAGAAACAGGGCCTGGCCAGAAAGATGGGAAGGAGCGGTCGCCAACGCCGTATCCTCCTTCCTCTAAGAGGTGTCCAGACGATAGATGGGAGGTTGTCAGGTTGTGTAGTTGTGAAGGAAGGTGCTGCCAGAGCGCTATTTATGGGACCTCTGTGCACTGTCTTTGATTCTGGCGAATGAGAAAGCTGGCGTCCAGCAGAAAGAAAACCCGCCTCCGTCATACTACATGCAGCAAAAGCCCGCCTTCCCCCAGCGGCCCTTTTTTCTCTCCTCTGCCCCGTATCTTACTTTGCGCCTTTCTTTTGACCCATGCAGATCCCGCCCGCCTCTTCTTTCTGACTCTTTCTGCCGGTCTTTTTTTTCCCTTGTTGATTCCTGTCAATTTTCCTTCCCAGATCTCTTCTTGGATCCGTAGATCGTGGGTTTTTGCTCCATTGTCATTCTGCAGATGAAGAAAAGAAATCTCTAGAGAATTGATCACGACTTTTTCTTGCTCCTGACACATCCTCTCCGAAGCTTGTCTTCTCGTTATCTTGTTGACATATTTACTGCCCATTACCCACCGCCCTCTCCTGCGAGCCCGCGACACACAATGGCGCCCAGTCGGCCCATACCCACGGGCGCGCCGTCCACAGGCACCCGCCGAGAGTCCATTGCCGGCATGGCCTCTTCCTTTGCTGCCTCGCTGGCCGACCCCTCGCCATTGGCCCAGCAGGTGCTCGCCCGCGACATTGCCGAGCTTACTCCGTCTGAGATTGAGGCCGAGAACCGTGCGGCCGCCTCCGCCCCGGCCTCCTACCACTCGGCCGGATTGTGCCGTACGCCGACGGCACCACCTCCGACAACGTCGACGACGACGACGAACTTCCTCGACGGGCCCAGCTCCAGTGGCCCCGTCCTTTACCGCCGGCCCAGTGCCATTGCCTATGGAAGCGCTCGCCCCATACTGGGTGTTGCTGCCAATGGCGACCCTGCTCTGAGCAAGATCGAGAAGCTCAAGTCTCGTGAGGCCGAGCGCAGCCTGCTCCGTGACAACCACCTCCTGCCTCCCAAGCATGCTTCGGCCGCGGGTCCATCTAGCTCGGGCTCTTCCGGAGCTGGGCTGGATGGCCGCGAGCCCAGCTTCTTGCGCCGTGTGTATAAGCGCGTCTTCAGCACGCGGCGGCCCAAAGACACGGCCGAGGAGGAGCGGAGGCTGCAGGGCGCCGGTGTGGATGGTGCTGCTCCGGGCAGCGAGGCAAATGAGCGGACAGCGCTGCTCGGATCTGCGCCACCAGCACCAGGCTCGGACGCCTCTACTGCAGAGACCGGGCCGGCCCTCGACGAGCAGTGGGATGCCGCCGTGGCTGCCGGCCAGATCCACACAACATGGCAGCGCGAGGCCAAGACCATCGCAGTGTATTCGAGGTCTCTCATCATCACGTTCCTCCTTCAGTACTCCATCAACATTACGGGCATCTTTGCCGTCAGCCGCATTGGCAAGGCTGAGCTGGGCGCCGTCAGTCGTACGTATTGCGGGTTTCTGTGCCAGCATCCTTTCTGTATTTTTCTGTATTCAGAAAGAAATTCGCTGACTTTTGTTTTCTCTAGTCTCCGCCATGACGGCTACTATCACGTTCTACGCACCCTGCCAGGGTCTCGCAACGTGCCTCGATACGCTGTGCTCGCAGGCGTATGGCTCGGGCCACAAGTTCCTCGTCGGTCTGCAGCTGCAGCGCATGTGCTGCTTCCTCCTAATCCTGTGCGTCCCAATTGCTGCCATCTGGATGTATTCGGAGGAGATTCTCGTAAGGCTGGTGCCGCGAGCGCGAGATTGCGGCTCTTGCCGGCCTGTACCTGCGCATCCTAGTCTTCAGCATGCGGCCAGCGCTGTCTTTGAGTGCGCGAAACGGTACATGCAGGCGCAGGGTCTCTTCACGGCCAACTCTTACGTGCTCTTCATTGCTGCACCCTTCAACATCTTCCTCAACTGGCTGTTTGTGTGGAAGCTGGAGCTAGGCTTCGTTGGTGCGCCCATCAGTGCGGTGATCACGCAGTGGATGATGCCGCTGCTTCTGCTGGTCTACATCTACTTTGTCGACGGCGCGCAGTGCTGGGGAGGATTCTCCAAGCGCATCTTTTCCAACTGGGGTATGTTGACAACCCCCCACCCCCCTCTCTCCTCTTCTCTTGCTTTTCTTTTCTCGTTCTTACAACTAACGCTCTGTCTAGGTCCCATGATCAAGCTGGCCCTTCCTGGCATGATCATGATCGAGGCCGAGTACTTTGCGTTTGAGATCCTGACCCTAGCCGCCGGTCGCTTTGGTGCCACGAGCTCGCCGCGCAGAGCGTCCTTGTCACGCTCACCTCGACGACCTACCAGATCCCATTCCCCATGTCAATTGCCGCTCGACGCGCATTGCCAACCTGATCGGCGCGAAGCTGCCTGATGCTGCCAGGACGTGCGCCAAAGTGGCCACTGTGGCCGGCTTCCTGATCGGCGGATTCAACCTGTTCATGGTTGCCGCGTTCCGCTACCAGATCCCAATGCTTTTCACCAACGACCCGGATGTTATCGAGCTCGTGGCCAAGGCATCTCCCATTGTTGCCTTTATGCAAGTCTTTGATGGCTCGTCGGCAGTGGCCAGCGCGATTCTGCGTGGTGTTGGTCGCCAGGAAATTGGCAGCTACGCCAACCTGGCCGCCTACTACATTGTGGCCCTGCCCATCTCCTTTGCTCTCGGCCTAGGCCTGGACTGGAGACTGCCGGGCCTCTGGGCTGGTGTCACCGTCGGCCTCTTCTTGGTCACCGTTGCCGAGAACCTGTACCTGATGAAGTACAACTGGAGCCGTGCCGTCGCAGAGGCCGAGATTCGGAATGCATCTGGCTAAAGATCCAAGGTCCTTTTCCGTGTTTTTTTTTTCGCGTTACGGGGTTTCGTGTTTACATGGATGGCTCCTTTGCTCGTATATTTTGGAGGCATGGGAAACTGTGTTTTGAGAAATAGGGACATTTCTCAACATACAAGTTCTTGGGGAAAGGGGTATTGGATTATATATTCTGATTCTTTTTTGGCAGCCGTTTCTCTCTCTCTCTTTATCAAAGCTGGCAATTTTGGGCTGATTGCCAAGATCTTTTACTGCATATATCATTGGCGTACATTGGCACATTGGCATTAATCACGAGTCTTTTTTGGTATACCCGCGCCGTCTGCTATTAGGAACATCAATTGCTTACAGTAGGCTCTTGTGAATGCATCCGGAAAGCGACTTATACGTCTGGTGGTGATTTCATCTGCAGATAACCTTTTTATAAGCCACAGGGCGTCCTTATTGGCTGCGCCGATCCCCTCTTTCCCCAATGGGCAATTTTCGTTCTGATGTCACATGCGCCGTCCCCTATTTCGCGGGCTGCAGCACCGAACAGCGTCACCAACCCCCCTTTCCCCACCAGAGCTAGCCCCACATTAACCTTAAAACAGGAATCGCTGTGGCCTGCTCTGTAACTGACGTTTCGCGCCTTCGCTCTGCTGAAAGAACATTCAAACACCCCTCCCCTCCTTCCCGCGACGCCATGCACAGCGCACCTTCCCTCCCCCGTCTTCAGGCAGTCATGAAACCGCCAATGCCCTTTGCCAACCGCAAAACCCAAAACTTGCATCCGTCACCCGTTTTCTAAGCCAGCGATTTTGTGTTTCTCCTTGCTTTCTTTTCCCACCTCTGCTTTATGCGCTTTCTCCCTCTTCTGACCCGCCTCTCACCGCCTTTGACAACGCAACGATTCTATCTATAGCCACGACCTCTGCACCTCGGCGCTCTTTGCACGGCTTCTGCATCGCCAGCCTCGTCTGACCTCCTGCAGCACATCCTTCATCCACCTCGCCTCGGACGGCTTTCCAGTTGCTTTCTTTTCTGAGAACGAAACCGCAACCTCCCGTGGTCGCGACTGCAGCACCTCTGCCAGCCGGCAAACGCCGCCCAAGATGGGTCTCTCCATTATCGAGATCCAGCAGCAGGGTCAGTGGCCTTCTCTTGCCTCTTGTCGTCGTCCCTGTGCACCCCCCTGAGTGGTGCGGCTCGTTGACATTGCTTACTCGCAAACAGTGATTTTAAAAACGATTGAGGATATCACACGAGGCGACGTGAGTAGCTGCCCAGAGCACCATTGCCGCCCACCAAACGCGAGAAGCACCTATAGACGCATTGCCATTGACAAACTGGACTCCCCTCCTCTAGTGGAAAGTTCTCGTGCTCGACGAGACCAGCAAGAAGATTATCGACAATGTCGTCAAGGAGGATGACATCCTCAACAAGAACATTGCTAGTACGCCATAACTCGAGGGGGTCCTCGGCGAATAGCGCAAGAAGAGGAGAGCTTGAACGGATGACACCTGACACCTGACACCTGATGCAGATATCGAGCACATCGAGGAGCGGCGTGAGATGAATCCAACCATGGATGCAATCTACATCCTCTCACCACAGCCCCATATTGTCGACTGTCTGCTGGCCGACCTGGACCGCAGGCGATACCGCCGGGCATTCTTGGTGTGGACGAGCGTGCTGGATCCCAAGCTGCAGCAGCGCATCGACGGTGCACCCTCCGCCCGCCAGCAGATTGCTGGTTTCGACATGCTCTCCGTCGACTTTTTCCCGCGGGAATCCCATCTCGTCACGTTCCGCGACCCTTGGAGCTTTCCGATCCTGTACCACCCAGACTGCAACGACCTTGTGCGGCAGCATATGGAGGACTGGCACGAAAGGCAAGTAGAAGTTGAGGGCAACCCGCACCTGCACCCACAATGAAAAGGGGGAGAAGAGATATTTGCTAACACGATCTGTGTAGATTGCGAGCGTCTGCATATCGGCTGGAGAATACCCCAAAGTGCGCTACTACCGACCAAGAAACCCGACACACGAGGCCAGTGTTCTATGCACGCACCTCGCACGCTTTGTGCAAGAACAGCTGGACCAGTACGCACGGTGGAACCGGGATTTTCCACCACAAACCTCGAAGCAGCCCGGCATCCTCGTCATCACCGACCGGTCGATGGACCTGATGGCCCCCCTCGTCCACGAGTTTACGTACCAGGCCATGGCACACGACCTCCTCCCCATCAAAGAGGGCGACAAGACAACGTTCCACATGGTCATCAACGACGGCGAAACAGGGGCGGAGGAGAAGGACATGGAGCTGCAGGAGAAGGACACCGTCTGGGTCGACAACCGCCACCGGCACATGAAGGACACCATTGACAAGTTGATGGGCGACTTTCAAAAGTTCCTTGATCAGAACCCGCACTTTACAAACGACAAGGGGGATGCGACCAGCTTGAACGCCATCAGAGACATGCTGGCAGGCCTTCCGCAGTTCCAGGAAATGAAGGAGGCATACTCGCTTCACCTGACCATGGCGCAAGACTGCATGAACAGGTTCCAGAACAACAAGCTGCCAGACGTTGCATCGGCCGAGCAGACACTTGCGACAGGCCTGGACGAGGACTACCGCAAGCCGCGCAACATTCTCGACCAGGTAGCCCGCCTCCTGGACGACGAGGCAATCACTCACGAAGATCGTCTCCGGCTCATTATGCTGTACGTGCTGTACCGCAACGGCGTCATCCCGGAGGATATCAACCGCTTGCTTGCACACTCGAATCTGCCCAAGGCCCTTTTTGACACAATTGTCAATCTCGAGATGCTTGGTGGCCGGCCCGTCCATGGCCTGAAGGAGGCCGTGCCGCCAGCGCCACCCGTCTTCCCAGTCGACCCCAAGGCGGCGAACCAGACGGCCAACGACGAAGAATACTCGCTTTCCCGCTTCGAGCCTGCCCTCAAGACGCTGCTGGACAACCTCTGCCGTGGCCAGCTTGACCAGATGGTCTTCCCGTACGTCAACCCGCCGCTCGATCCCAACGAAGACGCCATGATGGCCCAGGGCTCGCTGCGCGCCGCCAAGCCCAGCTGGGCCGACTCCAACCGCCGCGTGCCCGACAACCGCCAGCGCATCTTTGTCTACATGGCTGGCGGCGCGACGTTTTCCGAGGCGCGAGTATGCTACGAGGCATCGGCAAAGTACAGCCGCGATATTGTCTTGGCAACAAGCCACATGCTGACGCCGCACTTGTTCTGCCGGCAAGTGGGCGACCTGTCGGCCAACCCGCAACAGCTCGACATCCCCCTGAATCGGCCCAAGCCCAAGGCACCGGCACACCTGTTTGAGAGGGAGGCCCCGAAACCACCGCCGCCACAGCAGGCCGCTGCGCCGAGACCGGGTGGGCCGGGTGCTGGTGCTGGTGCTGGTGGACGGCGGCCGGTGGGCGCGAGCAGTGGTGGCATCTCCGGCGGTCCCCAGCCGCCCGTCAAGCAGTTGGGCGCAATGACGCTCAACAGTGGCGGGAGCAGTGCTGCTCCCACAGCCGGGCGCACTCCGGCGCCACAGGCTGCCAACAGCAACCCCTCGGACGGAAAGCTACACAAGGCAGAGAAGGACAAGAAGAAGCGGAACATTTTTGGACTGAAAAAGTAAAGGAAGATGGGCCGGGTAGAGACAACAAGAGAGAGAGGGGGGGTGGCCGGCGCAATCTTGACGCACTAGCAGCTTGGAAACGGCTTATTGCTGTTTCTTTTTTTCAACTCCTTGCATTTTCTGGCGCAGGTGGTCACGTATTTTAGGACAGCCCCGGCCACGATTTAGTAATTTGAATACCATTTCTGGGGCATTTTCTATGCGTCTAGTGATCTTGTTTGATTTTCTCTAGACTCACTGCTACGTACAGAACTTCTTTGCATGTATGTCACCACTGTTAAAGCAGACCCCGTACACTCTGCGCAGAATTGTTTGATTCCTCGTGCTTATATGAAATTTTAAACCATTTGGCAAAGATGGAAATAATAAAAACATATCGAGGGCTCTCCGGCAACTCTCCGGCGAGTTCCGCATTTGACCCATGCCCCTGGCCCTCTACTAATATCGTAAGACATACACGGGCTATGGAGCGAGCGACTAGCTGAAAAGAAGAGAAAAGGAAACAGGCATCCCCGGTTTCTCTCAGCCCATCACTGTCCAGACCTAAGACCGTCTGAAGCCCACACCGTGAGGCGGGGGAGGCATGCCGCGGCCGTCATTGAAGGGGAACGGCACGCTATCCGGAGGGGGGCCCTGGAAGCCCATGCCAGGCGGGGGCATAAAACCCTGGGGACCAGGGGCCCGCTGAAGAAGCCGGGCGGTGGCGGAGGGATGTTGCGCGGCGGCCCGTCTGGTGGGAACGGCCCAGACGGCGAGAAGTTGGGCGGGAACATGTTGGGCGGCAGGTTTGGCGGCATGCTCATCATGTTGGGCGGCATGGGCATGTTGGGAGGCATGCTCATCATGCTGGGCGGCATGTTGGGCGGCATATTGGGCGGCATGTTCGGCGGCATGTTGTGAATATTGGGCATGCCCGGCATACCTTGCATGCCTGCCAAGTTGTTGGGCATCACACGGTTCTGGGGGTTGCTGGGATGGTTGGGGCCGAGGCCTGGGGGCGGATCATTGGCTGCTGAAGCCCCTGCTGCTGGGGCGGGCCCTGCTGAGGCGGCATCCGGCCACCCGCAACGCCAGCACCGGCACCGGCACCGGCACCGGCGCCACTACCCTGCTGCTGTTGATGCTGCTGCTGCTGCAGGTATGGCGGCAGAGGCCCGTGCATAGTGTGCTCCAGACCCGGCGGAGGAGGCCGCTGGAGAATCTGGGTAGGCTGCTGAGGCTGTCTGCCCTCGGCCTCCTGGGCGCGATGGAACTGCTCCTCGGAGAACATGCCCGGCGGCAGAACCTGGCCCGGCATGCCCTGGTGCGGGCGCATTTGCTGCTGCTGCTGCTGCTGCTGCTGCTGATGGCGCTGCATCCGCTCGCGCGCAAACTCGGCCATCTCGGCCTCGCGGTCAGACACCGAGGGGATGTTGACCTGCTTCTGCGGCTGGGGCATGCGCATCGTGGGGTCATCGGACCGACGGGGATCGGGTCCGCGGCTCTGCATGAGCTTCATGAGGAACTCGGTCTGGGAGTTGGACGTGGCCATGCCCGAGTCGGGCCCGCCGGAGCCGGGACCACCAGAGGGTGGGCCGGGACGGGGCTGGCCGCTTTCCTGGCTCGCCGCTTGCTGCTGGCGTTGGAGCAGGAGCTCCTGGATCATCTGCTCGGGTCGGACGGACGTAGAGGGCGACTGGCCAGACAGCTGGCCGGGTGAGGCCAGGGGCTGCTGCTGCTGTTGCTGTTGCTGCTGGCGCTGCAAGAGGAGATCCTGCAGGCTCTGCTGCGGACCCTGGTGTTGAGGCATGCCACCCTGGAAGCGAGGCTCGCTCCGACGGTCCATGCCCGGATGAGGCTGACCCTGCGGGATCGGGGGGTCAGGTGAAGTAAGGCCACTGCGCTGGCGGCCGTCACGAGGGGCCGTCAGGTTCGGTGCCGCGTTCGGAGACTCTTGGAAGGCAATGCCGGCGCTAGGAGGCGTTCCGCTATTGACGGGCCCGGGAATACTGTCGATGCTGATGCCAGCAGGCGCAGCAGGCGACGTTGTGGCACCACCGCTGCCGGCGCTGCCGAGGGTTTGGCGCTGAAGCTTCTGCAGAAGCACCTGGAAGGCTTCCTTCTCGGCAGCATCGGGAGGTGCCAAAGCCGCGAGCAGATTAATGCCGCCAAGTCCACCGGCACTGGCACCGGCACCGGCACCACCAACACCGGCTCCACCACTACTGATGTTACCAAAATTCGGAGGCGGCTGTGGCGCAGCCGGCGCCGCAGCCGGCGTGGGGGGCTCGGTCTGGCTTTGCGACGAGAAAAACGAGGTGAACTTGGACGCCTTGCTCGACTTGGCCTTGCTGGCAGCCGCATCGGCGTTGGCTGCGCTGCTATCTTCGGCCTTGGCCGCCTTGGAAAACTGCTCAAAGAAGCGGTCCGGGCCAGGCTCGACCGCCGGCGCCGACACAGGCTCGGTCCTCCACGACTTCTTGGCGAGGCCGTCGCCCGACGCCTGATCAGCCGGCTTTGGTCCATCCGCGTTGCGTCCCTTCATTTCTGCAATAAAACGGCGCAAGTCCTCTTCGGTGTGGCCTCCACCGCCGCCACCACCGCCACCGCTGCCACCTCCGCCTCCACCGAGGCCAAAACCACTGCCGCCGCCACCGCTGATGGGCACGTCGTCGGCAAATGCAGCCTCCTCGTCCATCCACTCGGGGTCGCGCTCCACGCGCTGGTTCTGGTAGTAGTCCCGGTCCCGGTCCCACCGACGGTCGTAGCCGCCGCGGTCGCCGCGGTCGCCGCGGTCGTTGTTCCTGTCGTTGTTCCGGTCACGGAAATTGTCGTTGGACTGGTTGTCGGGCACCCGGTCACGCCAGTTCCTGATCCTGTCCACGCGGTCGCGCTGGCCCCCACGATCAGCACGGTCATTGCGGTCGTTGCGGTCGTTCCTGTCGTCGTTTGTGTTGCTGTTTCCGGTGCCTGAGTTGCTGTTGTTATTGTTGCTGTTGCTGTCCTTGTTGAGCCAAGGCACACGCAAAGAGGGGCCATTGCGGCGCGAGCCGTCGGTATTGTCGTCACCTCCGTCCCGGTCAAACGTACGACGCGGACGGTCACGCCCCGAGTTGTCCATGTCGTCGCGGTCCCTCGGTTTCCGGTCGTCACGCCCAAACCGGTCCAGACCACTGCCGCCGCCACCACCGCTGCTTCCCACGCCCGCACCGCCACTGCCACCGTTGTTCATGCGGCTGTGGAACCGCTCTGCACCGTCGTGGCCAAAACTCTTGCGCGGCTTCACGGTACTCCAGCCGTCACTGTCCTGGTCGGCGTCGCCGCGGCGACGCAAGTCGGGGTTACGCGGGTCACGGGCGCCGGTTCCGCGGGGGTTGGCGCCGCCGCCAAAGTTGCTGGTGGTGTTGAGGAAGTTGGAGGCGTCTGACTTGCCTCCAATGGTTCGCACAGACGAAGCTGAGGCAAAGCTCATCTTGGGAGGTCTTAGTATTATATCTTCAGAATCTGCGGGCGAGAGAAGAACGACTGTTAGCTGGGGGTCCAAAAAGGGCGCAAGTGTGCACAGCCGTACTGAAAGGTTACGCCGGTCGCCAGGCGCCGGCCGACGAGTTTGCTGGTCGAGGGCATAGGAGCCGTCATTGGCCCTGGTGCTGGCCGTCGTGGCAATGCGGGTCTGCTGGACTCGAGGAGTCGTGTCTGGAGGAGGCCTGGAAAAGGCGGGACGATGCACGCGTTAGCACTGCTGGGAGGACAGGTGGTGAATGCACGGCCGAGAAAGCGACGAGGAACAGTCTTACCCCATCCATTGCTCGGCGGGAGGCAGGTTGGGTGGCTTGACACATAATGGAGATTCGCGAAGCTGGAGCAACGCCTCGGCGGTATATCGAGAGGCCATGGTCACGGTTGGGGGAGCCAAACATTGACTGGACAAGACGAAGAAAGTAGATCGCGGTCGGGGAAAGAGAAATTTAGCACGGGCACAGCTGAGAGCAGTTGTCAAGCTGCCGTGAAAGCGAAGAGGAAGAGGAGGGAGCGAGTGATCTGCAGGTTTCGAAACCCCAAAAAGAAGTTGGCAAAAGGAAGACGGCAAGGTCGTGGAGCTGTGGAAAAGGGCGGTCGATTGGAACTTGGGGCGCGAGGCCGGGCAGAGTACGTGGTCAGAGAAAGCTTTATCGAGGCCGAGGCGTGGAAGAACGACCGAGAGAGAAGCGAGAGAGCTGTCAGAGGCAGTACTTTGACAGCAAAAAGGCGCAGAAACCGCGATCGAGCGGCCAGTGAATCGGACGGCCGAGCCAGGGAGACTGCTCGACGACGATCTACTAGGCCGGCAGCGATGGCTGGAAGCGAGTCGCAAGGCGGGCTCGTAGCTTGGGCTGCGTTCACAGCTCGCCTCGAGGCCGGTCAACGTTGGCAATTCCCAGTGTCAAAAGAGAGAAGATGGCAAGACGGCCTCGATGGGCGTCGCAAAAGGGGGCCGTGGCAGGCGCAGAGACTGCGGCAATGCAAAAGAAAAAGCGCCGACGGGCGCCGACGAACGAGATGAATCGCAGGAGCGCGCAAACGCGGGCTGATTCGAGGCTAGGAGCGTGGTGGTGCTGTGTTCTTTTTCCTTATTTTTCTTGTTTTTGGTGGCGGTTGAGGCTGTCGATGCTGTTGCGTTTCGTTGCGGAAGGTGTGGGTTTGGGTGCGGAGTACATGTGTGTGGCTGTCATGAGATGTGCGAAACGGAAGGCGCCCTCCTCGCTCCTTCCTCGCCAGGCCCGCCTGAATTAGGGAGGGAAGGTGTGGCCTGCTGGCACTTGCCTTGCCTGTCCTTTGTGTGTCCCGACCAGGGCCGTGCTCTGATTCGCCCTGTGCCGCCCCTGTGCGCTAGCGTCACGTGCAGCGCAGCGCGGCCTGCCTGCTGGCAGGGCACCGCTAGGGCCGCTACAGCACATTATTATGATTATTATGGGGTCTTATTATGGAGATGGCGGAGGGCCTGGCCGAGGCGCTACAGCGGCGGCCTAAGGAGGCCCATTTGAACCTTCGAGGCGATTCAAAGGCTCTTTGTTGTCTTCTCCGCACCCTTTCGCTTTCGTATTCAAAATGTTCGTGACGTAGGCCGAGCGGTCTTTTCTTGTCGGGTTTCCCAGGCTCTTCTCGATGTGCTCTTTAAGGTGATGTACAATTTACCGCATTGTGTGCATTATTTTCTCAATATATTTCTCTAAAAAAAAAAGAGAAAAGGAAAAAGAAAAGAATACTCATAATCAAAGCATTTCCTGCCCTGAATGCGCCCTTGATGTCTATGCCCATTTAGTAGTTTCCCGTCCTGAGCCTAGATGAACTTTATTCGCTTTTTGTTCACAATTATCCTACAATGCTTTCAATGCTTTCCGGAACGCCATGCATGCTCCAGTTCTCGACGCGGTCCTGGTCACAGGTATCCCACAGCCGCTTCAGCAGCGCCTGGATCACACGCGCCTCCTCCTCGTCGTCGTTCTGTCCCTCGGCGCCGTCCTTGGTGCCGGCGACACGCTCAGCTGCTGTCGATGATCTCTTTGCTTGGCCAGCGCCCCGGCTACTGGTGGTGGTGGCGTTCAGTGCCGTCAGCCAGCTCACAATGCCGGACCGCGTGATGAGCGTCGTGCTGCCGCCCTCAATCTCAGACACGCGGCAGAGGATGCGCAGAATCTGGCGCCGCAGCGACGCGCGCATGTAGGGGTTGGACGCAATGGACACGAGCGACTCAAACAGGCGCCGCGAGCGGAACGAGTCAATGTCGGCTGGCGTGCGCAGGCTGTCGAGCAGGTAGACGAGCAGCCAGCTGATCTCGGCGTAGTACGTGTCGGTGGTCTCGGACGGCCCGTTGTGGACAATGTCGTGGACGAGGGGGAACGCCCGCGGGCGCCAGACGGGGCCGGCCGTCAGGAACGTGTTGACCTTGGCATAGAGGCAGTGCAGCGGGTTGCGCAACACGTCGAGCGCGTGCATGGCAAACGACACAAGGTGGCTGGGCACCGGCAGGCCCGCCGTCTCGGCGTCCGTCATCCAGGCCTTGGCGGACTCGACGAGCTCCGACAGCAGCAGCCACACCTGGTCCTTCTTCGTCGTAGGTCGACTCGCGGATCCTGGCCGCCATGTTGGTCAGGTTCACCAGCGCCTGTCGCCGGACGCTGCTGTCCGCGGACGTCAGCAGACCAATGACGGCGGTTGCATGGCCTTCTTCCACCAGCTCGTCTGCTGGCCGCGTAGACCACTTGGAGAGGGCGGACGAGTCAAAGACGCGGATCGAGTCGAGGCCGAGCAGGTCTTCCAGTGAACGCGCGTCAAGCAAGCTGCTGCTGCTATCTTCAGTGTTCTTCTCAGTGACGACGCTCTTTGTTATTGCCAACGCCATCAACCTTGCTTGCCGAAGAGAAGTCGGCAGCGGCCGCCGAATGGGCGCTTTGAGAGCACCCTGGCCAGCTGAGACTTGGCTGTAGACTCTTTTGAAAACGCTGCCAAGACCTTGTTCAGGATGAGTGCCAGGCTCGCCTTGTCGCCTCTGCAGCGCTGGAGATACTGACGCATAAAGAGTGCCAGGCGGTCGAGAGCCTCGTCGTTGGCCACATCCGTCGCGAACCGCAGCTGCTCGGCAATGGCCATGGTGATCGGGTCAAAGGTCAGCGCGCCGCCATCTGCTGCTGCCGGCAGCTCAGCTGTCAGCTCGTGCATCATCTCAATATACTTGATCGGACCGTTGGCGCAGCGAACAATGCAGTTGTCCACAACGGCCCAGACGGGATCCGTCAGCAGGGACTGCTTCTCTGCGCCAGCCTCGGCCGTTGCCGCCTTTAAGCTGTCAACGAGGGCGGTCAGACCGACCGAGGCACGGCCCCGATCGGTGGGTACTGCCAGGATGAGCTGCTGCTCGCGTGCGACAAAGTCTAGCACCTCGCGGATCTTGTCCAGGGCCAGATCGCCCGTCGCTTCGACGTAAACTTTGAGCAGGGCCGCAAACGGCGACGCAGCAAGGGCCCTTGGCCTTGGAGAACCACTGCATGCCGGGTGAGTAGCCGGCAATGGCCAGCAGGTTCTCCAGCTCCATCAGCTTGACCGTCTTGTCCTCTGCCGAGCCCTGGTGCTCGTCTGCTTGCCGGATCGCGGCAAAGAGGTGCAAGGACACGTCAAACTTGGCATTGAGCGCCACCTGCGGCACGACCTCGTAGTACAGCCGCAGCACGCGACTCACCGCCTCGCGGAACAGCAGGTCGTCTTCGGCAGCATTGCGGTACGCATTGATGACGTCCTTCATGGGCGGGCACCGCCGGCAGAACTCGTCGACGAACCTCCGCTCCGACTGCTTCCATAACAGCTCGAGCGGGTGCTTCTGGGCTGCCTCGCGGTGCATGCGCAGAGCCAGACGCAGCTTCTCCATGGCAACAACAAGCAGGCGGACGGCAAAAAAAGGGATGAGCTTGGACCTGTGCGTCAGGCACCGGCTCATTGTCTTTTGCGACAGGGGCCGGGGGAGGATGTTGTCCAGCGCCACTGAGGTGGGAGGCGGCACGCGCGCGTAGGTCGATTTGTGGCCAAAGTAAGCCGGGATGTCGACCAGGATGGTGTTGAAGAGAAGTGCTGCATAGCCCACCCACGTTGCCGAAATCTTGGGCTCAAATGTAAAGTTCTTGCGCTCGACATAATACCACGCAACGAGCTCGGGCGCCGCCTGGAAGATAGAGATGAGCAGCTCGCTCTGCCGCGTGCTCGACCATGGCCGCAGGTTCGGGATGAGGTCGGACAGCGCAAAGTTGAACACGGGGACCTCGTTGACAAACTTGTCCATCCAGACGATGCGGTCGAGGCCGCGTCCAGCCGGAGGTCCTCGTCGTCTGCCTCGCATGTTGTTGTTGTCGTCGTTGTCGTTGTTGTCGGTGGTGGTGCTGCTCCCGCGTTGGGCTCGACACCTTGCGGTAGTATCCTGCTGTTCACGGAGGACACCAACGCTTGAGGATGTGCATACATGCAGCAAAAGCTGGTGGGCCGTGTCAGACACGGACAGTTTGTTTGTAATTTTGGTGCTGGCGCTGGCGCTGGTGCTGCCACTGTCGTGTCCGTAGGTGTAGAGGCTTGCCAGGCGGATGAGTGTCGACGAGTTGAACGTCTTGATACGTGCCGACCGCGGCAGCTTCTTGTCCTTGAGAACGTGTTCACGGAGCGTGCTGAGAATGTCGTGCACCAGGTGTGGGGGTCGTCCTTGATCGTCTTGGTCAGGCTGTTGACCATCTCGCGCTGGGAGAGCAGCTCGGCCTTGGCCTCGGGGTGCAGGAACGTGAGCGAGGCCAGGAAGAACCGCACGGCGTTTGTGCGAACCGACGTCCGCCGCGCATCCTCCATGCCGTCGCCAAAGTACTTGAGGCTCATGTTCCGTGCGAGAGACCGGTAGGCGTGGTTGCGGGCGCGGAACAGCGGCCGTGCAATGGCGCCGCCGTCAAAACGCAATGGCCTCGCGCAGCATGCGCAGCGTGGGCGAGATGACAAACTCCTTGTTCTTTTCCGCCGACAGATTGCGCGCAATAAGCTCGAGCTGGCGGCGGCGCAGAAGCGTCCGGCAGACGCCCAGGCAGACGGGCGCCATCTCCAGCAGATGCGACAGATAGCGGATCAGCAGGGCCAGCACGACGGGCACGGCCGACATGACATTCTCGTTGTTCATCTTGGAGGCGTACTCCAGGTGTCCATGATGTCAGGCAGGTACAGCGGGTCCGTCTCGGCCTCGCCGCCGTCGTCGTCTGCATTGTCCGGTCCGTGGCCGCGAGGAATCGAGGTAGCTCCGGAGGAGGGCAGCGTCTTCGGGGTTGTGCTGCTCGGGATCGTTGAGCTTGTCAAGCAAGAGCTTGAACGACTGGAGGCCTGTTCCAGGGGGTTAGCAAGAGAAGTAAATAACGGCAGAAAAGAGGGAGACGCGCCATGGCGAGCTTTCTGGAGGTCCTGGTCAAAGATGAGGAGCTGCATGACCTGTCTCGCCGAGCGGATCTCCTCGAACGTTGGTGCCTCGTGGACCACCCGGGGCCGCTTGCGCGCAGCCTCGCCGTCGAGGGCATGTGACCGCCGTTTTGCCATGGTGCCGCTGTGGTGTTGTATCGTCAATATCACGGCTTCAAAAACCGTTGGAGGGCGCAGATGAGAAGGCCTTCTAAAGCACTGGCAGAAAAAACTGGCAGAACGGGCAGGCCTACTCAGTAGGCTTGAGAAATTTTTGGCGGTGAGACCCGTTCTGCCGCACCAGACCGCCGTGAGTGTTTTGCCCGCACTTACAGGGACCAAAGGTCCTGAGTCTTCAGAGGGAAGGAACCAGGAACACTTGCCTCTGCGCTAAGCTGTATTGCCCCACTTTCCCTCTGAATTGCCCAATTGCCGCCTCGCGCCTTCTGCGTCTGGCTGGAGGGTCCAGGCCAATTAATGGCAGCCCAGATAATAAATAATATTAATATTCACCAAGACCAAAGCGGTCGCACCTGCATTCCGCAGTCATTTAAATATACTACACTCTCCTTTCCTCTTGCCGAAACAACACCGCACAGGGAACCGCTCGCAGGGCACGCACGCACCTTCCCGTCGTCTTACAAGAACCTAACTCGCGTAACCGAGTTTCCTTTTTGTGTCCTTCCTGTTTTGCCATATGCTCCTTCTGCGCCAAAGCACAAGGGCCGCCACCGCATTTTGCACCAGTGCTGCAGCATCGCATCACGCACTCCGTCTGCGAGCGTCTGCGCCTCTCTTCTGCGACTACCCACACAACTTCCTCTGCGTCGCCTGCAGCCGCTCTTTGCAGCAGCCATGTCGACGACTACCACCATCACCACCACCACCACGGTGGGCAATCAGCCCATCACGGCCGACAACATCCTGCGGCTGTTCCCCGATATTGACACGAGCGGTGAGGCCCTCGAGGGCCACGATGAGGAGCAGATCCGCCTGATGGACGAGGCTTGTATCGTGCTGGACGAGAACGATGTGCCCATTGGCAAGGCTAGCAAGAAGATCTGTACGTTTGTTGTTGCGGGGTTTCAATAGGGAAGGGAGGGGGAAGGAGGAGGAGGAGGGAGAGGGCATTGAGTAATAGAGAACGATCCCAGCTAACAGACAAAGGCCATCTGATGACCAACATCGACCGCGGCCTGCATGCACGTGCGTTCTCGGTGTTCCTGTTCGACGACCAGAACCGCCTGCTGCTGCAGCAGCGCGCTTCCGAGAAGATTACGTTCCCCGATATGTGGACCAACACATGCTGTTTCGCACCCGCTGGCCGTGTCGACGGAGACGGGCGCGACGCTGCCCGCTGCTATTGAGGGCGTCAAGCGCGCCGCCCAGCGCAAGCTCGAGCACGAACTGGGCATCAAGGCGGAGCAGGTGCCGATCGACAAGTTCCGCTTCCTGACGCGCATACACTACAAGGCACCCAGCGACGGCAAATGGGGCGAGCACGAGAGTGAGTATCCTCGGCCACGTAATAATGCGCGCTATTCTCTTCTTTCTCGCTAATCATCATCTTCTGTTCTTCTAGTCGACTACATCCTGTTCATCAAGAGCAACGTCGACCTCGACGTCAACCCAACGAGGTGCAGGCGACCAGCTACGTCACGCCTGACGAGCTCAAGGCGCAGTTTGCGGATCCAGCGCTCACGTTCACGCCGTGGTTCAAGCTCATCTGCGACTCCATGCTCTTTGAGTGGTGGGAGCACTTAGATTCGGGCCTCGAGAAGTACCTGCACGAGCAGGACATTCGGCGCATGTAAAAAGGGTCCTAGCGCGGGCCAGATATGTGCAATGCTAAAGTCATTGTAAAGTTTCGGGAGAGCAGACAAGGAGGATGGAGTGACAAAATTGACGGTGGAAGGGGACCTGGCAAACTCGCATGGCTCGACGGATTCAACAAAGTCGACCGGGCTTGATACAGATGGAAGGGTATATAATAAAATGGAATAATGCTCTTTCTCCCACACACACACCACAGCTTCTCTCATGGGTGACGCAGAGCTCTGCTGTCGCCTCACCTCATCTTGCCTCTCCTTTGTCGGCATCGGCTTCGGACACCGTACAAGTGTAACACGGGAGTCGGTACAAGTGCAGGGCCGGCTACGCCAAGACCGTGGCGGGTGGGGGGGGGGGGGGGGGGGGTTGTTGGGAGGAGCTGAAGGAGAGCAGTAGCAAGGCACCTTGGGAGACGTGCAGTGAAGTTGTGTAGAGTGTAAGACCGGGGCCAGCCACAGAAACCACGTTGCAGCCCATGTACCACCTCCGCTGTGAATAGCCTCTCTTTTGCTAGAATTGTTCTTCACAGTAGGCTTGGTTTCATAGGCCACATTTGATTTTATATCGCTGTTGTCTTCACTCACGGCTGTCCTGCGGCGGGACAAGTTTCGTAGCGAATGTGGAAGCAGAATCAACGTCAAGAAGACGGGCAGATCTGAAAGCAGCAAGCCCATTCTCAGCAGGACTTGCTCGTGTCACATCGCACCTCGCATATGCTAGAGCATGCAGGCTGCCTACATCATGAATTTGGCAGTGAAGGCCATGGATAGATGAAAGTCCATCGGTAGGCCACACTCGGCGACAGATCTCCAAGGTCTGAAATGGCTGCAAGAGGCAATTCGAATATTTTGTGCCCTTGTCGGTCGCGCCATTATCTCCAATCCTGGCCGTAAACCGTCTTCGGCTTACCGTAGCTATGCAATATGCATGACCCCCAAGCACCGAGCGTGGCCTGCTTCTGTTTTCCGCTTTGGCTGGCCGACATACATCCAGCCTGCAGCAGCAGGCCCATGTTCGGCCACAGGAAGTGATATGCGCGCCCTATATGGAATTACTCACAAGTAACATACAAGTGTGCATTATAGACATCCAGGCCATCAAGACCTGGGCGAACAAAGAAGTAAGCAAGAGGGAGCATTAGCCCCTCTCCAAACGCCCCAAAAAGGTCAACTGACCTGCTCACCGTTGGCTTATTTGAGCGTCTGCGTGTTGTTGTCCTCATGTCGCACAAAAAACCTACACAGTGCTTTGATTCGCAGAGTTCTCAGCCTCTGGATTGTCTCAGATTCCCACTGCCTTTCACTGTTTTTCCACGCATTCACGATGCTTGTATAGAGAAGCATTTTTATCAAGCAGACCTTTACAAGCCCCGTCATGCCACAGCCCTATACAGCTGTTGTTTATTAGTGGCATCATGTAGACGCCCAGCCTTGTTTTAAGAATAGATACACCTTCCTAGTCTGCTGACCATCTATTTGTATTCCTCCTTCCCAATTCCGGGCTTTGCTCCTGCTCTAATGTGTTCCATCTACGCCACAAAACCCCTCGTTCCTTCCTCCCCTCGCCTTTGCCTCTTGCTCCTTTCCCCGTACTATGCCATATATGTATCACAATTGGCGTGGGCGCCAATGGAGCCGAGGAAAGAGCATGCTGTGCACGCTGCATACTCTTTGTATGGACACTGCCGCAGTGGCTCTCCACCCATCGCCTTGGCCGCTTGTACATCTGGCCGGACACTGCGTCTTGTGTAGCGCCTGCCACGTTTGTCCGTTCGCCTCTCGTCTCGGGCCGCAAGTCTTCTTTCCTTGTTGAGCGCCTAAGAAGACCTCGTATTTATACCTATATACGGAGTTGTTTCCGTCGAGTTTTTGTTTCCCTTGTCTTCTTTCTTCTTCTTCTCCTCTCCGAGTTATCGTCTACCTTCATTTTACAGACATAGCTGTTGCAGACACATCTATCACCTATAACTACGCACCCCCGTGCACATCTGGTATGCCATTATTCCGCCCATCGTCACTTTGGCATCTATTTTTGCCCTATTTTTCGCTCCCAGGACCCGAAGCACTTGATCATCGCTGTCTACCACCATCGGTACCTACCGCGCTCTTCTCGGCCCAGTCTGAAACCCTGAAAATCCACCAGGATCAAGGTCACGCCACCGACAAGCGAATGTCTCTTGAATTCCGCACATCCTCAACTGTCTTCGTCACCCAGGCCGGTTTATGTCTATTTCCAGAACACAGCTCTCGCGTGTCCATACAGGAGACAGTATACAAAATATAGCGTAAAGAAATCAAGGTGTGTTAGCGCAGGGCTGTGATGGCGTGCGTGGCACGTACCACTTACACCAGACGTGGTATGTCAATAACAGACATTAACGGGAATTTACTTGCAGGTCAATATCCTTGAAAAAAGAAAAAATAACAAAGAAAAAACAGAAAAAGCAGCAAAAGTTTATTACATATTCTTTTTTTTTAAAGGACACAGACGAAAACGACAAGGCAGCCGCAATCATGGCGAAGTTGATTAGTAGTAACTCCTCGTCCATCACACTCGACAGCAAGACCATGTCCCTGCCCCCGGCTGTGATGCCAGCGAGCTTGTCCCTCGTCCCGACGCAGTGGGCCGCCAACGTGCGTGTCATTGGCATGTCCGAATGCCGCGAGGCGGCCCTTTCGCTGGCGCATGCGTTTGCCGCCGACGGCCTGTCCCTGTACCTCGTCATGTCCGACGACACCGCCGACGTCTCTGCCGAGGACAAGTGGCGGCTGCACGTCGACATCATGACGTACATTGTGGCGGCCGTCTGCATGAACGGCATCGTCACGACCATTGGCCCCGACTACGAGGGTGTGGCCTTGTGGATGCCCCCGGGCAAGGACCTCGACGGCTGGTGGACGGCGCTGCGCAGCGGACTGTGGCGGCTGCACTTTCAGCTTGTCGAACGGAGTGCCGCCGGCGCTACTATGCAGAGCTGCTGCCACTGCTGGAGCACACCAAGCTCGAGGTCATGGCCCAGCGCGGCATTGTCGATGACAGCTACTATTTGCTGTACTTGGGAACGAAACCGGGCGCACGCTGTCGTGGCTATGCCCGGAAAGCTCCTCGAACACATGTTTGTGAAGGCGTGAGTCCATGGCCTGCTACAAGACGAAGAGGACTTGGTGCTGTGTTGAGGCGTATGCTGACCGTTTCTTTCGTTCTTCTTTCTCTTTTTTTCCGCAAATCAGGCCGATGCTGAGAAGCGCCCGGTGTACCTCGAGTCGAGCTCTGTGGCCAACACTGCCTATTACAGCCGCTTTGGCTTTGAGCTGAAGCGGGAAATTGCCCTTATTCGCGGACCGTTTCCGGTCGGTCTGACGATCATGGTCCGCGAGCCTCAGACACTGAGCCACAAGAAGCGTGCCGACGAGGAGTAGAGAGTGGGTGACTGCTACGGAAACATTGTCAGTTTGTTTTGGTCGGTTGAATTTCCATCTCCAAGTTTTATCAACATGGGCTCCGAGAATTGCTATTTGCCCAGGCGTTTTTCTTTCTTTCTTTCTTTTCTTTCTGTTTCTCCCCCTCTCACTCTCATCCCCTCCCTTTCTTTTGGCCTCTATAGATTGAAACATACCAAGGCCTCTTTGTTTTCAAATTGTGGTACACCACATGCAGCAAGCTCATATATACTCCATGTCGTCATTCATTCTTTATTACGAGTACCGTCATGAACAAGTCGAATCGTCGGTGTATCCTCCCTCCAACATACTACATATGTGCGGCGAAATGAGATGCAAGTAGATCCACGAGAAAAGTATAAACATAATAAGGAAAACAAAAACAAAAACAAAAACAAAGTGTGCCTTTGGACGCCGTGAAACAAACCCATTTCTAGCCCTGCTTTGGCCAGCCAACCGTCCGCTCGTCCATGCCGTCTCCTACTCCAAGAGCGCAAAGGTGTTGTCGTCCGTTGTCGAGTAGATGACGCTCGTGTCCACCAGCTCCTGGACGGCGGTCATGGTCGCGTCAAGACTGAGGCGGAGCTCGCTCTTCATAACGTTGATGTCGACACCCTCGCTGCCGTCGACATGTTGCGCAGCAGGTTGAAGATCTTTTGCGCATTCGGCGTCATGTTGCGGCCAGCCATGCCGCCGCCACCACCGCCACCGCCACCGACGCCGTAGCTGGCACCGCCGTTGTCCTGGTCGACAAACATGCCCTCCTCGCCGGCCTTGTTGTGATAGCCGTTGGCGCCGTTGGCACCAATCGCCGCCGCCCGGAGCGCCGCGCGTCAGCGAAAGGTGCACATAGGTGCACTCGAGCGCGTGGTAGCTGACCTCGTTGTAGTCGTCGACGGCGCGGACAAAGTGGGCGGCGAACAAAGCGCTTCTGGTTGAATAGCTTGAGCCGGCCAAAGACGCGCACATACTGGTCGAGGGCAAAGGGCGCCTCGGCCTCGTCCTCGCTCTTGTCGGCATCCACCCACTTCTTGACGTCGATGGAGCCGGTGCCGTCCTCGATGCGGTAGGTGACGTTGGTTGGCTGGGCGTTGACGGCGCGGACCTGGCCGACAATGGTGAGCTGTGTGATGGCGGCGCCGTCAATGAGGAAGTCGGGCGCGCCGGGGTACGCCTCTTCGGTCTCGACAAGCTGCTTGATGGTGAGGGGGCGCAAAGAGTCCTCGTTGTAGTTCTGAGGGACGGAGGGGATATGTCAGTCAGTGGAAGAAAAGAAAAAGGGGACGATCGAGGAATGATCGAGGAATGATCCGAGAAACAAGCCGCAGAGAGAGCTTACCCGTCCGCCGCCCTGGCCGCCCTGGCTGCCCTGCTGGGAGCCAGACACAAAGCCACCCGCGTTACCGCCGCCGTCGGCGCTGTAGCCGGGTTTTGTGTATGAGCCGTACGAAGCTGTGTTGTCGTGCAAATGTCAGCATATAAACGCCAGTTGAAAATGCCAAAGAGCGTGGGCGAGGAGGCCGCATGGGCGGGACAGAAGACGACGCACCCATATCTGTGTATTTTTTAGGGAATTTTTGTGAATGCAAACTGCTCGTTCCAGGTGTGAAGGACCCGACAAGCGACGTAAGAGCAGAACCGTGTCGGTGGTGATGATGAGGGGACGTGAAGTGGCGACGACGCGTAAAACAGCGCGAGACGCGACGGGGCAATTAAGCAAATCACAGTGCAGACAGTGGTCGCTGTACTGTACGAGTATTTGTGCTGGACTCAGTGGGGCACAGCTGCCTCGCAGCGCCACATGTGGCGGTGTCGTCGGACATCGGAGGACGACAGGCTCTTACAGTGGTTTACTGTGGAGTGCGGTCGTGTGCCGGCCCTCTAACTGTACTGAAATACACTAACTACAGTGGGCGGTAGCCTATTTCCCCAGCAATGACGAGCCCCGAGACCGCTGGACGCAATACGTGCAAAGCATTATGGCGAGCAAATGCCTCGGCTAGTGACCTCGTCCAGGCCCCTGCCGACGTCGCTACGCCATGTGCGGTCTGGGGCGGGCCCCTAGCACGCTTTTAGCGACTTTCTGGAGTATTACTGGCCGTGGCATCGCCATCACGAGCTTTCCACGAGCTTCGATCCGACAGCCGGGGATTCGTGACTGCGTTGGCTTCTCTCCCATTCTCCCATTCCCTCCATTCTCTCCGTATCTTTTCATCTTGTCACTTCCGTCTCCTCACAGTCGTCCTGCCATCTCCGACGGCATCCTCCCCCTCCCCCTCCTCGTCCACCCCATCTCCATCGATTCTCACGGCTCCGAACCGGACCTCATTTTCCCGATCCATCCAGCTTCGATTTATCAGCACACCATACTCTGCGACAAAACCCTGTCCCTATCCTCCCACGATGGCGCGGAGCCCGAGCTTGCCTCTCCCGATCCTGCCCCTGCCCAAGGGCTTGATCCTCTTCCCGGGCATCCTGCAGCGCATTCCGGCCACGGCCAACCGCCCGGACATTCCCGCGCTGCTGGCCAGCATGTATGCGCGCGCGGCCGGCAGTGACCCCGCCGACAACGAGGGCATCGCACGCGCGGTCAATGAGGTGCCGGTCGTGTGCGTGCCGATGGGCTCGCCGCTGGTTGGGCCCCGGGGGCAGCTGCTGCTCGACGAGAGTGCAGACAGCAAGAACAGCAAGAACAACAACGCCGAGATTCCTTCTGCTACGGCTCGCGTGCCCGAGTTCGAGGCCGGCAAGTCGACCAAGGCCGACCTCTTTGGCTGCGGCGTCGTGGCCAAGATCAGTCGCATCGAGGGCCGCGACGCTGGCGAGTTCACGCTGCACGTCGAGGGCCGCTCGCGCGTGTTGATCGACTCGATCGACCAGGAGCAGCCCTGCTTCGAGGGCACAGTCACGCTGTACCCCGACCAGGTGGACCTGGCGGACACGGCGCTGTTTGCAGTGTTCCAGCGGCTCAAGGCCGCGTCGCGCGAGCTGGCGCAGGTGCTGCGCGTGGCCGCCATGATTGCGCCGGACCGGCCGCACGCGCGCTTCACGCCCCTGCTGGCACGGCGGCTCGACGCCTTCATCCTCAACAAGTCGCTGGCCGAGGCCGGCCTGCTCGCTGACTTTATGACCAACATTGTCGTGGCCTCGTACGAAGAGAAGCTGCAGGTGCTGGCGCTGTTTGACGTCAAGAAGCGCGTGGCCCGCGTTGTCGAGCTGCTGGAGCGCCAGATTAGCAACATCCGCAACAATGTCAAGATCACGACGGTCACAATCGAGACGGAGGGCAACGGCAACGGTAACAACAACAACAACAACAATGGCAATCGCATGTGGGACCCCATCACGCATAACCTGCCGCAGCCCCGCAACGGCCAGGGTCTGCCCTTCAACATCCTCATCCCGGCCAACGGCTTTGGTAACGGCATGGCCAATGGCCTGGGCAACGGCAACGACATGTTTGGTGCTGGCGGTGGCGGTGGCCGCGGCGGTCCGCAGCAGGACCCGCAGGAGCCGGACGAGGTCGAGGAGCTGGCAAGAAGCTCGAGGCGGCCGAGCTGACCCCCGATGCCGCCAAGATTGCAGAGCGGGAGCTCAAGCGGCTGCGCAAGATGGTGCCGGCGCAGGCCGAGTACAGCGTCGTGCGCACCTACCTCGAGACGCTCGCCGAGATCCCGTGGAAGACGGCCACCGAGGACCGTCTGGGCCCCGGCACGCTGGCCAAGGCGCGCGCGCAGCTCGATGGCGACCATTACGGCCTCGAGCAGGTCAAGAAGCGGCTGCTCGAGTACATGGCAGTCCTGCGGCTCAAGCAGTCGATCAACGAGGACGTCGAGGCACAGGTGCGCGAGGCCCAGCGAGCGCTGGAGCTAGCGAAAGCTGCTGCTGCTGCATCCTCGCCGGCTGACCCCAGCGTTGCGGCCGCGGACGTTGCGGACACGGACGCTGCGGCCAAGGCGGCGGCTGCACAGGCCGACATCCGCGCAGCAGACGAGAAGCTGCAGGCGCTCGCGGCGCGGCGGACAACGGACCGCTCACCCATTCTCCTGCTGGTGGGCCCGCCGGGTGTGGGCAAGACGAGTCTGGCGCGCTCGGTCGCGGCATCGCTGGGCCGCAAGTTCCACCGCATTTCGCTGGGCGGCGTGCGCGACGAGGCCGAGATCCGCGGCCACCGGCGCACGTACGTGGCCGCCATGCCGGGCCTGGTGATGCAAGGGCTGCGCAAGGTGGGCGTGGCCAACCCGGTGATGCTGCTGGACGAGATTGACAAGATTGGCACGTCCAACAACCACGGCGACCCGTCGGCGGCGATGCTCGAGGTGCTCGACCCCGAGCAGAACTACTCGTTTACGGACCACTACCTGGCCGTGCCCTACGACCTGAGCCGCGTGCTCTTTATCGCCACGGCCAACAGCCTCGACACGATCCCGCGCCGCTGCTCGACCGCATGGAGACGATCTACCTGCCGGGCTACACGACGCTCGAGAAGAAGCACATTGCCTTGCAGTACTGGTTGCCCAAGCAGATCCGCGGCCACCGGCCTGACGAGCGAGCAGGTCGGGCTTGGACGAGGACGTCGTGGCCCAGGGTCATTGAGTCGTACACCCGCGAGGCCGGCGTGCGCAACCTCGAGCGCGAGCTGGGGTCCGTGTGCCGCGCCAAGGCCGTCGAATACGCCGAGGCCAAGGACAGCAACACGCTGACCGCCTACCAGCCGCGGCTGACCGTCGACGACCTGGAGGGCATTCCTGGGCATTGAGAAGTTTGAGGACGAGATCGCCGAGACGAGCAGCCGGCCGGGCCTGGTGACGGGCCTCGTGGCCTACAAGCTCCGGCGGCAACGGCAGCATCCTGTTTATCGAGGTGGCCAGACATGCCGGGCACCGGCGCGTGCAGCTGACGGGCAAGCTGGGCGACGTGCTCAAGGAGAGCGTCGAGGTGGCGCTGTCGTGGGTCAAGGCCCACGCCTTTGAGCTTGGCCTCACCCAGGACCCGTGGAGGACATTATGCGCCAGCGCAAGCATCCACGTGCACTGCCCGTCGGGCGCCGTGCCCAAGGACGGCGCCCCAGCAGCGGCGCGGCGCAGGCCATTGCGCTCGTCTCGCTCTTCTCTGGCCGGTCCGTGCCGCCGAGCATGGCCATGACTGTGAGTTTTGTTTTTCTCTGTTTTCTCTTTCCTCTTCGTCTCTTTTTCTTCTTTTTTCCTTTTTCTTCTTTTCCCCGAATGTCTTTCCCGGTATCCCGGTATCGGGCCGTAATACGTCTCGACCGTTACTGACCCGTCTTCTCTTTCCAGGGCGAAATCACTCTACGAGGCCGCATCACGGCTGTTGGCGGCATCAAGGAGAAGCTCATTGGCGCGCTGCGGGCGGGTGTCAAGACCGTGCTGCTGCCATCGCAGAACCGCAAAGGACGTCAAGGACCTGCCCCAGGAGGTCAAGGCCCACGCCTCGAGATCATCCACGTCAGCCACATCTGGCAGGCCATCCGCTGCATCTGGCCCGACGCCCAGTTCCCCGGCTACGAGCACTACCCGGCCGTCGAGAGCCGGCTCTAGAGAGATGGGCCACAGGTGTTTTTTTTTTCTTTTCTTCTTTCTTTTCTTCTCTCTTGCCTTTTTCTTTTGTCCCTTGTGTTTCGAAAAGGACGTATACGATTGATTGTTAGATTAGATGCAGCCTTTGCACATGTATTTTCCGTGTTTTTATTGTGTGTGGTTTTACGTATTCTTGACGTGATAGTTTTCAATTATTTTATTCCTAATATGTGTGCCTCGCTTCGTCACCGTTTCCCTTTGCTCTCGTCCATCTGTTACGTGCTGCGGTTCGGTTGTGGCCCTCGGTGTGGTCTGGGTGCACGTCCTGGCACAAGCGAGGAGTCCTCGAGGTGAGCCGTGAGAGGCCAGTCTCCTGGTCTCGTCTCACGTCCTCGATCTCAAGGGAATGTTACAACCGCCGGTCTGCCTAGCTGCCTCTGGCTGTCTCTCTCTCTCTCTCTCTCTCTCTCTCTCTCTCTCATACATATGCGTCTTCGAACGGCGCAAATGTGCAGAAGCATCTGCACAACCATCCATCTTCTCTCGCCCTCTCAAAACGTTTCATTGATTCCTTCGGCGTCCTTATTCACAGGCGGAGAGAATCAGAGGGAGCTCGAGTCAGACATGTCGCAGGCAGAGTGTGTGACACAGGTGGTTTCCCCATCGCGCGCCCTCCCTCTTTTTTTCCCTTTTTCTTTTTTCTTTTTTCTTTTTTTTTTTCTTTTTTATTTTTACTTCCCTCTTCAGCAGCCATCCGATTCTCAATTCATTTGCCACGGGGTGGGTGGTGTCGACGTTGCCTATCGTGGCGTACGGAGACAAGACCAGGAGCAGTCAGTCCCCGAGTCAGACATCAGGGAACGGCGGAAGAGGGAAGCCATACGGCACACTTTGTGTACACCAGCGGACAACTCGATGCTACAAGAGTCACAGCAGTTGTGGATCAACAGCGTGACTGCCCTCTACGATAGGTACGCGGTACACCGCCGATGTCTGACGCGCCCCATAGCTCCTGCTGGCAGTGGCCCTCAGGGGCCTCTTCCTTCCTTCACTTTCCTTCACTCATACTCTATCCTCTCCCCTGCGTCTTCCCGGCGGTATCTATCGCACAACACCGCTAGAACGGGCAGCCACGTCTTCCCGAGGTCAGGTGCATTGGGCTTGCTGGGCGCGAGGAAAAGACCAACTGTTGGGCAGGCACGATGGTTCTCCACGGCCTATCGTCGACTCTACTCTGCATATTCACCCTTCCCCGCTCTTGATCATCCACCCTTCGTCCGTCTAGGAATCTCACTTGTACTATTTTCTGTTTGCTGTTTGCACGGTTGCGATGTATATGGACCTCTCTTTTTCCTGTTACTGGTCGTTGTAAGGGTTTTCTATGATCAGTTCTGATTTTCGGCTCTCGTTTGCTATTTCTCCTGCTTTTGTCTTATTCCTTATTGCTTTTCCAAATAATAGAAAGGTTGTGTTATTCACGTTCTATCCCCTGGGCCCTGTGCTATTTCTGCAAGCTCTTTACTGTCGCTGCACATGGCTCTTTCGCTGTGCTACGGACAGAAAAGGGGGAGTCCGGCGGCCTTCTGGGCCTTCTGGGCCTTCTATATACCATATTTCTTTTCTTCCAGACCCCTTCCATGCTTTAATTCTCTTAGGCAAAGACCTATATGTTAATTAAATCTCTGGTTTGCCCATGGATATGGCTTCTATTTCCTTCCCATCCACTATATCTCATCGAAAGAGCATTCGCTTTTTTATTTGTTTTCTTTTCTACTCTTGTTTTTTTTTGTTTCTCATTTTCTGCCTAGACAGCTCCGCCTCTTATTTGTATACTAGATTACCTCCTCTATCCCACCAGTATCCCGTCTTGAACATGCTGCTCCTTTCCCCCCCTCGCTTAATCTGCATTCCTCTGTCTAATGCTCCCTTTTTTTATTTCCCAGGAAGCAGACAAAACGGGCTCTTCTCCCAAGAGCCGTCACCACTCACCGCTGCCATCCCGCAATATTTCTCTGCACCCATTCGTCTAACTTTGTCTTTGGTTCGTCATGCTGTCCCACGGTGTCCTTCTAGGTGAAGCGGGATGGCTGCGTAGGCATGGCTGTGTCTCGAGCATCGACTGTCTGTCCCCTTCTGAATAATCTAATATAAAGATCCGTGAACTCCCAAGAGACCAAAACAAAACAATCAAGAAAGAGAATCAAACCGCTCTTGACCGGATCAGCATGAATACAGACCCTACCTTTGGCCGTTGCCGCAGATCAAGATCCCTTCATTTGACGATCTACCGCTGTTCGTCCCATGTCCACCACTGTTTCCGCAGGTACTGCGTTGTATTTCTTTTTATTCTTCTTTTCTTCTTCTCCTGTCCTTCCCATGTTCTTCCCTATGGAACTGTGTACTGCGTAATGAGAAACATAAAGCATGCTCCCACCTCTCTAGTCCCGCTGCCCTCCTGCTCTTGTGGCATGTTTTGCATTATCCTTTTTCGATTCCAAAGTCCCTCTCGCTTCCTTTGGGGACCGGAACATTGTTTTAATGTTAAGGAGGCATCGTCATCTTATCTCACAATCTACTGCCGCGAGAGTTGCGTCAAAGCAAGCTCCCAATAAGGCCGGCAGGAAAGCCAGTGCATATACTCCGTACCTGTATTATGATATCAGACATTGTAATGATATTATGTGCCCCTTGTATAGTTAATATACATATTCACGGCCTGCTGTCGGTGTGATCCCGGGCTATGTACCGGATCCCGTCCCCATCTCTCGCAGTCTTTGCCTTGTTGCCCAACGCCCCCGTCTCGACGAGCAATATGGCCTCAATATGTCCTCAAACTGTGTGGTCCACATTATCGTCCTGGCCGAGCCGCTCTCCGACCTGGCGGACCAGTTTTTTTTTCTTCTCTTTTCTTTTCATTACCATGTTCGCTCGTGCGGGTTATCGCCCATATTGCATACACGCGCCATAGCAACATGGCCATAGCAATGCCTTGCTGTCCTTCGGTATATGGTAATGGCTATTTTGCTTGATAATGGCTGATCTATATCTTTGACTCTTCTCGAATTATTCTTTGCCGCCTCCGCCCGTCTGTTGCTTTGTTAAAATCAAATATGCTTCCTGGACCTTTATCTTCCTACCTGAATCTATCAGCACTGGTCCCAACTGGTCTTGTGGAAGAAATGGCAAAGAGAACGATCTCAGCTTGTCATGCATTTCGATACTTTTCACACTTGCTTTCTCTCCAGTGTTTCCTTTCACCTCTCACCTTTGCCCGTCCGCCCGCTTCTCCCTACGGAATATACCTGTCAGCCGTCGCCGTCCCGCACCTGTGGCGCAAACAAAGAAGCTGTGCTGGGAAAAAGTATGATGGACAGCGTACGAAGCACAAGGCGGCCATGACACGGGAGACGGGTGACTGGGCCTGGCAATAAAAACGAACAAGGGGGATCAAATAGAAAACACCGCGAGCCAACAATAGGATATTAAAACTCCAACTGTCTGAAACCAGAACGATTGCGTAAGCCGCCGTCTTTATCGTCACACGCAGACTTGCCAAGCCGTCTCGACATACCAACAACAGAGACGCAACAGAATACTATCAAAATATAAAAACGGAAACAAAGCTGGCGGACTTTACGGAATAGGCCCGTTTATCTACGGTCCGTGATCGCCGAGGCCGTGTTGGCTGCTCTTCTCAGAAGAAGCTTAAGGGCATGGCCATAACCCCAGGTACAGCCAGTCTTTCATTCTTTTGAGCATCGCTCACAATCTTGGTGACCCTTTTTTATCAAATATTTTCGTCCTGTGTCTTTTCTTCTTCTTTCTTTCGTTTTGAACTCGGCCGTCCTTTTTTCTACTTGCTTTCCACTCCCTCCACCGTGGCCATCACACTTCCCTCATACCCTTGCTGCATCCCATGAGCTTCGGCTACAGGTATTGACCAGGGTCCGGCATAAGTGCACCCCAGTCTCCCCCCTCGTCTCTCCCTTGCTTTGTCGCCTAACAGGGCCACGAGAAAATCAGCAGCGTGGCCCGTAGACGGCTACTGACTCTCTCCACTTTCTCCTCTTGTTGTGCCCCTCCCCTGGGTGATTTATTTCTCCAAACACGCCAGAGCACATGTAAAGATACATACGAGTACGAGTAGGAAAGCAAGACAAACTGCGAGACAACATGGCCAGTCTAGCAGGCAACAGGAAAGGCAAAGTACTCGAGATTCTAGCACACATCGTAGAAAGAAGGGAGACAGTAAAAAGACGCTACACTGACGCGATGTAACGCAGAGCGCAAAATGCAAAGGACCATGTGGCTATTTTCTTTTTGCTGCGATCGCCTGTCCTGTCTCCCTTGCATGTTCCAGATGCACCAAAAAAGAACATGTTGTCGTTGTGAGCCGGTGGTTTTATGTTGTCTCACATTCTCCCAGCCAGCGTATCTGTACATGCACACGAATGTATTTGCATCTCCCACTTTCCTGTCGTCTCTTGTTACTTTACTCATCTGCAGAGTACATTACATTATGAAGTATTGCTCAGCCGTCCGGCACAAATGTGATTAATCCTGCCTGCGTTGCCCTGGCCCCTGCCCTGTCTTGCCTGTGTGTCCTTTTTCACGGTTTCTCACATCTCATATTTATCAAAGTGCGTTCTTTTTGCGACCCAAGAGACGGACACCCCGCATATGCCAGATAAGCAACCAAAGAAAAAGAAAAGAAAAAGAAAAGAAAAAGAAAAGAAAAGGGAGATGAAAATGGAAAAAGAAAACTGCCGCCATGCCCCGCCTTGCAATCACTTTGTCGCTTGTTCAGCTGTCCCACCGCGTCGCCGCCTGGCCGTGTGCCCTTTACTTCTTCTGTGTTCTTTACTGGTTTTGTTTTCATTTTCATTTTTATCTTTTCCCACTTTTCTAATGTATCTTGCATTGCCGTGCATCCCGCCACAGATGCCGGCATGCTCGTACAGACAGTGCCAAAAAAGAAAAGGAAAAGGAAAGCAGTGTCTTAAAATGTTTGTTTCGTATGTCTTTCGCAATTGCGATTAAGCTATGTGAAGAGGCATACCTCGATTCTCATAGTCTCAAACTCATGATTTCTTTGACTGAGTCTTTTATGATCTCGTACACCAGCCAAGGTGCTCCGGGCAAGGTTTTGTTTGCAGGCCCATCTCATTTCCATGCACCATTCTAGGGCCGGACGTCTTGGCCCGGCCTGGCCAAATCGAGGAGCCATCTCCATTTTACCAACCTGTTGGCACTTACTCTCGTTTCACTAAAGAGGTCTTTTGAGAGGGAGGGTGGACTGGGACAAAGACGCGGACATTTTGTGTGGTATCTTGCAAGTGAGGGGGAGGAGTATAGGATATTTATGATGTGTTTACCACGTAAGGTTTCTTTTCTTTTTCTTATTTCACCATTGTATTTCAGACCTCTTGTGATAACTGATAGCGTCTGGTCGAGGAGTGTGGAAAGTTGAAAAAAAGGAACCGAAAAAGAGCAGAGGAAAACAAAAGAAAACAGAGGAAAACGGAAGAACAGAACAGACGAAAACGACTAGCAGATGAGGGAACTCACAAACCCGTAAAAAAGCATCTAGGCCAGGCACACCCCACGTGGAAGTGACGCCCAGTGCATGTAATATTGGTTTGATGGGATCTGGGGGCACTTGGCTCGGACAGAAAATCTGCGGCAATTTTTGGATCTATTGATTTGATTTTGAACCTTGAATGGCTTTTGTCCAGGCGCTTACCACTGGCGTGTACTGTTGTAAGAATAAAGTAGCCACATGTGTGTCCATTTCTTCTTCTTGCTCTTTCTTGGCTTCCTTTACTGGGTCAGTACCTCGTTTGCTTCCTCCGCGCGTAACTCGGACGCAACCGCAATGTTCATAAAAGAAGTATGCGAAATGCACAAAACCCATGCTTTCTCGCAAGACAAAGCACATCTAATGCACAGGTACTCCGTATACATGGACATGGAGAGGTGAAGCTAGACAGGGGCAGGGTTGGCAAGAAAAAGAGAGAGATCTCTCCCCGTCCTGCTTTGTGCTAGCAGGGTAGCTTGCGGGTTTGCTGCACAACCTTCCGGTCGGGATTATTCACACACAAGGCTCTGAAGGAGAAGATTGTGAACAGGGAGCAGGGGAGGACAGGGTTTGCCCTACGCTTTTCACCCTTTTTTTCCTTGTATCGTTAATAATGTCGGAGTAAATGCATGTGCATACGAGTACATGTACATGTACGCGAGCCTGGATTTTTAGACAGGGGCTGCTGCGTGTTTGTCTAGGATCCCGCCTCATCAGCGCACGAGAAATGTAAAAAACAGGGTTGAGGCCGAGGTGCTCTTGGTTCCTCCCAGTCAAGATTCCAGTCAAGAGATGAGAAAAAGCAAAACCCTCACTGAGAATAAAGAACACAGATGGTTGGTTTTGCAGATGTCTAGACGTCTTCCATGTCTATGCTACAAAGGATACGGAGCAGGGACAGCCATGTCTGTCGATTCTGCCGCATGCAACTGGGCTTCTGGCTGGGAAATCAAGATGTCGTCGCTTTCCCCAGTGAAAGGAAGTCGGGCTTTTTAAAGGCCTTGCCGGGCCATTTCACTCCTTTTCCAAGGGGTTCTTAAGCACACGCCCCTATGGGGCCTTGAGGTTCGGCCGAAGAACGCTGAAATTCAACACTGGGCCAGTTGGGTCGGGGCAGGGAAGGCAGGGGAGGCAGGGAAGGCGGGTACCTGAAGTGAGCGAGGAAAGGCGGAATGCAGAAAAGGGAAGGATTGAGGCGGGGCGCAACGCTGGGAGGAAGTAAGGTAATACATGTACGGAGTACTTACAACGCCGAGGTGAATAATATGGGGCTTGCAGTTGGGCGACTACGAGTATGATAGAATCGAGGAATAGAGATAGTCGGTGTGAACATCGATAAGAGCACAAAGTCCACTCCGTACATACTCAGTAGGCCATGTGAGATGAGGCTGGTGAAAGGGGCGAACGAGCGCCGGCTATCCCGTACTTGATAATTTTAGCATTCTGATCTCCAGGGGAACGCACGACCGCTGGACCGCTCGCAGAGATACGTGCCTCACACTTGACATGCAAGGAGATCGTGAGTGACAAAAAAGCGTGGCAGACAAGCGCCAGCAAAGAGGTCTGGACAGACGCCTCATCTTGCGTTTGCAACGGCCGGCCCGTAAGCTAGGCCGGTAGAGACCACGGTGCTGCTTGCCTCTTTCGGGCCTGGCCTGTTTTTGTCTACTTCGTATGTATAATATGTACATGTACTCCGTACTCAGCACATGTATTGCAGTCCTTCCTCGTCCCCCACGGCCGGTAAGCGAACCTCGCAACTGTCTTCTTTTACTGGGGGACCTTGCACGGCGCTATTGTGTTTTGCGCCGTCTTTTCTTCGTACTGCTAGGGTCTCCGACTAACCTGGCTACGCCGTTCGTCATACCGAGTACATGTACGGAGTACATACGGGTATATTCAAGGAGTAGATGTTTGTAGATATCTTGCTTGTTTTGTTATTTGCACCTTCCTATTACATCCATTGTCCGACCTTCCCCGAGAGCCCTTGCTCGCCCTTCCTCACGGAAACTGTCGTTCTCCGTGCTCCGTTAGTGCCTTTCCTGCCGGCCTTTCTGGCAGAGTGAGGAAGGAGCCGTCCTTGCTACGGAAGGACTCGCAGAAGGAACGCCTTCGCACTTGCCTCTAAAGCCTTGCGGCTCTCTGGCAGGAGGGCTGCCATAATGTACGAGTAAGATGTACGGAGTATGTGGTAATTAAAGGGGGGAGCACGGTTACCCGACAGTTTGGGCCCGGCGATTTGGTTAGACTCGTTGTGCGGACAATAGCGTTGGCTCGGTCATTCTGCACCGTACGAGTAATTTCCCTGCAGTACTGTTTGCAGCCCGCTCGCTAACACATTTCTTACTTCTTTGGGCTTTTCTTCTTCTTCTTCCACGCTGCCTGCCAATTTTCAACCGTAATGTTTCTTACTTATGTGGAACCATGCAGCTGTCGCTATTATTACGCGAAACGGCAAGGGCGTATTTAAAAAGGCCAAGAGCTCTTCGTTTTTTAAGAGCGGAGCATTGTTGAGTACAGTATGACGATATGGGGGCTTGTTACTTTGCTATTCAGAGGAGGGCGTGCTTGTGACTGACGATTAAGCGACAAAGGGATGAAGGAAGACTGGGAGAAAGGAAAAAAAAAGGCCACACAGTCGTACGTTTGGAACAAATATTACCGCCTCCTCTTTTTGAGCTCTTCTTCTTGTTACTGTACATAGATAGAGGCCTGCGTTTATTCTCTCATAGCCCCCATCATTCTCATTCTCCAAAACCCAAGAGCCAGGGCTGGCCAAACGCGGAAATCCCTGCGAATGTTTGGCATCTACTTGATTGACAAAGGGAAGAAAATCAGAGTCTTTTTGATTGGCACACGCCCCTTCTGTTTCTTGTCTCTCCGGTCTCGGGTAGTAGCAGTATGACGGCGATACAGTAGGCGGTGGATGCAAGATGTCTTACTCGGTATTGACTCAACGCGCCCTTCGGAGTACACGTCAGATACTCGTCTGTAAAGAAAAAAGACAGAAAAAAGAAGAAAAAAGAAAAGACAGAAAGAAAAAGAGAGAACGGTCGGAGAAACAGGGAGTGTCTTGGCCAGAGTGTCTTGGCCATGTTTCCACATATAATGTGCTGTTTACCCAAAGAAGAAAAATAAATCAAAGAAAATGGCCTCGCTTCTGCGTGTCCTTGCTGTGCCCCCTGTGTATGACACTCCCCTTCTCATCATCCACATCCATCCCTTCATCATGGCTTGTGTTGAAGCTTATGTTTCTTCAATGTTTTTTGTTTCCTTCGTTTCTTCGTTGCTTCCTTACAATGTCTGATCATTGCGGTCTACGGCGTAGCCTGGCCCACTTGACTCTTTCTCCGACACACATGTCTTACAATTCCTTCCTCATTTCCTCGTTTGGTCTGGAAGGCAAAAGAATGCGAGAATTGCCCGGACATCCCGGGTCAAAATCGAAGATTGAAACGCGCTTGTCTTGCATGTCTTGCAGGTCGTACTCGTGAGTACACGATACGTTTGTTGTTGTTATTCTGATCAGCCACGCGAGAGTGCGGAACTGAGACAGTAGGAAGAGGGGAAGGGACATGGAAAGTGGAAACAATCTTCTCCCCCTTTATTCCATCCTCGTGCCATTCAAACCTTTGCCCCCAAAAGGGCAACAAGGAAGAAGAACGGCGGCAGTAGTAACTCACAGGCAACTTGACAGACATTTACATGTACTTTAATGATAGAATCGGTTCTCTTGTCGAGACACAACTGCCACAAGAAGGTCGGGGCTCTAGCAAAGACGGGGAACCGCTCCGATGCCTGTCTAGTACGACCCAGCCCCGTTCACGAAACAAGCGAGCGAGCGAGGCTGGGCTCGAGATACAATATCTGTGCAAATATTTGTACATGTACGGAGTACGTCTGGCGTACAAAGTAAACACTGTAATACGCAAGCGAACTCGCACCATGTATCTTAATATGTGCACAGACAACAAGAAAAAGAAAGGACGATTGCATGTCCTCACGCTGCCTCGGTGCGGTCGCACTTGGTACTGCAGTGTCCTGTTGCCCCATGCTGGATCACACCACATGACAAATACGACGTCGGATATATGATACAGTGCACAACAACGTGGGCACAATGCAACTGTATGTGAAGTGCGCGTGTGCATGTCAGTCGGCTCTTCCGTGCAAAAAGTGTAAGTGGAGAAACGGACAACTCCTGCGGAAAATGGTCATATGTGACCGGGATAACAAAAAGCAATATCGTTTCCACAGCAAGAAACGAGAAAAGAGGAAAGGAAAAAGGAAAAAAAGAACAAAAAAAAAGACACCGTGGAGGGTTGCATCGTTGTAAGACCTGCAGATGTGAATAGCTTTATTCCTGCCCATCGTCTTTCTCAGCCGCCTCTTGTCCAACCCCCCTTTGTTTTCTTATTCTCGTCCACCTGTCGCTAGATGGCACGTTGCGTTGGAAAGAAAAAAAATATCTAGACCCTTGCCAGAAGGCTTTTATCGTACGGATCGTAAACAGCTAACATTGCCTCTCCTCAACCGGCATCGCTTAGTTAAGATATCAGGTCAGCGGGGGATGACGGCAAAGACACAGAAAAACACTCGTAACCCATGATGCCGTGAACGTGGAAAATAAAGATAAGAATAGAAAATAGAATAGAACAATAAAAATAAAATAAAATTAGAACGGAATAGAACTTCCAAAAGAGACGTAAAGGAGAAGAAAAAGCTGGACATTCTGGCTAGAACTGGCAATGCTTAGTTAACGGCACCGACATGAAAACACATTGGCCATAAACAAAGAAACCGTAAACGACGGCGATAAAGAATTATGCTATTGTGATGACATCCGCCACTGCTTACGCCGTGCAGTGAGGTTGTGCCAGCTGGCGTCTCGGTATCGCCTGTTTCTTGATCGTAGATCTACGGATCTCGAATCTCGTTCTTTGTTCTTGCATCGGCCCGTTGACATAAAAAAAGGGGCCATTTCCATCGTCGTTCTTCTCTATTTTTTGTACCTCGTACTTTTTGTGTCATCATTATGCCTTCTTCTCCATTCCCCCTATTTTCGTTCTTCATCTGTTCGTACTTCTGGTGGCGTTTGCCTGTCTCACAGTCACTCGCCTCCCCCGAGACCGCCATCGCTGCACCCTCTTGGGTAAAAATATCCCCGTCCCCATTTTTGCCTCTCACCCCTTTGAAGCACCGGCCGGTAATGCCTTGCCACTTGCAAGGGTCTTGTTCGCTAAAGGCTACAAACGAAATAGAAAGACAATGGCCCCCCGCTCTGTTGATCCGGAGGACACTATCAAACGCGTATGCGCGGAATGGGTGCCGGAAGTGAGAGAAGAAGAAAAAAAGGACAGAAAAAAAACACGGAGCTAATAGGAGCGACGCACCAACAACACCCCGAAGCCCCTAAAAAACCATAATGAACAACAGAAGCAGAGATCACTGCGCGGACCACGGGGCAAGGCATGCCCGAAAACATTGAGAGAAAAGGCAGGGTTTCTCTAGCAGGAAGAGACTAAGAGACTATCATAAAGGCTAAAGCTCATACCCATGCCTTGCCTCCGGCCCGACCAGGATCAGGTGGTAAATGATTCGACAGCAAGTTCGGATGGATAGCTGTCTGGGATTCCAGAGCCGAAGGGTGAAAAGGGAGGCCCTGGCTTGTTCCAGCTCTCAGCGTGCCGGGTTTGGGAGACGGAACGACACACGGTTTTTTGGGGCAGTGGGGGAGGAGGGAGGAGGGGAGGGGGAGACTTGTCTGTCAGGCCATTCAGCACATACTCAGAGTCCCACAGACTGGCACTGCTGCTTTGTGGTAATTGTGCTGGGAGACCGTCAAATAGGTCACATTTTTAAAATAAAAAAAGATCAACTTTGTAATTTGTAATACTTATCAGTAAAAGAAGGCTTGGGCAAGGAGCTCGTAAGAAAAAAAAATACGCAGAATACAGCAAGACAAGGCCGGTGTAGGTATATCAATACATCGACAGGTTACAGAAAAAAAGCGAACGGCCCCGCCGGGCCTTTCTATCCTCTATTCTCCTTGCCGGTGGCCTACTGGCTCGGGTCATCATGATCACCAATCTGCAATTTCGGGCGGGCCTCGGTTTACGTACGACGGACGATGCAAAACAGACAAAGAAACATGGTATAAATGGGCAATGGGTACTGAATAATTAAAGTGAGAAGACACAAGGCAGAAATGGCAAAATTAGGCGGCTTCGACTGGGTTTGCTGAGGTGAAAGGGGCAAGATCAGCCGGCGTAGTGTTGAGGCACATGCCGCCCTCTGGACGGGAGACGGGACGGGAAACAATCAAGGGGCACGAGCTTGGGATGGATGGCGATGAAAGGGAGGGGGGCTTAAAGCATTAAAGATAATGGGCACGGAAGAGACACGGGCACAGGCAAACAACAAGCAACGCAAAAAAGGAATGCTGGACGGAAAATTGCAAACGAAGAGATAAGAGGAGGAGTAGCTTGGCTAGTGTTGAAACGAAAACGTGGCAGTCTGTACGGATGCATAAAGGATGACGAAGGTGACACCTCTAAAATAGAGCAAAACAATAGCCCGTATACCACGAGGCACCAGAAGACGGAATCACCCAAAACGAAAATCCGGGATCAGAGAACGGCCTCACGCATGGCTTCTCGATAGGACGGCACCCTCGTTTGGAGAAGCAGCCTATGACGCACTGTTATATTTATGACGCACTGTTATATTTAGCAAGACGTCCGCGCTGGAAGGATGTGCGCTTGCGGGGAAAGCATGTGTAAAGAATAAAACCTAGCGAGACCGAGACGGAACCTGCCCATTGTGTCGCCGCAGCGGCAGCGATCCTGGATATGAGACGGTGTGGTTGAAGCTTTGTCGACAATAATAGACGAAACAAATACAAGGAGCCGAGGGAGAACACAAAAGAGCGGACATCGTACCGCCATGCAGGTACATGTACGGAGTATAGGTGTCGGTCCCTTGTTTATTTTATACCCGATCGGCACGGCACATGGAAGAGACGAAGCAGCAGGCGTCTGATGTGCAGAGGATTGGCAGTGAGCTGGCAGTGAATTGGCAGTCTCGGTCAGTTGGTTGGTTGGCTGGTCCCCGCGTAAATAGAGTGGTTAGCTCGGCGGCATTAACAATGGCAGATATGTGCAACGGTAGAACGGTAGAACGGTAGAGCGATTTGCTGATCCCCCTGTTCGCGCCGGCTTTGTGCTTTCGAGGTGCTAATACATCAGTATACATATACATATACATATACATATACATATACATATACATATACATATACATAATACATGTGTAAGTTTGAAGATTAGCTCTTTGTCCACGAAGAGACCCAAGTGCTCTGAATAACGAGCAGAGATGTTAGAGATCCAAGTAAGACCGTCATCATGGACTCACAGGCAGTCTAGGCAAAGAAAATCTGTGCCTAAGGACGGGCATAAACGGCCACGGTCTCACAGGACGTAAAACGGGTGAGTAGCACGACAGTGCATCAACTCCGGAACACGCCGTTCCCGTGCAGCCCACGTTGTGCGCCGTGCTTGTACCCTGCTCCGATTTGTGCACCTTTGCCATCTTGATTGCACGATCCTTGTACTTGTCCTCCGTGCCGCCGTCTCCTTTTCTTTTCATCTCGCCCCGTCGTACCTCTTATTTCTTCGCCGTTTGTCTCGTTCCTTTGTGCTTTGTGTCCTGTTGCTCGGCGTATGCGGTTAGCCTTGCGTCCACGCTGTGCAATTCTTCCTCCACGGGTCTGGGTAGTATTGGCTTTAGCCTTGATTAAGAGGCCAGTGTAAAAACTGCGTGTCCGACATTCAGCAAGTCCGTGGGGTTGGTCTCGAAACAAAAGACAACACAGGCGACGCTTTGAAGAAAAAACAGGAAAAGAAAACAAGGAGAGGGAAAAGGAGAGGACCCAGAAAGGCCATGCACCAACGACGGCAGTGACTAGTATTGGCGAAATGTCTCACCTATGCATCCACGAGATGTCTCCGCCGTGGCTATGTTGAGAAGCGAGGGCTCTAGTCCTCGAGATGTATTACGATATCTTACAAAGTGAGTACAAAGTAAGATACATGCATGGAGTACAGACGCGCAGATAGGTACAGCCAATCGGTCTTCGGGCTGGCCACGTTGTTTGTCGAGTTTCGTTAACATCATGTAAGTGAGACCTGCACTTACTCTGATGCACGCATGTCTTCCCGTTCCTTGCTCTGCCTTGGTGCAGCTGAAATACAACAACTAAACAACAGGAAGAGAAAACAAAAACAGACTCAAGCAGACTCGGCAGGTCGACTCGTACATGTACATGTACTTGTATGAGATGCCCCATTCTAGAAGAGTCGATTGCCATCATGTCTATTGTCGAGAAAAGAATACTGGCAAACAATAGACGAAAAGATTGGCTGAAATTAAAGGGGTCGCGGCGTGGCAAAGTCTTGCTGGCCCGGTGCTGATGGTGGCCGACTATTCCTACACAAACTGCCCAGATCGTTCGGATGGACCAGCCAAGACTGCATTATGTGGGTGCCCGTCAGTATTTCGGAGAGAAAAAAAAAGGTGCCAGCCGGAAGACAGAGAAGAAACTTACATGTACGGAGTACGAGTACACACTCGTACTATCCACTCGATAGGAAAGTGAAACGGCAACGAGCACGGCTGTTAGTGAGTGGAGACCCTGGACGGAGCAATACCGCAAGATTGTGCTATTTTGTTTTGTCTTGGATGCCTTTCTGCTTCCTTTTCTTCCGTGCTTCTTCTTTTTTCCTTGTCTCTTTTTCTCACCCCTCGGCCGGCACGCGGAGCTTCCTCTAGTGGACAACAGGACCTGCAGCTAGGGGGCCCAGACAACAACAACACGGGCCTGGCCAGGCCAGGCCACGGCCTCGTTCTTTTGGGCATTCTGGATCGGTCACCTCGTGGCATACCCCAAACCGGCAAATTGTAAGATATCTTAGGTTGCGCATCGCCGCACCCTCACGGCCGGGCAGGTTCTTTTTGGGGGTAAGTGTATTGGTCGTGGCGGTGGCCTGGAAGAGGAGCTCGAGGAGGCAAAGCAATTAGTTGTGTGGGTGGGCACGAGGCACGAGGCAAGGCACGAGGCAAAAAGGCAAAAAGGCAAAGAGCACACAGAAGGACCAAACGATGAAGTGGCAGGCGGCGGCAAAGCGGCAGGCCCATGCAGAGACGGTGATGGAGAATTGATCTGCTACGTCCCGGGAGCTCTGACACCTGGATTGTTGCCTGCCGCTTCGTCTGAAGGTTGCCGCGACCCACGGGTCAGAAAAATACACGAAAAGAGCGGGACGCGGTGGTGATCGCCCGCAACCCGTCTCAGCAAAACTGGATGTCGTCTTATTTTCGCATAGCGTAGTCTCCGTGATTAATCTGCCGGGCCATCTGCCTACTGCCTAGCTGGACGAGGCCTAGACCTGGCCAGGCCTAAGAGACGAGCTAGGATGGAGGATGGGGAGGCTGGTGCAAAGACGATAAGATAGAGGACTAAGAAAAAAGAAAAAGAAAACCAGGAGGAACGCTGAAGGGGGGTGCAGATGAGGCGGCTGCAAGATGTCCAGGGGCAAAAAAGAAAAACGAGAAGAGCGAAAGCAGGCACGATGAATTTTTCTCGGGCGAAAGAGGCTCGATAAGGCAAGATGCACCTCAGCTGGTATCGCGAAGCTCCTTCTGTAAATAGCGAACGGAGACCTCCGTATGGCAGGCATTATCAAGTCGGTTGATGCAATTACGGAGATTTGCGGGCGGTCTTGGCGTGAGTTAGATCCGAGTTTGAGCGCATAATGGGGTGCAGGCGCGAAGGACGAAAAAAAGACGAAAAAAAAAATGATAGACGGGAAGCTGCAAGGGCGAGCCAGAGTGAGACACAAAAAGGAAGCAAAATATTAAATGGCAGGCACAGAAGGAGCGAACGCCACAGACAGCAAGGCCGTGGAGATGCCGGTGCAAAAATAATTTGTGGAGAGGGTGTGTGGCCAAGAAGAGCAGCTACGACTGTGAGGTGGTGTTTGAGCACTTTGTGCCACAGGAAAGAGAAAGAAGAACCGCGCCAGTGGAACGCAGCTGGGTGGAAAACGGCCGTGCGCTAGCATGAACGGCTGCAAGCTGAAGCATAGGCCGCACCTTCTCCATTTGCACGAACTCTGGACGGAAACTCCAACCTTACGCCGCGCAAAGGGGCCGAACCTGTGCTGGTCGTGCAGGGGCAGGGATTGTTGGAACGGGCAACTGCGACGCAAGTGCCTTGCTCGCTGCCGACCGGGGAGAAGGAAGCGACACCTGCGAGGAATACGCGACGGAGTGCAGGCACACGTTCTGAGTATCGTGTATGTATGTGTATGTATGTAAGATACATGCGTACCCTACATATGTACAGAGTATCTTCTTGGGCATTTTACAGTGTATCTCCCAACCTTTTCATTGGCATCGGCACCCGCCCCGAATGTCCACAGGCAAACCAAACTCTTGCGAGGCCTGGGACAGCCCTCCCTGCTACGTACCGGGAGGGAAGGAACCCGCAGACAGCGCACCGACAAATTCCGTGCGCCTGCCATGCCGCAACTAGGGTTCGTGCCTGGCCTGGCCCTCTTGTTGGCTGGCTGCGATGCAACCGTGTGCTTTTGGACGGCGTTGGTCTGTGTCGTGCCTTCCATCTGCGGAGTGCTAAATACAGAGCCAAATACGACGCTCTTCATTCGTTCCTGCCCTACGAACACACTGTTCCAGAGGTGCTGCATACGGAACACGAAATAAAACACGAAAGTGGTGCTGCTGTGTCCTGCATTGCCGTATGCAGCCTAGGCCCCAGTTAACAAATGCGTTCCTGGCTGCACATGTATGTAAGATATGTGTACGGAGTATTCGTACATGTACATGTACTGAGTGAGCTCGTAGGGAGACAAGATAACCTGTTGATCGCTCTTGCTGTTACTAGTATTTACGAGGTTGCGCGAGCTCGCAAGGTCCTTCCTAGGACTTGCTGCAATCTTTTCCTCTTTCCCTCCTCTCCACATCGCGCCTGCCGGTTGTAGTGGGTCGTCCATGCCCATGGAACAATGCATATGTGTGAAAAGTACATGTAAGATACTCGGATACTGGTTACGTCAGGAAGGAGCCGCCGAGCACATGGCCTGGCCAGTCCGGCCTAGGCTAGTCTTAACCTCTCTGGTCCTGGCGTTCCTTCCCTATTGTGTGTTCCTCCAACTACTATGGAACGATGATACAATTATGCCCCCCTTTGCGCTTCTGCTCCGGTTGTTGACAATTCTGCACCATTCGCCATTGCGAGCATCTCCAATTTGTACCCTCCTCTTTTTCTTGTGTGCAAGATGCTGCGTACTTCCTTTGCCTCTTTACTTTGCGGCAATGCCGTTGAGACATGCAGACACCCCAAACCAGCCCTCGCTGCCGACAAACGCATCTGCCCTTGGACTGGTCTTGGACTGGCATTGCCTTTGGCCTGGCCAAGCCAAGGGGCAGGTTAGGAAATGCCCTTTTCCGCCTTGAAATGGTCCATTGCAGCCTTGCAAAAGCACATGCTCGTGCCGTGCGTCTTTTTTCCGTCCAGTCTTTCCCCCTGGGCCTTGCGCACCCTACCCGTGTCATATTAGAGCCGACGCGGTCCGCCATTAGCCCTGTTCGAATCCAAACGCCAGTCGAAGTAAGTTGACACTGCTAAGCACCCCTTCTGCTCGTCTGTGCCTTTGTGTGCCTTTGTGCCTTTGTACCCTTGCCCCTTGTCTTCTTCCCACGGATGCCAGCACTCCATACACCCCCTCCACTACATACAGAGCTCCACTACATACAGAGCTCCACTACATACAGATAAGAAGTGCCAGTGCTGGGCCGAGATTTGTTGCACTCCTTCCCCCGAGAGTTTGCTGGTCTTTTCTGCCATGGCTGGTTCGTCTCTTCGTCTCTTCAATGTTCGAAAGTATGGAGAATTCTCCATAGACAGTGGGCCTCGAACCCCCTCCTCCCCATCTGTTCATGGACTTCTTGCTTGATTCCAAGCTCGCGGAACTTGCCTCTTTTTATGGTGCTTGCTTTGCGTTTGCCCAGATCGTCGTCCTCGTCATCTCCTTTTCTTCTGTTCCCCGGCCGTGTGGGCGAACGTCTGACGGGAAAGCTTCAGATGGGAAGCAGAGACAGCTACCGTTGCAAATTGTTGCACTGTATGCCACTGTTGCACCTGAAGGCCTTTTCATTCTCTCATTCATTTTCTTTTTTTGTATGCTGCTTGTACAATGCTCGCTGCCACGGATATTGGATGTAATGGAAGCTTCCTAACTTGCAATGTTAGATATTCAAATTATGGACCCCTATGCAAAAGATCCAGAGCTCTGTGTGGGCTGGGGTCTTGCTTCAAAGCTCGTGGCGGCGGGACACAGAACCCGAAGCCGAGGACCATCCAAAGAGCCAAAATGGTAACGAGGAACGAAAAACAAGCATCCCTAAGTGGAAACCATGCCAC